>BQKN01063871.1:39026-56063 GCA_022839385.1 Asparagus kiusianus | reverse complement strand
GTCACCATACCAAAATAGAAGTATCGGAAGAATACCTGCATAAGCCCAAGCGAGCTATGACCCGAATCAACTTAGGGGCTCAAAAGCCAAGTCAGAGCCAAGTCCCTCGACTAGACGAGCAGACAAGCCTCATTCCGATCGACAGGTCATCATGACCGACTCGAAGAACAAGGCCAGTCACCCCCTTGCAATTAAGACAACTCCTTGAGCAGACGACTTGACTACCGAGTCGCCAACTTATAATGACGACTCACAGATCAACCAGCCTCGACTAAAGGGATAAGAGCCGATCAAGATCATTTAATACATCAATCGACACAACAGTACTAATTAGTCCAATCAAGATCTCCATTCTGACAACCATGCATCGTGCACCAGCCGCTTATTCGGCTTACAAGTCATTTCCCAGAGAATTGTCATGATGCTTCTCTGTGCATGAATGGATTCTCCTCCAATTTCCAGCCGTCACCTGGAGAGAGAAGGACGGCCACGCAGCCGACCTATCCTACACCCTGCCTATTTTGACAAACTCAGAGGACTGAGAAGACCTTTCTCCCCTAGCACTGAATGACTTCCCTCCTAGTCGCCTGCCGACACCTGGAAGAAAAAAGATGAATCAGCAGCATGCTGGCCTGTTCACCTTTCAAACCGTCTCCTGTGCATAGTCAACAAAAGCTGAGGGTCAAACTCCCAGAGGCAAGGGGGCTATAAAAGGAGGTAAGGAAGGTAAGGGAAAGAGGGCTCTCTCTGCTTCTTCTTGCACCTTAATTTTATTCCCCTTCGGATCTTTTTCATCCAGAATATTTCAATAATTCTAGAGAAAAAACCCCCTGTAAGGAATGTTCCAATATCGATCCACCGCAAATGATCTAGACGGTTGGAATGTTCCAATATTGCTCCTTCGGTCTTGGGTTTGATTACATACCAGGTTATTAAAAAAACATATACATTCATCATATTTCACAAAATTCTAGACCATAGTTCCTTTCCAATTCATTAAGTTTAAATGTAATTTTTGATTATTTTGACACAAATAATAAATTATTATTTACTTGTTCGCCAAATACTCTACTAATAGAAATTGAACAATTTTTCACTTCAGCCCCATTCTAATTTTTTATTATCAAAATCGACCCTTTTCTTTTTTATTTACCAAAACCGACCCAATTTCGTGATTAGCAGCTTAATTGCCTTCCTAATTAGTCGGGGTTGCCAACCCCGATTATTTAGGACATTAATTTTTAGGGTTTAAGACTTCTAATTAGGATTTACCACCCTCCTAAATAGTCGGGGTTGCCAACCCCGACTAATTAGGAAGATGATTAAGCTGCTAATTAAGAAATCGGGTCGGTTTTGGTAAATAAAAAAAAAGGTCGATTTCGATAATAAAAAATTAAAATAGGGCTAAAGTGAAAAATTGTTCAATAGAAATTTATTATAATTCATTAAATTAACCAAACAATCTAGATTATAATCTAGTGCGTATTATAATCCAATTGCTGTAAACATGCCTTCAATTGTTTTGTACAAACACCACAATGACAAAGCAAACATCTTCTTAAGAAAAGTCCATTGTTACTCGTTTCAATGCGTCGACTTGCCACATTAAAGATGATTTGTGTCAAATCCACACGAACAATCCCAAAAAAGAAACGAAGATTGATTTTTATTGTTTCACTCAAAAGCATGATTCAATCCAATTCCCAACAAAGAATTAGGAGGCCCTTCCAAGTTCCGATCACCAAACAAATGCAGAGTCCGGACACTGCGGGCCCAGAAATGCGGTGAGGGAACACGATAGACACCAAAGCGTATCGATTCATGTTATGTACGGACCCAAGAGGGCCAGCATTTGGGCCTCGTATGGCAAGCCCATTGCCGTGGGCCTTACGGGCCAGTAACGAACACGTGGACGGGCGGTTGTACTAACTGCCTACCTCCAACGGTGACTGTCGGCTATTGTCGGAGTCGTCCGTGTCTGTGGCTCCGGTGGTGGTTGGTGGGTCCCATGAAAAGTATCTTGCCCAAAAGACTTATCGGCATGCGAACACAATATTAGGAGTTTATTTACAAAAAACGGATATTGACAAAAAGAGCATAGAAACAATAACATGTTTTGCCAGAATTTGAAATGCTCTGATAAGATTTGTATTCAATATTTTAAAATGTTTTATACAAAAAATGCATAGACTCAACACATGTTTGGTAACCCTTCAACCACTTTCTTACTCACTTACCATTTCAAGATCTTTGTCGTAACATATGTCACGTTTTCCCTCCATTTTACATAGAGAATGTCTATATGAAAGTCAGTAAGTGTTTTATTTCAAAGTTTTGACTTTCCTACTTTGTTTAGAGGGATTCAAAGATATCTGCATACGCTTATGAACAATAAACTTATTGCTTCTTGAATGTATACATGCTCATTACAATCCCGAAATAGGTAAATAATGTAAAATGTTTTATAACGTAACATACTTAAAGATGTATTATTATTATCTTTTGTTCTGAAATAAATGGCTTTACTGTACTCCCCCTTGATATAGAAATAAGGAGAAAAAGTGCTTAAACTTATATACATGCGTGTTGCGATATCAGTGTGAGAGAGATAGAGAAAAATGAATAGCAAATGAGTCTCTCCAGATTTGCACTAATTTCTCTCCTAACCTCACCTCACTCTCTCTCTCTCTCTCATCTTCTAATGAGTGCTCATGGGCACCCCTTTGAAAGACCCTTATGCAACAAGCTTCATTAGTTATCATATCATCGACATGTATGTTACATTTTTTTATCAGAACATCCTACATATATACACAGTGTTTTCTTGGTTATTTATGGGGAGGCTAGGGAGACAATTTGGCGATTTCAAACGTATAGCTTTAGGCGATTTGGCTTGCATGCGACCAATAAACTTTGATACGCATCCTTCAAAAGTTAGCAATACCCTAAAACATGAGACTAGAGGATTAGTACTGCCACACCATAAATCGATATATAGCTAGTGATTGCCATACATTTACAAAAATATTTAAAAGACTAGATGGATTGCTTCAATTGTGAGAGGGAGGATGAGTTCTTGGTTCTTCGTAATCAAGGCTAAAACTCGCATTAATATCCTCCCCAGTTGAAGCATCGCCATCTCTTTTAAGGGTTGTGCTGTACTCCAAATCCTTTAGCCTGCTGTGTCGACCTTTGGCCTTAACTCTTCTCCTCACTTGAACTTGCAAGAAATACAACACCCTCCTTGGTGAGTAATACTCTCTTGGCTCAATGTTGAGAACACCCTAATTTGACCAAGAAAAGATACAACAATGTAAGTAAATATATCAGAGGCTATAAGCAATGGAATTGTTATTTCTTGCATGTTTTAACCTCGGTTGAACGATGAGTCGACATTCTTCGAGAATGCCTCGAGCTTGGATGGCGTCCGCAGTCGCAGGGGTTGAAGGTCAGAAGAAAGAGGAGGAAGATGTTTAGAAGGGGAGAAGACATTTTGAGAATGGAGGACTCAAGTTATTTGCTTTGAATTGGATCGTACATGTTATCGTTCTTATATATATGGAGTAGCACGGGAATGTATTAAATGCAGATATATGCATGAGGACAAAGAGTTTGGGCTTTGCTACATGCTTATATGACTTACGAGAGAGCAAGAGTTTCGGCTTTGCTACGTTCAGATAGATGTATATATTAGCTTAATTTCTGTAATAAAATGAGAATGAGTGCTAATTGAAGGATGAAATATGTTAATTATCTACTAATGTTCGCTTCTCATCCACTAATTCCTGGAATAAATAATTCACTCGTTACAAAAAATCCGTCTAGAATATTCCGTCTAGAATGCTAAGTTTTTAGTAGATTGTCAAAAATCAATTATTTGTAGGTTTAGGATTTAGTTTTGGATTTGTTCTCTTATGTAAAAAAATAGTGGAGAAACCGCTACATATATACTGACCGTTCATTATTTTGTGAGTACTTAAGATTCATTCTAAATTTAATACTCATCATACTCCTATGTATTGCACTCATACCGAATTCGTGTTTAAAGACAAATCATAACTATCAATTAGAGAATCAACAATTCTATTAACATAGTGGTATCTCCAATACTTTGTGAAGTCGAAGGGTCTGAATCGTTAGGATTTTAGCCTTTAGCCCATATGCTTCTTGATTATCTTTATCACTTAACAACATGGACCTGAAGCCCATGGACTATTGCATCTGAGTTTATAGTGAGCTAAGACTATATTGGCCTGCTCGGTTCCTGTCGAGCCCACACTTGGACGTAAATAACCCGCCCTTTATCATACAAAAACCCCTCCCCCATCGTCTCTTTCATAACAACAAAAATTTTGGGATTTCCTTTTGGTAAAGTCCTGACTCTTGGCTCTCGAATCCGAATTTTTTAGTTCGAATTTTGAAATTCTTCCCTGTTAATTGTTTCTATATGCATCTAGATCTTATTATTATTAAGTCATTTTCCTTGAAATGTTTTCTTTTCTTTTCTTTTTTTTACATTTCATAAGGAAAAAAAATATAAATCCCCTCTTTGAAATTACTATTATATTAATACTTCTTGAGACAAATTCATCTCTTGGGTAACCAGAAAAACATGGAAATTTTGACCAATTATTAGATATTGCTTCTCACTATGATCACTAGTATTTTTCTAGGGTTATTACACTAGGAAACGAGCAAGAGAGATAAACAGACTGCACGTACGTCTACATCAAATAAAACATGGACAGAGAATTTGCTAATTAGTTCTTGATAGTAAATTGATAATAAAAAGGGAAATAAATCTTGTGGGTTATATTGTTAAATACTAGTATATATGCGGGCATAATCCCACGTTTGTGAGGTGGTGGAATTATGTCCTCTAGCTAGCACCAAATAAATCTTGAATACTTTTTTTTTTTGTTTTTTTCCCTTCTCTCGTTTATCTAAGGTGTAGAGTAGTCTAGGAATCTAGAGTAGAGCTTGCGTATAAGTAAAGGTCATATAATATAACTATATAGAAAGTTTGACAAAGTTTAGGAAGAAAGTTAGACGTCATCTCTGGCTTGCATAGCTAGGTAGGTAGAACGTAGATTGTTTGACTTGGATTAAGTAAGCAAATAATCGAAACAAACTTGGAGTTTAAGGTTCAGTCTTAGATAATCTATGGGAAATTGATTATTACCTATGGGGCGTAGCGCAATTAACTATTGAGAAATCTCCATAGAAAAATATACCTAAATTTTACAGCTGCTTACTAGATGACGTCGATCTATAATGGCGAGTATGACAACCTCCAAACTTCACGGAGATGGACCGAGTTTTGAACATTTCGATGACTACAAATCCTGGTAGCCAGTTTGCTGGTAGATATATATATGAACAGTAGATGGATATGTATGTATTACATTTTATAACTATATTGTATTAGTTCTTAATTGGCCTTGAGATTAAGATCTTTACGTTATGTTGTTAAATGGATTATATGTACAGTCTACTTAGATCTTAACCTTATTCATTAATTGTATATGCACCGACCTCTTATGCACTAATATTTATGCTTCTTTTATACATGTGTATGTGTTCCTTTCATTTCCTAATTATGTATTAATTATAGTTAAAAGTTGCACCAGATAATGATCAATATTTTGCTGAAAGCGTATTGTGCTATAACAGGTTTAGTTTGCTCAAGTTGGTTTATCGTAAGACGCCTGAAGTCCAAAACTTGGCAACTCATGCATGCAACAATGAATTTCTCAACTTGCTTGCTTTCAACCAGGGTTACTAGGTAAAATCATGTCTTCCCATGATAAATTTTACTAGCATTTCAAGTACAAAAATGACCCAGAAACCTGCGAATAAACCTTATATTAAGAGTATTGTTGGCCAATATAATGATATTCATATATACCTGATAACCTTAAATAAGGCTCGGTTATAAATCTACTGATATGATTTGCATGCCGCTATGTACTTCTTAGTGCAAACCTGGGCATACAGTTGATAATTTCAATTGTCGACCTCCTACACTATATATGTGCTAAGTCTTTTGCAGTATGCTCAGATATCGATGATGGGCAGATCAATTTAATTTTTTTTTTCTATAAAATGTTTTTGAGTTTTTTTTTTGAATTTTGATACATGATGTGGGATGAGTTATGCTTCTTTGACAACATTAGCATCAGGATCGCCAAATCGTGGAGAGTCATGCGGGATGAGACTATATGTGGTGTTCATATTTATTAGATTGGATTCCTGCTGTCACTTGGTTTTCTTTCTTTGCTTCTCTATAATGGATGGTTATCTTGAATATAGTTAAGAATATCCTAAGTCAAGCCAGTGAATATAATTTGCATGTTGCAACGGGCAAGACTTACACCTAAGAAATTTGCCTGTAATCAGCCTGCATCCATCAAACGTGAGAGAATATTTTGAAACCAGCTGCGCGCACACATGCTTGCTGCCTGGAGAGCGAGGCGTGTACCCGGTAAAAGACACGAACACAATTAGTGAAAATCTTTAAATTAAATCCCCAAACGAATACTTGCCAGCTATACACTATTGGCTCACTCTTTCAACCCACGTGGGGACCTCCTCACACTTGCGAACGTTTCTGCCTATAAAACCCTAACCCCTGCGAGCACTTGCTATTCTCACCGCACTACTCGAGCTTAATTTTTCCTTTAGAGCAAAATCAAATGGCTAACAAGGCCTTGGCTATGATTGCTCTCCTCCTCTCAGTGAACCTCCTCTTTTCCTTAGCCTCCTCCACTTCATGCCCCCCACCACCTCGCAAGCCTAAGCCTTCACCCAACCCATCCCCTCCCTCTGATTCTTGCCCCCGTGATGCACTCAAACTCGGCGTGTGCGCAAATGTTCTGAATTTGATCAAGGCTAAGGTCGGCCACCCGCCAAAGGAGCCTTGCTGTAAGCTCCTCGAGGGCTTGGTTGATCTCGAGGCTGCTGTGTGCCTTTGCACTGCCATTAAAGCCAATATATTGGGCATTAACCTCAACGTCCCTGTTGACCTCAGCTTGCTTCTCAACTACTGTGGGAAGACTGCCCCGACTGGATTTAAGTGCGCTTAGATTCTCCTGTTGATCGAACGTACTCCTCTTCCAAGTTTTTATTAATTGCTCGAGTGCATACGTGGGTCCTTTATGTCTTAATTTGGTTCATTTGTTTCGGGTGGGATTAAGTTTGTCAAGTTTGTAGTTGATTTAAGTTTGGTTTGCTTCTGGGGGGAAGCGGGTGTGGTCTCTTTTATTATTATGTTATTTGTAAACTCATGACTCATGAGTGATTATTGTTAAGCACTTGAATAAGAATCCATGTTTTGTTATCTCGAGGATATTTGCGAGTTATGGTATGATGGGATTGTTAGGATACACACCAACAAGAACGCCTCAAACGGAGACGCAAAAACACACTCAAGCAGACACAAATCCAATCATAATACTCACAGATATAATGTCAGCCCGATCATCCCCTGCTGATGCTGGAACAGAAACTCTACAGTCCCATGCAAAGTGACCATTCTTTCCGCATCTGAAGCACTTTCCTTCACCGTAACCATTCGGGTTTAGCCCTTTAGACTTCCCTCTAGATTTTGATTGGCTTCGTTGTCCCCTACCCTTCTTCTGCACACGCCCTCGTGCCTCAATATGCAGAGCACTCCCACTACTAGAGGCCTCAGCTCCTGAGACTTTGCGGTGAGATTCTTCATCCAGAATTGCCTCAATCACTGTGTCGAGCTTTATTTTGTTATTGCCATTGGTGTTGCTCACTGCCATCACCATATTCTCCCATGAATCTGGTAGACAAGAAAGTAGCAGAAGAGATTCGATCTCATTGTCGAACTTGAGATCTACTGCAGCAAGCTGTTGCACCACAGCCTGAAATTCGTTCAAGAAGTCCGCCACGTGAGCTCCTTGCTGCATCTTTAGATTGAACAGCTTCTTCATCAGGTACATCTTATTTGAAGCAGACGACTTATCATACAACGCCTCCAAGGCCTCCATCAACTCTATAGTGGTGATCGCATGCGAGACGTTGTAAGTCACATGCTGGTGAAGGTTGAGCCTGATGGTGGCAAGTGCTTTATGATCGAGTACATTCCACTTATCGTCATCCATTTTCTCAGGTTTTCCCACCTCTCATTGGAGGGGTAGGAAGATATGCTTCTGGTATAAATAGTCTTCTATTTGTATCTTTCGATACCTAAAATTTTAGCTGTCGAATTTCTCAATTCGAAGCCTGTTGTCTTCAACTGTAGATCCCATGACGAAAGATAACGCCTTGCCGAACCGTATTTGTGAATAGTAATAGTACTTGTAAATAGTACCATACTGGCGAATAGTGTCGTATTTGTGAATAGTACCCAATGCCTTAAAAGAGTACATAACAATCTAACTTATTTTCTGATGTGGAGGATCCACTTTTAGTGGCAGCCACAGAGCATACGATAATCAGATATATATACTCTAAGTCAGGCTCTGATACCAGTTGTTATGATACACACCAACAAGAACGCCTCAAACGGAGATGCAAAAACACACCCAAAAAGACACAAATTCAATTACAATACTCACATATATAACGTGGTTCACTCTTACGAAGCTACTCCATGGTGTAACGACGACGCCTAATTTTTTTATACTCCAAAAGAAAAGGATCAAAGAGAACACCCTGTCTTGATCAAGATACTCTCTGAGATTTCTCACAAACTCTCTTTATGTTTTCTCTCTTACTCTTATATAAGAGGAGTTGTTTCTGGGATGAATTTGTAGGCGTCTAAAAATGCCTATGGGTATCCGCACACAGCTCGAGATGGAAAGAAGATGATGAACGTCGTTATCCGAGTCTAAGAGGATTATCTGTCGTCGATAAGCGCCTGAAGCAAAACGGCGAACCGAGTGGCCTGCATGCTTATCAATCAGCTCATGCGCGTCGGTCAAACACGCGCGCGTCAATCAGCTCGCCCGCATCAAACAACGCGCGCCCAACAATCAACTCGTGCGTGTCGGTCAAATCGAGCGTGTTGGTCAATATACGCACGTGCGTCAATCAGTTCACGTCAATCAACACGCGCGCATCAATCAACACGCACGCGTCAATCAGTTCGTGCGCATCGATCAACACGCGCACGTCAACCAACGCGCGTTCGACGGTCAGTCCTGCAACGAAGCGTACA
The DNA here is from genome assembly GCA_022839385.1 of Asparagus kiusianus. Lineage (NCBI taxonomy): Eukaryota > Viridiplantae > Streptophyta > Magnoliopsida > Asparagales > Asparagaceae > Asparagus > Asparagus kiusianus. The sequence goes on along the minus strand of BQKN01063871.1, from coordinate 46,873 downwards.
AGTCAACAAGATGATCAATTACGCGAAACGGGGAAACTACAAGTCCCGGAAAAGTCAGAAAACATACAAGTTCGGCAGAAGCGACGGACCCACGCTAGCGTAGGACAGAACAGACCGACCCGCGCAAGCGCGTGTTGGATCTGTCCGACCCACGCAAGCGCGGGTCGGATAGGATCCGACCCACGCGCGTGGGTCAGACTTGATCCGACCCGCGCAAGCGCGGGTCAGATTGGATCCGGCGCGGGGGGGACTGGGCCCGACCCGCGCCGTGCAGTCCGGAGCCCGAAACGCGTTTTGGCGGTTTTGACGGTTTTTTTCTCGGGATTTGTTGGTTCCTGAGCATCCCAACTGATCTGATATTATCCCCAAACGTGATTAGGCTGTTGTTGACTGAAGATAGAGCCAAATCACTTGTTCTCATCCAAATAACCGCTTCCGAAGCTTATAAATACAGGCTTAGGGGCTCATTTCACGGGGGGATTAATTTATCAAGAGGAGGAGGTGCTGCCGGATTGAGGAGTCAAAGGAGCACGAATTTTAGCGAGGGTTGACAGATCTTGGCGAGTTCTTCGGCATAAAGAAGGAGAGTTCGAGAGATCCGACGCCCATTTCCCCTATTTCCTTGAGATCAGGCTTGGTCTTGATCTTGAGAAGAGTTCTGATTTCGCTTGGTCGATCTCAGCGCTTCAAATCAAATACTTCATTGGTGAAGATGAATCTCTGTCGAATTTTTCAGCAACTGAATCTGATCGACGGTCGTCCACGGATAAACCCCGGCACCGACAAAGTACCTACGCAAGCAGGAGACCGATAAATGATCTCTCTGCGTTTGTTTTGACGAGAGTTGTAATTTTCGTTTTCATTGTGTAAGAGTCTTATAAAAAGACTATTTTTTTTGTTTTTATTATAACGACTGAAGTTGTAATGAATACCGCAATGAATACACAAACTTTCGACGCAAACAAACTGGCGATCACAGTGGGAGCCAACGGTCTCGCTACCGAGGCCGTCGTGTCGCAACCTCGGATCTGCATCCCGGTTGAAGAAGTGGTCGAATACGAGTTCGACCAACTAAAGTTCGAGGAGTATCTATCGTCCTCCTCCTCCAGATCCTCCGCCTCTCGCAAGCACAGAAAGATCAAAACCCCCGTTGCTGCTGCCCTCTTGCTTTGCAACACCCCTCCGGCTTCCAATGAGGTCGGATCTGCGGATCTGAACTCCTTCTCAATCAAGGAGTTGAGTACTAAAGGCGCGCCAATCCTATCGAAGAGGGCAAGTCAAAGGCGACGTCAACGCCTCGCGCGTCAGCTTGCTAAGGCTTTGGAGCCGATAGATGGAATCCGTTATGAGGCGGATCTGAAATTCAAAGAGCATCAAATGACCCAACAACGAGCAGATGTCCTCCCCTCCAAACCAATAGCAAGTGAATGGATCCAAGTCAAAAGGATCCGTTCAACTCTGAAGGAGCGAATCTAAAAGCGCCGCGCGTTTGCGCGCACGCGAATTCTTGTGCAAAAAACACAAAAGATGTAGAAGAAGGACATAGCTAAGAAACAACCAAGATTGCATCAAACTTGGAGGCCAAAATCCAAAACGGCGGCCGAAAAGATCGAAAAATGCGGGTCGCTCAAATCTGACCCTCCTGCTCGCGGATCACTTGGATCCGACCCTCCACTTCGCGGGTTATTTGAAGCCGACCCTCCACTTCGCGGGTCACTTGGATCCGACCCTCCACTTTGCGGGTCACCCAAATCCGACCTTCCACTTTGTGGGTCACCTGGATCCGACCCTTCAACCCGCGGGTCACTCAAGTCTGACCCGCGCCAGAGTCAAGGCAGAAGATGTTCTGCACCTATTTTGTCGATCCCTTCGAGCTCCGCACCTTCGGTGGAGCCCCGCGACATCGTGAACTTGTCCCGCTTCAAGATGAGGATAGTCGATCGCCTAGGTCCTTTGCATGAGGATCGAGGCAAAGTTCTGATAGAAGAACGCTTGGGTCCGGTGACTGAGCCTCGAACGAATCATCGAGCTGGGGGTCGTACATGCCCTCGCAACAATTTCAAGCCTTCTCAGGAAGGGAAAACTCTAGTTTCCACCCGCCTGAGGGTGTGTATTAAAGTCCAAGAGCCCGTCAAGAGTTCACGCTTACAAATGCATGACTCTAAATGCGTGATTCTTGAGAACGCCAACAAGGAGTTGCATACTCAGAAGAAAACGCGTAAGACAAACGAATGCGTTATACCTGAGGATTCATGTAAACAGCCGATAGGTTGTTCTGACGGCAACGTCGATGAGTTGTACTATCGGGCTGGGGGTACGAACAAATCTCGAAAGAGAAGTACCCGGGAAGCGGACTCTCACTGTCCATGCGCTAAGATTATCAGGACAGTATTATCAGCGTGTAGCTGCCCCAAGACCGCTCCGCAGAGGGTCTCAGTATTCGAGAGGATCTCCAACGGAGCGACTAAGTCCAAGCCAAGACGTTTTCGTAAGAAACGATCGGCCGTTCAAGGTGACGAACTTCCTGAAGTCACAATAAATATGGCTGATAAGGGAAAGTCGATTTGGCCTTCTAGCTCTGACCCGCTTATATCGCATCGTCTAACCCAGTTGCGATCGGGAACCATTAGGCAGAGGGATTATCAGAGAATGCAGAGGGGATTATCCTTGATAATGAACCATCAGATGCTAACTCTGCAGTTGCTTCCGACAAAACGGTATCCAGCCTAGGGGAATCCCGCAAAGTGTTTATGATTAACACCGAGCAAGTAGCCAAAATGGTTGAGGATGCATTGGCCAAGCAAAAAAAGAACTTCAAGTTCGAAATGGAAACGGCTATGCGGCGGATGAGGGAAGAACATGACCAACAAATTCGAGCTTTGTCAAATCAAATTGGCGAATCCAGCCGTCACAACACTGCTAACCAAGCAAATAGCGATTCAGATGTGGATGAATGCCTCAATACTGATAACCCTCCCGTTGACCAAAACGCTGGGGGTGACTCCACTAAGGATGACAACGCTAGGGGTGGTTCCACCGAAGATGACAATGCCGGGGGTGGCCGCGTTATTCATCTTTCAAATCGTTCGAGGCCCGATACGAGCGAGGATGAGAAGATAAAAGATCTTGAGAGCAAAGTCAACGCTCTGATGTCTACTCGAGAGATAAAGAGGACCGATATCCCGTGTCCTTACCCGAGAGAGTGTGATTCAATAGCATACCCGGCGAAGTTCAATCTGATTAACTTCACGCTGTTTGACGGGAAGGGCTCGCCCACACAACATCTGATCTACTTCAAATCCCACTTGGGTATGATCTCCGACAATGAAGGCTTGATGGTTTGGTCATTCGTTGGCACCCTTCGCGAGCCCGTCTTTGATTGGTACCGTCGTCTTAAGTTCGGAAGTATTAATAACTGGGAAGACCTGGAGAGCCTATTCCTCGCTCATTTCTTTGATGATGACGCTGAGGTGTCGATCAGGACACTCTTTGATGAGAAGCAAGAAGACGACGAGACGGTCGACGACTTCGTCAAACACTTTCGGAATAAGGCAATGAACTGCCGAGATCCGATCACAGAGGACTTCATCCTCCAAACATATCATAACAATCTATCTATTGAGATATTGGAAGTTATGAGAGTAGCACCGTCCAACAACTGGAAAGAGTTGAAGGTGCGCGGAGAGCAGGCCGAACGCTTCCTCAGAAGGAAGAAAGCCGAAAGAAGCCAACCGACGGCTAACTCTCCGAAATCAAATTTCGCCTCCCGTAGTAAAGGGAAAGCACCTGCAGCAGCTGTTGACGCTAATCAGACGTCGCAACAGTAACCCCGAAGACAGCAGAAGATTTCGGGTTTAAGACTCCAAAAAGATTATTCCTTCAAGGACGAAGACATTCCGGCCATCTTCGAATCCCTCCTTGAAAACAACAAGATCAAGCTACCACCTATCACAAATCAGGAGGAAGCTAATAACACCGCGGATCCAAAGTACTGTGCGTACCACAGGAGGGTCCTTCATCCCACCAAGGATTGCTTTTCTCTCAAGAATAGCATTCAAATATTGGTTGAAGCCGGCGTCATAACGCTGGGATAAGCCGAATGAGAATGGCAACACTCCGACAAGTATAAGAGTATAAACTGCTCCTTTTAATACTCCAATAGGTATATGAGTCTAAACTGTTTCCTACCGTTGACGGGAAGTTCCTGGAGAATTTTTATATGTAATATTCTTAAGGATAACCCGGTCAAAATCAGACCCAGTTCCGCAAAGGAAGCTGGGGGTGGATAATTCATGTAACGGGAAGTTCCCGGAAGAATGTTAAATGTACTATTCTTAGGGATAACCCGATCATAACGAACAAAGTAAACACTAAACCCCCATTGTGATTTTCGAACACTCTTTTGCTGAGATGAGATTCGATCACTTCGTTAGATCAATCTTCCCTCACAAAACTCCTATTGGTGTTTGACGACTCACAGTCTTCCACCACAGAATCCCCCACCAATCAGACTAATTGACGGTGGGACCACTAAAAAAATCCTTTCGGTTAAATCCACTCAAACTTTCGCTGTATCTGTGCACTCGACATCCTCAATGTTAGAGTCCGGACATGGTACTCGGAATTCTAATGTCTTAATCCTTGACGAATTGTTAAACCCCTTCGTGTTAAGTTCTTATCACTTGACACCAAGAATCCCCATTGAGTAATCGGTACAAGTCAACACTCCCACTATGATTTGTACTCCCACTCCTACTGTCTACTCGGTCAAACCTTCCTACAGTTAGGGTCATAACCAAAATCCCCTCTCGATTCCTCCAATGAACGAGAGGCCCTCCAAATTGACCGATCAAACCTTCCTACAGTTAGGATCGTCTCAAACCTCCCACTCGGTCAAACCTTCGTACAGTTAGGGCCAGAACCAAAATCCCCTCTCGATTCCTCCAATGAACGAGAGGTCCACTTTCAAATCGAGTGATCAAACCTTCCTACAGTTAGGGACACCTCAAACTCCCGCTTGGTCAAACCTTCCTACAGTAAGGACCAAAACCATAATTCACTATCGATAAACGAGAAACCCACCTTTAGTTCGGTAATCAAACCTTCCGACAGTTAGGATTATCCGAATCTTTTCGATTCTCAGAGTGGAGATCCCACTCTTAGTTTCACCTTCCCGGATTCTGGAAGTGGAGATCCCACTTTGAGTTTCCTTTTGTGACTGGAGATAGAATATAAAATTCTTCGTCTTCAGCTTTGGGAGATAGAATATAAAATTCTTCCTCTCCCACATCGGGTTCGTCTTTGCCCAGGAGCAGGCACCACCTTTTTTTCAAATTCCTAAAATCCGTGCTTCACACGCGTGGGGAATTTTATCCCGAATCCTGAGTAGGGATAAGTCAACGTCTAACACGCGTTGCCGGTTAATTCTTAACCGTAAAAAGAACAAAAGCCCACATATTCAATATTGTGGCAAGTTATTATTAATAACACCGTAATCCGTGCCTTACACGTGCGGGGAATTTTATCCCGAATCCTGAGTAGGGATAAGTCAACGTCTAACACGCGTTGCCGGTTAATTCTTAATCGTAAAAAGAACAAAAGCCCACATATTCAATATTGTGGCAGGTTATTATTAATAACACCGTAATCCGTGCTTTACACGTACGGGGAATTTTATCCTGAATCCTAAGTAGGGATAAGTCGGCACCTAACACGCGTTGCCGGTCAGTCTTTTACCGTAAAAATGACAAGAGTCCACATATTCGATATTATGGCAGGTTGTTATTAATAACACCAAAATCCGTGTCTCACACGTACGGGGAATTTTATCCCGAATCCTAAATAGGGATAAGTCAGCGCCTAACACGTGTTGCTGGTTAGTCTTTTACCGTAAAAAGAACAAGAGTCCACATAATCGATATTGTGGCAGGTTGTTATTAATAACACCAAAATCCGTGCCTCACACGTACGGGGAATTTTATTCCGAATCCTAAATAGAGATAAGTCAGCGCCTAACATGCGTTGCCTGTTAGTCTTTTGCCGTAAAAAGGACAAGAGTCTACATATTCGATATTGTGACAGGTTGTTATTAATAACACCAAAATCCGCGCCTCACATGCACGGGGAATTTTATCCCGAATCCTAAATAGGGATAAGTCAGCACCTAACACGCGTTGCCGGTTAGTCTTTTGCCGTGAAAAGGACAAGAGCCCACATATTCGACATTGTGGCAGGTTGTTATTAATAACACCAAAATCCATGTCTTACACGTGCGGGGAATTTTATCCCGAATCCTAAGTAGGGATAAGTTAACGCCTAACACGCGTTGCCGATTTAGTCTTTCACCGATTAAAGAAGACACCAGAATTCTAGTCTGGGGACTTTTATCCCGAAGCCTAAGTAGGGATAAGTCAGCGTCTAACATATGTTGCTGGGTAGCCTATCCCCGTGACAATGACAAAGTCTACATATTCAAAGTTGTAGCATCAAGTCTAAGGGAGTTCATTCCTTTAGCACAACGTGACATGCGGAACGGACTTAAAACAATCCGTATGTAAGCCCGATTCAAACGGTAATCGGTAAGAGCACGTCAAATCCGTTGAGGGCTGAGGATTTGCCAAAAATCCTAAGTCAACGTCTGATACACGTCGCTGTTTAGTTTTTCACTGGAGAAAGACGAAGTCTACGTATTCAATATCGTAGCACTAAAAGAGGTTAACTCTTTTTAGCACAACGTCACATGAGGAACGGACTTAAAACAATCTGCATGCTAGCCCGACTCAAACGGTAGTCGGTAAAGGCTCATCAAACCCGTTGATGGCTGAGAATTTGCTAAAAATTCTATAAATACGAGTCATTGATGCACCAGCTCCGTTAGTTGGTCTCGTGACTTGAGCATCCAACCACTTAGGGATAAGATCCATATCTGCGATCGAAACAACTTTAATAGTTGGTCCTGCAGCCCCAAATTTAAGACCGCCACGCTCCAATGCCTTAAGAGCTTAAACTGTGTAGACTCCAGCAAATATATGAGTATAAACCGTGTTAACGCCGATCAACGCGTTACGACAAAAGTCAACGCCGGTCAACGCGTTACAATAAAGATCGATGCCGGTCAACGCATCAGCAATCTTGCCAAAATAAGGCAAAAGATGACTCTAAGGATTTCAATTACAATCAGATATGAATTCCCGACGGAGATGATCAGTTCAAAGTTAACTCAATGACACGAGCTAAGTTCAGAAACTTACACACCAATCTCAGTTCAAGATTTCGACAACGGTCAGACGATAAACACAGCACCGGAAGAACTTCATCTATTCGACGAAATAATGAATAGATTGAAGGCTGAAGAAGTTAAGAATTGAGGTAGTTCAAGGTCACTCTACGGAATTACGGAGATGGCCTATCTTATCCAAAGCATTCCAGACTCATCTATAAAAGAATGAGTCTGAAATACTTTGGAGGGGGTATCTGTAGGCGTCTAAAAATACCTATGGGTGTCCACACATAGCTCGAGATGGAGAGAAGACGATGAACATCGTTATTCGAGTCTAAGAGGATTATTTGTCATCGACAAGCGCCTGAAGCAAAACGGCGAACCGAGTGGCCTGCACGCTTATCAATCAGCTCGCGCGCGTCGGTCAAACACGCGCGCGTCAATCAGCTCGCGCGCATCAATCAACGCGTGCCCAATAATCAACTCGTGCGTGTTGGTCAAATCGAGCGTGTTGGTCAATATACGCACGTGGGTCAATCAGTTCACGTCAATCAACACGCGCGCGTCAATCAGTTCGTGCGTGTTTGTTGGAAATTTGCAATAAAGAAGATAAAAGAAAATTTGAATT
>BQKN01063871.1:11879-25635 GCA_022839385.1 Asparagus kiusianus | reverse complement strand
TTCATGGACGGCTTTTCGGGGTATAATCAAATCAAGATGCACCCGGATGACGAAAAGCATACGGCATTCAGAACGCCCCTCGGTATTTTCTGCTACACGGTGATGCCATTCGGTCTGAAGAATGCAGGTGCCACATACCAGCGAGCGATGACTAAGATTTTCCAGAAACACCTCAGGAAAACAGTTGAATGCTACGTTGATGATTTGGTGGTGAAAAGCCGCAACAAGGAAGATCACATCAAAGACTTGAGAACAATGTTTGATCTCATGCGGGGTCATCAATTGAAGATGAATCCCACAAAATCCTTCCTCGGAATGTCCAGCGGAAAATTCCTTGGATTCGTCGTTACCACCAAGGGTATACATATCGACCCAGACAAGGTAAAGGCAATAAATGAATTGCAACCCCCGAAGAACCTAAGGGAACTCAGAGGATTGCAAGGGCGTCTGGCGTATATCCGGAGATTCATTTCAAATCTTTCTGGGAAGTGCCAACCATTTTCGAAGCTAAACAAGAAAGGCGTATCGTTTATTTGGGACGATGCTTGCCAGAAGGCATTCGAAGATATCAAGGCATATCTAATGAATCCACCTGTTCTTGTTGCGCCAAAATCAGGTAAACCGTTCTTGATTTATATCAAGGCGATGAACCATTCGATAAGTGCTTTATTAGCACAATACGATGATAATGGTCACGAACAGGCAGTCTATTATCTAAGTCGGACCTTGATAGGCGCCGAGTCTCGATACCCGATGATCGAGAAAGAATGTCTTGCATTGGTGTTTGCGGTGCAGAAGATGCGACATTACTTAGTCGGCCAGACGATTTATGTCATTGCCAGTGTTAATCCGGTACGAGTGTTTATGACTCAACCAGGTTCAATGAACTGGCGGTTAGCAAAGTGGGCCCTTCTCTTGTCCCAGTATGATCTACACTTCAAACAGCAAAAGTCGGTTAAAGGACAGGCGATTTGTGATCTCTTGGCGGCAAGCCCGACAACAGATACAGTGGAAGTATACGATGACTTGCCAGATGAAACCCACGAGGTTAATACCACGTCACATCAACAAGTATGGCAGTTATATTTTGATGGTGCCTCGAGAGCAGTCAATAAAGCAGTGATTCCGGGATATCCTAAGGTCACCTCTGGAGTTGGAGTTGTCTTAGTTTCCCCAGGGAAGCACGTGATACCTCGAGCTTATTCGCTGACGAGTCCATGCTCTAACAACGTAGCCGAGTATAACGCACTCCTCATAGGACTCAGTTTCGCCAAAGAGCTGGGGGTCGAATATCTCGAAGCCTTTGGGGATTCTCAACTAATTGTCAACCAAGTTCGTGGGGAATATGAAGTCAGAAACCCAGATCTGATTCCATACCATCAGGAGGCCGTCAGAGTGGCAGATTCTTTTGAAGAATTTTACATTGAATACATCCCGCGTCTTCAGAACGCTTATGCAGATGCACTGGCAGCACTAGCAGTATCACTCGCGCAACCGCCCGAAACTGAACTGCTAGTCACAGTAAGATCACACCAACTCTGCGTACCCATATACGATATGGATATTGAAGAGGAGGATGATAAAAACGAGAACGCTAAAGAGGTGAACTCAACCCAAATCGGGTCCGAGTCCCGAGATTGGCGCTTTCCCATTATTGATTACGTCCAATATGGCATTTTACCAGAGGATGTAAAAGAAAAAGAATCTATCCGCCGAAGAGCACCACGGTTCTTTTACAATACCGAGACCCGTACGCTGTATCGCCGGGGGTACGATGACTTGCTTCTCCGATGCCTTTCGAATGAAGAAGCAAAAGAAGTTCTTAAGGAAGCACATGAAGGAGAATGCGGTGCGCATCAGCCTGGTCCCAAGCTGTATGATCGAATCAGAAGAATGGGATATTTCTGGCCAACAATGGTTCGTGACGCGATTGAGTACGCTCGAGAATGTCACGCTTGTCAAGTACATGCAAACTATATGCACCAACCACCGGAGCGGTTACACACGTCAACCACGTCTTGGCCATTCGAGACATGGGGTATGGACATTGTCGGTCCTATCTTCCCTCCTTCAGTAAAAGGTGATCGATTCATCCTCGCTATCACCGACTACTTTTCAAAGTGGGCTGAAGCCGTTCCGCTTAAAGAAGTAAAGACGAACAACGTCATCAACTTCATCAAGCATCACGTCATATACCGACATGGCGTGCCGAGGCGGATCATTCATGACAACGGTCCGCAATTCATAAGCAACGCCTTCATCCGGTTCTGTGACAAGTTCAAGATCCAAGATGTTTCGTCAACACCTTATTACCCTGCCGCTAACGGATTAGCTGAGGCTTTCAACAAGACGATCATCAAGATCTTATCGAAGCTTGTGAAAACCAACAAACGGGATTGGGACGATAAACTCGGAGAAGCACTCTGGGCTTATCGCACTACCATACGCACACCTACGGGAGCTACTCCATATTCGTTGGTCTACGGATGCGAAGCTGTGCTACCGTTGGAGATTCAAATCCCCTCCCTTCGGATCGCTCTCGCAACGGAGATGACGACCGAAGAGCAGCATCAGAAGCGTCTCGAGGAACTCGAAAGGTTGGACGAAAAGCGCTTGGAAGCTCAACAACACATCGAGTTCTATCAAGCAAGGATATCCAGAGCCTTCGATAAAAGGGTTCGTCAAAGAAGCTTTAAAGAAGGAGACTTGGTCCTTGCTGCGCACCGACCGATAATCCTCACCTCTAAGAAGAAAGGTAAATTCGAACCTAAGTGGGAAGGACCGTTTGTAATAGACACAGTCTATTCGAACGGTGCTTATCGCTTAATTTCTTTAGAGGGTAACAGGCAATTAATGCCAATAAATGGGAAGTTTTTGAAAAAGTACTATCCCTAGTACGTTCAGGACAACTCATTTATCGGGAAGTTCCTTGAAGAATATTACACTTAATATTCTAGAGGATAACCCAATTTTATTTTTACCACCAAAATCCCTCGCTGATCAATTTCAATTGACAGTGAGTCCACCAAAAAGGTTCACTCTCAGTTCGGAGTCCCCTTTCGATGAACGAAAGAACTCCATTTCTTTTCTCTTGGGTTCAACCTTTTTATGGTTGTGACTGAAGTTGAAATTTCTCTTCGATAAACGAAGAACTCATCTTTCGATCTGATAACCAATCCTATAAAAGGAAAGTTTGTCAGTATCTTCCAGATTCTCGGAGTGGAGATCCCACTTCTAGTTTCCTTCTTGCACTGGAAATAGAATATAAAATTCTTCCTTTCCAGAATCAAGGAATAGAATATAAAATTCTTCCTTCCTTGTTCGGGGAATAGAATATAAAATTCTTCCTTCCCCACACCCACTCTTTTTCCAAAGTTTACCAATTTAGGATTCATCCTAGGTATTTTATCCCGAAACCTAAGCAGGGATAAGCCTGCGCCTAACACGCGCTGCCGGTTTAGTCTTTCTCCGGAGAAAAAGACACCAGAGTTCGATTCTGGGGTATTTTATCCTGAAACCTAAGTAAGGATAAGTCCGCGCCTAACACGCGCGGCCGGTTAGTTCTTAACCGTTAAAAAGAACACCCGTCCGCATATTCAACATTGTGGCTGGTTGTTATTAATAACACCGAAATCCATGCCTCACACTCATGGGGAATTTCATCCTGAATCCTAAGAAAGGATATGTCGAGGCCTAACACGCGTCGCCGGTTTGATCTTTACCCGTAGAAAAAGATATCAGAGTCTGACTCTGGGGACCTTTATCCCGAAGCCTAAGTAGGGATAAGCCAACGTCTAACACACGTTGCTGGGTAGCCTATTCCCATGACAATGGCAAAAGTCTACATATTCAAAGTTGTAGCACAAAGTCTAAGGGAGTTCATTCCTTTAGCACAACGTCACATGCGGAACGGATTAAAACAATCCGCACGTAAGCCCGACTCAAACGGTAGTCGGTAAGAGCACATCAAATCCGTTGAAGGCTGAGGATTTGCCAAAAATCCTAAGTCAACGTCTCATACACGTTGCTGTTTAGTCTTTTCACAGGAGAAAGACGAAGTCTACGTATTCAATGTCGTAGCACTAAAAGAGTTAACTCTTTTAGATTAACGTAACGTGTGGAACGGATTTAGACAATCTGCACGCTAGCCCGACTCAAACGGTAGTCGGTAAAGGCTAATCAAACCCGTTGAAGGCTGGGGGTTGGCCAAAAAATCCTAAAGCCAATACCTAACACGTGTCGCCGGGTAGCCTATTCCCGTAATAATGGCGAAGTCTATGTATTCGACATCATAGCACGAAGTCTCAGAGAATTCAATCTCTGAGCGCAACGTTACATGTGAGCGGATTTAAACAAATCGCATGCTAGCCCGACTCAAACGGTAGTCGGTAAAGGCATATCAAACCCGTTGATGGCTGAGGGTTTGCCAAAAATCCTATAAGTATTGTGGTCAATCATTTCAAACGGAATGACGAATCATAATAAAGATAAAAAGGAGATTCACTAAAAGAGTCAAAAGTCAAAGTACACAGCAGATAAAATCAAACATCAAGCCCGTGGCTAAAAATCTGCTGACTGAGCTTAGAAAGCTTATCATCATAAGCTTGAATAAGCTCAGCCCTGATAGACTCCTCAGTGGCGGCCGAAGTCTTCGCAGCAGTCTCTTCTGTCTCGGATAGCTTCTGCTTCAAGGACTTCAACTCATCGGACAAAGCCGTACAGGTCTGCTGGTCCTGTGCTTCTGTCATCTGAAGAATGCCAAAAGTCTCCTCTTCTTCGCGGAGTTCTTTTCTAAGCCGATCTATCTTGGTCCCACAAGAAGTAATAGAAGAGCGGAGCTCGGCAAGTGAAGATAATCTGGTAGCAAGGCCGGTCTCAACCCGGGCTACTCGGTCTCGCTGCACCTGAACCTCAAGACTAGCAAGAAGCTGAGTCTCGCGCAGTGACTGTAAATGAGTCTCCAGCTCAACAGCAATGAAGGAAGAGGCTCCGGTATCTCGAAGCTCACGAAACATCTGAAGCTCATGCTCTAGGCAATCGATATCGTCAACTATGGCCTTCGCCAAATCTGGGTATCCTGCTTCCCTTATCAAGTTGATTCTGGAATTAAGTAGAGGTTTGAACTGGTGAAGTGAAAGTCCATCGTGAAAAAGCTTGCCGATCATAGCATTCACAAAGGAGAAGAAGGAACGAACGTCTATGCAGATGACGACCTTATCAGGATCGTCGTCAGATAACAACTCCTTCACTAAGACATGAAGACGAGAAGAACGCCCTACACAAAAAAGGGAGAATTCCGTCAAAAGTCTTAATAAAAAAAAAGGGAATAACACTCTTCAATGAGTTAACTTATACCTTCTTCCCCTTGATCCGCTGGGGGTAGTGGAGGTGTAACGGCTGCAGATGTATCAACTGGCGGAGTTGGTCTCGCAGCTGGCTCGACAGGGTCTTTCTCAACAAAAGCTCCTGCCAGATCCAAAACGGAATTCGCAGAGGCGTTACATTATAGTTGCATTAGTCAAAATTGGCTAGTCCTATAATTAACTCAGAAAGAAGCACATACCTTCAAAGGAACTATCCTCAGGGTTTTCAGCGAAGGCGGGCTCAGAAAACATGTCTCCAGGTAGCTGATCCTCGATCCGAGGTGAGCTATATATATAGCGCATCATAGGAGTGTCCGCAAACAAGCTTCCCTCGTCGAAGTCGTCGATGGAAAACTCTGACAGAAGAGCATATAAGTGCCAAAAAGAAGTAAAGAGACTACAATTAATGGAAGTAAGTTACCTTTCACGGGTACATTAGCCTCTTCATTTCCAAGGTTCATCTCTTGCAAATTAACTGAAGGAGCAAGAGGTAGAAGACAGTTAGAAGGTACACAAATTCATTGGTGTATCATCTAAAGAAATACGTTGTCAGTGTTAGATGTACCTTGATTCACGGAATCGGGTCCTACATTGCCCGCCGCTCCAATGTCAGCAACCCCTGTAGGCCTCTCTACAGGGGGTAGCGGATCAGACTCATCGGGAGATATGGGGATTGGATCAGGACTCATCTCATGCTCCTCACGTGCTCCTATATAGAGAGAGAGAGAAGCATAAGTCAATGCGCTGAGTAACCAGAGGAATAGTTCTCAGGATAAATGTTACCTCCATCACTGGCGGGATCATCACCAGCTAGGTCCGTATCGGAAGCTCGGGAAGCTGCAGGCAGCTTACGGACTAACCTCTTCCGCCTAGCAGTGGGGATCGAAGGTCTCGCCCGAGGAGGAGGATAGAACTCTTCGTCATGATCAGCTGTGGTCCCTGAAACATGGAATTATAGTCAGTTTCAATATTTCTAGAAAGTAGAAGGAAAAGATGAATAGCAAACCTCGCTCAGAGGAATCATCACAATCTTCGGGATCTCCGCCGGAAGCCTCATCTGTAGAATGGAATGACCTATGGCCCTCTTCATCAAGTCGGCGAGTCTTATTCTGTGTCCTCTGTGATCGAGCCCTCTCCCGAATCCTGCGCGAATCAACCCGAGAAGCTTCCTCGGCCTCTAGCTCCGCAATCGGCTTCACAGGGATAGTCTTGTTGGCTGCTAATAACCACTTGCAGCTCAAGAAGGTGAGATTCAACTGCCGATCAATACTCGGGAGGCTGAACCTAGCACCGGTACAGCCAGTCACGGTCCACAACCATGCACGAAGACCGTCCACCAAACCACTATGGGTCCGAAGCTGCTGGCGAGGATTCCCGATGTAAAGCTGATCGTAGCCAAACTGGCGAGCAAACCGGCAGGGTAGATATGGCTCTATGAAGCACTCATTCTTCACCCGGAAAGTTAGATAGCCGGGCCTGATGTTCACCAGCCAATTGAAGCAGCCAATGTCTAAGTGGGTCCGATTCTCTCTCGGCCTCTCATCGTCTGTCAAACACTCGCCGTATCGGCCGGAGAACTGCGGGAAACAAGTAGAGAACGCCCAACACTTGTGGACCTGCAGCTGCTGTCGGACATCAGAAAACCCGCGGCCTTCCCACCTACCATTTTCAAGCAACTGCAGCAAGGGAACAGAGTGATCTGTAGCGTTCGGCACCGACATCATGTCCGGACGGTGGAGGACGAACCAGGCCATCAAATAAGCGTAGGGAAACTCTACCTTAAGCGTGGGAATCTGACCTGGCAAATCGGTCTCCTTCCGTGTGAACGCACTGGAAAGCTGCCGAAGTCCTCGGTGAATGTTAGCCACCATCACCGGAAGAAGTGAGAGTTCCTTCTTATATGCGAGCTGAACTGCTGGGAAAAGTACCTCCAAGGGCAAGGCGTCCCCAGACTGGTATGGAACCACGCACTTCTTCAACCAGATAGCAAGAAAGCCGGCGAGAAGAGTCATCGGCTGAATCGGTGTGGTCGCATGCCATAAAAAAGACCTGAACTTGGTCTTCGCAGGAAAGCCACCCTCAGAACTGCTGGTGGTATAGGAACGAGCATCAATCTTCTTCAGTAGATGGTTCACCTCTGAAGGAGTGAGTGGGGCCAACTCACAAATATCCTCGCCAGAGCTGCTCTCCAAGTTCTTGAACAAATAGTTTGCGAACTGCTTCAGACTCACAGAGGCCTTCATCCTCTTGGCTAAAGGCTCGGACTGCGCCAAAGCGATATGGTAATGGCAAGTAAGATCCCATAGAGTCTCGTAACGGTCGGGCATGCGATCCTTCAGCTGACTCAACTCATGACTGGAAGGGAAATACTCCTGGTATAACATCTGCCCCATGGTCAAGCCAGAAATCCTATGCATCTCATGAAGAGTCAAGCCCAACTCCCCCTGACGGGTCAGAAAAGTGTTCGAGTCTGGATTATACAACTCGAACAAAGCACAGAAATGTCTCAAACTGACGGGCAGGCCATACATGGTGGCACGAACGGCGGTATACAAACCGCAAGCATGCAACTCCTCGCCCCAGCGGCTCAAGACGTATGTCGTCATACGACTCCACCAAGACTTGTCCGAAGAGTGGACCCAACCATAAATTCTGTGACGAGTCGCAGGCATCTCCCGTCCTAGCGCAGCGAGGCGATTCCTCAAAGTCGAAGCAGTGGCGAGAAACTCGTTACGCGGTGGTGCATCCAGTCCCAACACTCCGGGATGCAATCCGGTGATGTGACTCCTGCTTGAACCAGGAGCTGCCTGGTGGGTAATATAGCCGCAATGTACGCTCTCATGATCCACTGTCAAACGCCACGACATCTCGCGCGTCACGGCCTGACACCTGAGCTCAGTCAACGAGCGCTGTCGAGGAATCTCCGGCAAGTATATGAAGCCACCGCCGGTCTTGTGAAGCCACTGCTCAGCGTTGATGAATACGGCTTCCGGGTCATCGACAGAGTCACCAAATAGGAAATCACTCTTCCGGAGAGGCTGGGTAGAGCTAGCATCCTTCACAAAAGGAGCATCTGTAATCAGCTGGCGAATAGCTCGATGACCACCCTCCCTCACCACCTGTGCAACCTCAGACGACGTGCCCGAAGCAAACTGAGGAATAGCTGGAATAGGGGAAGGATTGTCAGAGGTCGAATAATGATCGCCTCGACGCCCATAGACTGCGTGAGTTGAGAACGATCCAGAAGGATACCCCACTGCAGAATAAACAATTAAACACAGGTTAGTCTCGGGTATAAAAGGAAATTAAACTCATCTTACAAATAGCTGAGATAGAGTCATTTCTTTATAAAGGGTGAGACGATTTGGCCACATTGTGCAATCATAAGATAGGGTGCATCGAGGATCCCTGCCTTATGAAGCGCAATGCAGCGTCAATTCGCCCCCTTTATTTTGAGATATGGTTTTGGCCAAGCAAAACATATCTTTAAAGCGTCGATCCTCACCAAGGAGAATCAAGGCTCTTCCCGATTGCCTCGCCAAGGAGAACAACGTGGGGTAAACAGGGACCAATTCGCAAATTCTCAGAAAAAATGGGTTAATTTGCAAAAATTCCCAAAAATGCCAAAGCGTCGATCCTCACCAAGGAGAATCAAGGCTCTTCCCGATTGCCTCGCCAAGGAGAACAACGTGGGGTAAACAGGGACCAATTCGCAAATTCTCAGAAAAAAGGGGTTAATTTGCAAAATTCCCAAAAAATGCCAAAGCGTCGATCCTCACCAAGGAGAATCAAGGCTCTTCCTGATTGCCTCACCAAGGAGAACAACGTGGGGTAAAAAGGACCAATTTACAAATTTTTAAGAAAAGAAGGACTAATTTGTAAATTTCCAAATATTGCCAAAAATGGCTCACCGGCGTAGGAAGGCGGCGCACCTTCAGCTGACATGGCAGGGGAACGACCTCTCGAAGAACGCGGCATGACGAGCTGCAAAATAAATTAAAAGAGGTCAGATCTAGAAAAAGAGCACTTTTTTATCAGATCTACACCCCTAAAAGATTAAATCGAGGCGTCAAATCACACCCTCGACCCTCACATATGATCCTACAAATGCATAAATTAAGTTGAGCATGAAAAAGATCAAATTTGTGGAGGATTTACCTGAAGAAAGGCTAGAGATCCAACAAAAGTGAGACCTTTTTGGAAACTCTCAGCACGCGCTCGAGGGGCCTGAAAGAAATTCTAAAAAAATGGGATTTTTGAGGGGCTTCTCAGTCAAAGATCCAAAGGAAGCCTAGATCCAGGATAAATATCAAAGTTTCGAGGAGAAAAGATGCTCGAGGGAAGAAAAAAATCAAAAAGAGGGAGAAAGGGGGGCCGGCCCTAGAAGAGAGGAAGAAAAGAGAAGAAACAAAGGAAAATTCCCTCTTTTATAGCCTTGAACCAAATCTGGTTGAACCAGACCAGACCAGGCTGGACCAGACCAAGCCCAAATTGGACCAGACTGAGTCAGAATGAGCCCGAATTGAGCCAGATTGAGCCAGATTGAGCCAGATTGAACCTGGCTGGACCTGACCAAGCCAGAGTGGACCAGAATGGACCAGAATGAGCCAGAATGGACCAGATTAAGCCAGAATGAGTCAAAGTGAACCAGTTTGGACCAATTTCGAACCCGTTTGAGCCAAATTCGAACCAGAACACAAATTAGAGTTAAATTAAGCATCGAATTGATTTCAGATCAACCTATGGTTCAGTTCCTCACTTATTTAATCCCTCTCTCACATATTTGGAAGGTTTGGAAAGATTTTGAGCCCAATTACTGCCTTTTTTTGGCTCATTTTCAAGCCGGTTCAGCTCATTTTGAATACGGAAATACTCCAATAAGGTATACGAGTATAAACTATTCCCTATTTTTATTGAGAAGTTCCTGGAGAATATTCTTCTAAAAATATTCTTAAGGATAACTCAATAACACGACGCCGGACAACGCGTCTCAAAAGAAGACTCGACGCCGACAATCGAACGAAGGTTGCACGTTGAACCAACCAACAAAAGCTAATGATCGGAAAACTAAGAATCGACTTCAAGTTCAAATTCCGACGACGGTCAGACAATAAATGCAGCACCGGAGTCCTCACAGGCGTTCTACAAAGCACTGAATGACCTGGGGGAATTGAAGGAAGCCAGAACAGAAGCCATTCCGAGGTCCCGTTATACCAACTCAAGGTTGGGACGATCACATCCAAAGTATTTCAGGCTCTTCTATAAAAGAACGAGACTGAAACACTTTGGAGGGGGTATCTGTAGGCGTATAAAATTGCCTATAGGTCCCTTAGCTTAGCTTAGCACGATGATTCGACAAAACAACGGACATTCGAGCGACAAGGCGACGAGGCACGCAAGCAACGGAATACGTTCACGTGCGGGACCAAACCAACGGTTCAGAAAGTTAACGAGTCATCCAACAACAAAACGGACTTGAACTCAAACACCGAAGCGGAGCTACTACCAAATGAAGATTCGGGGAATCGAATCAAGACCTGAACGAATCAACGAAGGGTCGAGGCGACAAGGCACACGAACAATGGAACACGTACGCACGTGGAATCGAACCAACGTTTCGGGGAATCACCGAGTCATCTAAACAAGAACGAACTCGGTGATATAACGATCGAATCAAGACCAATCCCGGACTCGGACTCAGAAGCGGATTAACTGCCATATTTGGAATCAAGTCAATGAGCCAATTCCAGAAACCGAATCAAATCCGAACGACGGAGAACCGGAAACACCGGAAAACGACGAAACCAGCGCACCTGGGGGAACTCGGCCCGAACCGAACCACCCTAAGGTGGCTCGGCCCAAGCCGAGCCACCCTAGGGTGGCTCGGTGGCCGAGCCACCCCTGGGTGGCTCGGCTATGGCCGAGCCACCCAGAGGTGGCTAGGCACAGTTCTGTGTCAAAGGCACAGTTTTGAGTGCCTATAAATAGGCCTGGCACTCGTTCATTTGGGAGGACTTTTTCTGAAACTTCTGAAGAGCCGAAACTCTGCCGGATTGCGACCTCAACTCGGATTGTGAAGGCTTGAAGACTTGGACGACCAGATCTACGTGACACTACTCCGGATCTAAGCTTGGCTCTTAGATCCCGAGATTAGAGCGAGCGTTTCCTTGGTGAAACGATCCCTCTCGGCTACTATCTCCTTGGTGGGATAGTACCCGTTATACCACGTAGATCTGTTCAGATCGAGATTGCGCGGTGGTCCACGGTACTCAACCCCGGCACAGGCGAAGAACCCCACAAAGCGAGGGACCGTAAAACAGGAAACTCGTGATTTGTTCAAGGAAAGTTGTAATTTTTATTTCTTTATTTTGATTTTGTTGTAAACCGGATCTTATAAAAAGACCGGATCTCTTTGTAAACGCATAAAGTTGTTGTCAAAGTTGTAACAGAATCATCAATGAAGAATAACGCAATTTCCCGCACGAACAAACCCTCTGGCTGACTCCCACAGTCGTCTCTTGGCCTTAGAGGAAAGGTAAGGCCTAGTCGACTCTTTTGAGCCTGGGCACTCAGCTTCAAGGTCAATTCTTGTATCACCTTTCAATCGAGCAGGAACAAGAAAAGATCAAGAGTTTAAAACACTCGAAATAAATTTATTTCTTCATTAGCTCTTTTTATTTACAAAGTCAAAAATACCAATTACAACGACTGATAAAAAAGAAGAAGAAGGAAAACATGACTCATTCTTATTTATTTTTCTTAACCCGCGAGGGTCTCCGGAGGTGGAGCGGTCGCATCAGCAGTTGTCGAAGCCTCTTAGCCCAGAGCACTAGCATCAGCAGGAGGAGCAGGCATCTTAGGGGCTTCAGTCCCCCCTTCCATTAGCGGAATGACAACTGTCGTTTCCTCATTCGCGTCGTCTGAAGACTCGCTGTCATTTCACTGTCAAAATCAGTTCTACTCAGTCTCTGCTCATTTGTTTTTCCCTTGCATACGACTATAGCCGCATCCAAGCGAAAGGGGCTGACTGTTATGGGGTGTTCCCTGTTCCCCATAAATATGCTATACCGAGAGCAGATTCTGTCGAGTCGACTTCATTCTAAGATGACTCGAAGGGCGGACTCAGTCGAGCAAAAGATGATTACCCAATCGATTAACTGATACTTTTCCCAAGGGCGACTCTGAATATTATTTCTCAGCATTATTTTAACAGTTTATGATCATTATTACAATTCCATGTCACCCGTCGACAAGCCTCAACGGCTGCTGATTTCCCATACTACAGAAGTGACCCCACGTCACTCGTCGACAAGCCTCGATGACTGCTAATTCTCCATACCACAGAAGTGACTCCACATCACTCACCAATCGACATGTATCGAGCAGAGGGTGACTCAGCCTCCAGCTCACTCCTCGCCATCATCATAAACTACTTTCTCACTAGATGTCAATTCGGCCCTTGGCATCCTATACAAATACATATGCTATTCGTCATGAAAAGAGGTTGGATTCTCCTTACTACTTAAAAACTACACCTTTTATTTTGGGGAGGATACACTGTTCTTCCTTCACCCCACCCAAGTCCGATAGCTAACTTGACCGTCGGAGGTACCACGGGGGAAACACGTCCTGTACTCCCACGATTCTTGTATGTACAAGTGGTCCGTTCGCCCCGAGCTCTAAAAACCAGGCATAAAGTCGAAGAAGGAAAGCAGCCCCCTCTCGACGATTCAACATCTCGACGATCCAGTAACTCAACAACCCCCATCGACCGTTTGTTCACGAGTATTAATACTATGCACAAATAAAATATTATTAGTGGAACCCGCCACTAATAATAATTTATTGTGGGACCCACATCCTTTTTAATTCTTCAAAGAAAATGGCCACC
This sequence comes from Asparagus kiusianus, assembly GCA_022839385.1. Classification (NCBI taxonomy): domain Eukaryota; kingdom Viridiplantae; phylum Streptophyta; class Magnoliopsida; order Asparagales; family Asparagaceae; genus Asparagus; species Asparagus kiusianus. The sequence goes on along the minus strand of BQKN01063871.1, from coordinate 12,381 downwards.
GATTTTCCTAAAGTCAACTAAAGTGCTTGGGCGGCTGACAGGAATGGTCATTGTCGTGCACATGCTAATTTTGTTTTAGGAGAGTACTAAACCTTACCATTATATATTTTAATATATAAGGATATTATTCGCTAGATTAAGTAATTTACTCTAAAGCCCAACTTATTATGATGCTTTTCAAATTAGACTCTAAATTAAATCGTTAGATCTCAACAATTACTTCTGAAAATGGTAAATGATAATGTCAACTAACAGTAGTCCCTTTATACTGAGGAACTAAGTGTTCGCGGGAAAATTTGTGTTCTTCTTCATTTATTCCATTGTACACTTTCGTAATAGTTTATCGATTACAGAAATCCGGTCTTTTTATAAGATCCGGTTACAATGAAAAATCAAAATGAAATGAAAAAGATTACAACTTTCTTTCGAACAGATCGCGAGCTCCTGTTTTGCGATCACTCGCTTTGTGTGGGTTCTTTGCCTGCGCCGGGGTTGTTTGCCG
>BQKN01063869.1:0-24425 GCA_022839385.1 Asparagus kiusianus | reverse complement strand
CCCCCCCCCCCCCCCCCCCCCCCCCCTCATATTGAAAAAAAAAACCCAAATCACTAAACCTGCAATAAGTTTGGTGCTTAGAACTAAATCCCCAAAAAATTTTGACAAATAATCCTCAAAATCAACATCTTTAGTTCATATACAGTCAAATTACCAAAATACGCCCCATTAACCTAATAATCTTTACATTTTTTCATTTAACCCCAATATTTTTTGGTGAAAAACCTAAAATACTAAATGTTTTTAAGTATGAGGAATTTCAAGAGGTTGATTGTAATTTTTCGATTTTAATGGATTTTGTTTCTAATTTTAGATTTTTTTTTTGTTGGCGGGGGTGGAGGGGGAGGGTCGGTTGTACTTTTTATATTTTTTAAGATTTTTTGTAATTTTCCTGAGATTTCTGTGTAATTTTTCTAATTAAAGGGTATGTTTATGATTTTTCATATTTTTAGGGATTGCGATTTTAAAATTTTTAGGGTGTCATTTGTAAATTTTTACTTTGTGGACTTTTTTGTAATTCTCAATTTTTTAATGTGTTTGTTTGAAATTTTAAATTTTTGGGTGGTTATTTATAATTTTCAAATTTTAAAGGGGGTTGTGTACTTTTTAGATTTTTTTTAGAAGTTATTTACAATTCTTTTTGGGGTCATTTATAACTTTAGAATGTTAATAGTCTTTTTTTTCAATGCTTAGATTTTTCAAACTTTTGCAATTTCAGAAAACCTTCGACATTAATATATGGATAAATTGCACTAAATCCTAAATACGTTTATGTTTGGAACTAAATCCCTCATATCTAAAAGTATTCAAGGTAATGTTGACTACAAAAAGTTTCTTCCAAACACGCACTTTTATAAGAAGTATAAGTTTGATCTGATATAATATATATTCTAAAGCTGAGATAAAACTACATAAATCATTAGTAAATGATATCGAGGTGTAGAAGTTGAATTAGCTGAAGCAATCAGCCTGAGTTTGTGTGATAATTAATTTTTCTCTACATTTTACCTAGATATCATAGAGTCCGTTTGGCAACCATTGTGTTTCTCCTATTTTCATTTTTTTTTCAAAAAAACATATAACTATGTTTGGGAACTGATGTGTTTTTTTGAGCTGCCCCTTCACAAAATAGAGAAAATACACGGTTTTTCCAAAACACCTAAAAGGTGTTTTCAGATTTCCGTTCTCACTTTCCCCCAAATCAACCCTGATCCCTTTTCTCTCCCTCAACCCTAACTTCGTCGCCTCCGCTCCAAATCGGCGCCGCTCCGACCCTCTGACGTCGCCTCCGACCCTCCGACGCAACCTCCGACCTCGCTGAAGCCTCCGACGAAACCTCCGACATCGCTGAAGCCTCCGACTCAACCTCCGACCTCGCTGAAGTCTTCGATGCAACCTCCGCTCCAAATCGACGCAGCTCCGACCCTCCGCCGCCGCCTCTGACCCTCCGACACTTCCTCCGACGCTTCCTCCGACATCGCTGAAGCCTCCGACGCCTCCAATAATTTCGATCAAGGTCGGTTTTTTTCCTTGTTTATTGCTGAAATAATAACTGTGATATTTGTTCCCCTTTTATGTTCCAATTATTTGCTAATAACTGTGAGATTTGTTCCCCTTTTACCTTCCAATTACTTGCTAAACACACCGATCAAAACTGGAAAAGTGTGCTGATTGTGGCTAAGGAACTATATTTGACTAGGGTTTTGGTAAGAAATATACCTCTTTCAACAGAACTTTTTACTTTTATTAGTTTCTGTGGACCAAAGTATGTGAATTAAAGCAGTAAACTATCAAATTGGATGTCTTATAATTAAAATGAAAAATGTGGGAGATTAGAATGGTGATCTGATTAGGAGAAATCCTATCAAACTTGGATTTTCTACAGTTTGTAAGAATAGCGACTTGCTTCTGATTGATGCCATGGATAAATATTAAACTTAAGATTTCTGGTTCAAAGTTTGGTCATCCTTGTCGAGAGGAATGAAGTATACAGCGATCAAGTTCTAGATGTGCTAGATATGCAGAATCTAGTGCCATTTCCAGTTCATCATTTGTCATTATCAATAAATCAATAATAAATTCCTCTTAAGAATCATCAAAAATAGGGCTTTGATGGTGGTGGTGATGGTGGGGTGAGTTGTAATAATGATACGATATATGCACATTCGTATTCAAATACTAAATAGGAATTGCTCAAGTCATCAACAGGAGTCCTGATGCCATTGTAATCATCACTCTCAAAACTTTGAAAGGATATTTTTACTGATGAACACAATAAATACATACATGTTGATTCCACTTTTTATTTGGATACTTATGTATATAGCAGGGGCCCAGTCTTAATTCCCTATGATCTAATAATAAGCTCCGCGTGTGAAATAGGGCAAAGTATATTTATAAGAATCCTAGCTTATTGAAGTTCTAAGTGATGATATTTTCTATATACAAAATAGAGCACGCAAGTATTATCCTTATTGCTGTTGGATAGCAGATCCAAGAAAAAGAGAGGAGATGAGACATATTGTTGTTGGATCACATGATTCCACTTATTCCTGTTTCATCTTATGTTGATTCCACTTTTCATGTGGATACTTTTATTCCTGTTTCATGTGGATACTTTTATTCATGTTTCATCCTATGTTGATTCCACAATAAATACATGTTGATTCCATTTTTCATGTGGATAATTTTATTCCAGTTTCATCCTATGTTATTGATTCCACGTTTTATTTCATTCAAATAAGCTCTCTAACGACATATCAATATTCTTTTTGGTTTGATGTTGTTGTGAATGTAATAGATGTCAAGTGAAAATCGTGAAGTCAACGAAGTGGTGGAGATTTCCCCTTCTCAAGGAGTGGGATTTTGGTCTGAAAATGTGGAGCTTTATTTCATAGACTTGATGGTGGAAGAAGTGAAAAAGGGAAATAGGCATACAACTACATTTACTAGATCATCTTGGAAATTCTTGGAGCATGAGTTAAAAAAGAAGACGGGAAGAGAATACACTCATGACCAAATGAAAAATAAGTTTAACCAATTGAGACAAAGATGGAGAAATTTGAAAAGTCTATTGATAGATACGGCAGTTGGGTATACTGCGAGCACCGGTCAAATATCTGCAACGGAAGATGTGTGGACTAAGTTGTATGCGGTAATACTCATTGATTAATGCAATTTTTATTAGATTCCTTATGTGAGTTTGAATTCATTATTTTTTTTCGTAGACGCACAAGTACGCAAGATATTTTAGAAGGAAGGGTTGCAAAGGTTATGACAAGTTGTGCATCATTTTTGGTGATACAACTGCTACTGGTGATCATGCTCATCCTTCTACTAAAAGTCCTACCATTAGTGAAGATGATAATGGAGAAGAAGGTGAAGATGAGGAAGATGTTGAGTCATCTCGAGCTCAGAAAAAGGCAAAAGTGGCAAACAAACGTGTACCGTTGAACCAGCAAATCCAATTAGCAATGATTGAAGCTTTAACCTCGATGGGAGAAAATTCTAGGAAGAAAATGGAGTTGAGGGAGAGGGAAATGAGTTTGACTACTGTTGATAGTCATGTTAGTGGAGGGAGAGGAAGAAGCTCCGAGGAAGAACAAGGAATGGTTCATTGCATCACTGCACTTAGTGCTCTTCCTGATGTTGACTCAACTCAGTTTCCAAGGCCGCACATATTTTGCATGATGATGCAGCATGGAGAACCATGTTTTTAGCCATGCCTAGCGAGAGAAAGAAGGATTGGGTGTTAACTCTACCTTGATGTTGTTTATGTTTGTTTCGAATAAATTGGAATATGTTTATGTTTGTGTTTGTTTCTATTAGGCCAAGGACTTTGTGTGTGTTTCTATATGTTTGATTCTAGTAGGTCGAGGACTTTTGTGTGTGTTTAAAATTATGCTTGTGTTCTAGTAGATTGAAGACTTTTGGGTGTATTTTTGTTAGTTTTTGAACCTATATATGTGTATTTCCACAAGTTGTTGGTATTATACTTGTTTTATGTTGTTGACTTGTGTTTCATGCCTTATGTAAATTTATTCATGCCTTATGTTGTTGACATGTGTATTTGTGTTAAATTTTATTATACTTGTTTATGTTGTTGACACGTGTATGTGGTAAATGTATTATACTTTGTAGGTATGGATGGTAATACAAATACAGATGATTATCAACTATCATCACAATCTGATTCAGACTCTGATTCAGATGAGGAGCAATTTCAAGTGTTGTTGACTATTCATGCATTTATGGAGTTTAATGAATCTTTTATGGAGCAGCCTCGACCACAAAGGATTTCAAAATTAAGTGGGCATGATTGGGTGATTGAGGTTCTAGGTGGTCACCCGGGTACTTGTTTTGACCTCTTCCGAATGAAAAAAGAGGCATTTATTAACCTTTGTGAAGAGTTAAAGAGAATTGGAAATTAAAGCATTCTAGAAACGTGATGATTCAAGAACAAGTAGCAATCTTTTTATTTGTGCTTTCTCATAATGAACGCCAACGTATGGCCGCGGATCGTTTTCAGCACTCACTAGAGACCATCTCTAAATATTTTAAGAAGGTCCTTTATGCAATTTGCTCTCTAACCAAATACATGATCGTTCCTCCATCATACGATGCAACTCCACCATAGATATCATATACCACAAAGTATTATCCTTATTTCAAGGTATGCATATATTCCTTCATGTTGGGAAAACAGATTCCTAATCTATTTTGGTAACATGAGGTTATTAGGATTCCTATTCTATTTTGGTAACATGAGGTTATTAGGATTCCTAATCTATTTTGGTAATAGGTTATTGGGATTCCTAATTTGATTTGGTTTTAGTTTAGAATTCCTAGTATGTCTATGATTTTAGGATTTCTAGATATATGGAACAATTGGAAGAGAGAATTGAAGGAGAAGAAAAATTAGGGATATTTGGAGCACAGAAAAGATGTATTTTCTGAGCTATTTGTTTAGGGTTTTGTTTGGAAAGATTAAGAGCTTGTTGGTGAGATTAGTTTGTTCCTTCGAGTGATTTGTAATCTCAGTTTGTACTCTTTCTCTATTAGTGAAAACCCCATCCCCTTCTTGTCCTGTGGACGTAGGCAATTTGCCGAACCACGTTAAAATTGGTATTTTGTTTGTGCATTGATATTTGGTTGAGTTTGGCCTTCTTTGATCGGCGTTTGTTTTGGTTCCTCGGCGCCGCCGTCTGTTCACAACAATTTGGTATCAGAGCTCGGGCTATGCTTGGGCTATTTGGAGGAGTAGATCGCTTTGGAAGTTCGTCTAGGGCTTCGTTTGGTGATAAAGGTGAGATCTTTTTGGTAAAAATCTCATCTTTTTCAGTTTGGATCTATTTCTCGTTTGTTTTCGCATTGGTTTGGTGGTTTTTTGATGATTATGGCCGAGAAAGAAGGAGTTGTGGGCAGTACTTCCGGCATGAAGACCGTCCAAAGCTTGAATATCCACTCGATGAAGATTGACGTGGAAAAGTTCAATGGCACAAACAATTTTGGACTCTGGCGATGTGAAGTCATGAATGCACTCAACGCGCAAAATTTGGAAGATACGTTAGAGTTGGACGGGAAACCGGACAATATTGATGAGAAGGTTTGGAAAAAGATGAATCGAACGGCGTGTGGTGTGATTAGGTCTTGTCTCACTCAAGATCTAAAGTATGATGTGATCAATGAGACTTCTGCAAAGAAGATTTGGGAGATCCTTGAGAGCAAGTATTTGACCAAGAGTGTGGAGAATCACTTGAATTTGAAAAGGAGGCTTACCGCTTCCAGTTGAAGAAAGAAACCTCCATTGGTGATTACATGAACCACTACACGAAGCTTCTTGCGGATTTGGCAAATGTAGATGTGATAATTGAAGATGAGGACAAGGCGTTGTTGTTGTTGAGTTCCTTACCCGACGAGGAATATGAGACCTTTGTTCTTACTCTTATTAATGGGAAGACATCTCTTTCGTATAGTGAGGTCACCGCTGCACTTGTGAATTATCAGCTTCGAAAGAAGGATAAGGAGACTTCGATTGAGCCAGTAGCGGAGGCGTTGGTCGCAAGAGCAAATGGTCCAAACCGTAGCGGGAGGTCGCAGTCTAGAGGGGCACATCTTGGAGTTCGTAAGAATCAGTGTGCCTTTTGCAAAGAGGATGGACATTGGAAAGCCGAATGCCCAAAGTTAGTTGATCGAGCCGGGAAGAATAAGGGAAAAGCTATTCAAGCTTCAGAGGCGAATGTTGTCAAGGCTAGTGGCAATGATTCAGATTCGGATTCTTCGGGCTACTTATTATCTGCACTGCCGTCAGTTTGTGTTGCCTACTCTACAGAGTGGATGTTGGATTCGGAAGCTACATACCATATTTGTCATAGAAGGGATTGGTTCTCCAGCTTTCAGGAGTTAAAAAGAGGGAATTTCGTGCTCATGAGGAATGATCACAAATGCTCTATTGGTAGTATCGGTACCGTTCGGATCAGGATGAGTGACGGGGTGATTCGGGAGTTGGTTGGAGTGAGGTTCGTTCCTCAGTTGAAGAAGAACATCATTTCACTTGGAGCTTTGGAGGTAGCAGGTTATAGGGTTACCTTGGCGGATGCACGCTTGAAGGTTATATTTTGGTCCATGATTGTGATGAAGGGCATCAGAAAGAGTAACTTATACTATTTGCTTGGGAGCGCGGTGATTGATAGAGCTCTGACGACTTTATTGGATTTGGCTAGACTGTGGCATTGTTTGGTGCTATGGTATATGATTGGTAATGTCGTGCATTGGTTGTTGAGGAGTACTATGACCTACAGATTGAAGTCCTGTGAGCATATTGGGATGAGCAAGACCGTGGTGGAGTTTGGCACTCTTATCCATCGAGAGAGGGGTCTTTTAGGAGGTGTTCAGTCAGGCATTTGGGGGCCTTCCAAGGAGGCATCATTGGGAGGTAATCGTTTTGTAGTTTTCGCAGTTGGTGATTGTTCTAGGCATTATTGGGTCGCGACCAGTTCCCGTTGGTGTAAAGTCCTAGAAGTCAACAACAATTGGAAGAAGTGTATTGGCAGAAAGGTAACTCGTTGTTCCAGCTTTGGTAGGAGTCCTTTCTTGCGTTTGTGCCGAGCTCACAGTAATAGGAGACACTTCATTGGTGTGGAGACTTTGGGGCGACGAGATAAGATGACAGTTTCGATGGGTCGTTCCTTTCTGAAGGAGGATCGACGTTGGTTATCGAGCATTGGTTCTGGAGCTTCGACATATTTGGGTCATCTTAGTCATAGGTTGCCGACTGCTGCATTAGGAGTTATTGGATCTGGTGGAGCTGCTTTAGATTTTGGTCGGCGTCGGATATTTGGTTACCCAGCATTTGGTCACATCGAGAATGCGAGATTTGATCCGATTGCGCGTTTGGGATTCGGAGGCTCATTTGATTATCGTTTGGGAGCTTCTGACTTTGTTCTGAGCAAGAATGTCACTTTTGACTCTCGGCAGGTGGAGAGTGTTGATCAGGTCATTTGGATATCGCAACAGGTGGAGGGTGATGCTACTTCACGTTAGGTGGAACTTATTCCACATACTCTAGATCATACTGCGTTATTTGGGATTCCACCTGAGGTGACACAGGTTGGGGATCATTTGATTTCGGATGCAGATGATGGATTGGTTTTGGATTTGGTTGCAGCTGGTGGACATGATTTGGATACGGCTAGTGGTTCATCTCAGATGGAGGTGTTTGATTTGTATCAGTTTGGGGCCGCTATTAGTTGCAGATCCGTTAGTGATATTGGGGAAGAGTTGCAGACTTTTCTATTTGTTTGAGGGCCTTTGGAGGCCGTTTGGGTGAACTACGTGAAGGCTTGATTCCTTGGGCAAGAGGATACGTAGGCAGTCAGTTTTAATGTAGCCGATTTGGAGCAGATATCGACATTTGGGTGAGTGTTCACACTCCCGTTTAGGTCTCGACTTGTGTGGATGGAGTCCGTTGTCATGAGTCCGTTGTCGTGACGTACTGGACGTAACAAGTGAGGCATTTGGTTTGGTCGGTGTCGGCTCAGTTTTGGAAAAACTTCGTCAAGATGGAGAATTATTGGGAAAACAGATTCCTAATCTATTTTGGTAACATGAGGTTTGTAGGCGTATAAAATTACCTATAGGTCCCTTAGCTTAGCTCAGCACGATGATTCGACAAAATAACGGACATTCGAGCGACGAGGCGACGAGGCACGCAAGCAACGGAATACGTTCGCGTGCGGGACCAAACCAACGGTTCGGAAAGTTAACGAGTCGTCCAACAACAAAACGGACTTGAACTCAAACACCGAAGCGGAGCTACTGCCAAATGAAGATTCGGGGAATCGAATCAAGACCTGAACGAATCAACGAAAGGTCGAGGCGACAAGGCACACGAACAATGGAACACGTACGCACGTGGAATCGAATCAACGTTTCGGGGAATCACCGAGTCATCTAAACAAGAACGAACTCGGTGATATAACGATCGGATCAAGACCAATCCCGGACTCGAACTCAGAAACGGATTAACTGCCATATTTGGAATCAAGTCAATGAGCCGATTCCAGAAGCCGAATCAAATCCGAACGACGGAGAACCAGAAACACCGGAAAACGACGAAACCAGCGCACCTGGGGGAACTCGGCCCGAACCGAACCACCCGAAGGTGGCTCGGCCCAAGCCGAGCCACCCTAGGGTGGCTTGGCTATAGCCGAGCCACCCCTAGGTGGCTCGGCTATGGCCGAGCCACCCAGAGGTGGCTAGGCACAGTTCTGTGCCAAAGGCACAGTTTTGAGTGCCTATAAATAGGCCTGGCACTCGTTCATTTGAGAGGACTTTTTCGGAAACTTCTGAAGAGCCGAAACTCTGCCGGATTGCGACCTCAACTCGGATTGCGAAGGCTTGAAGACTTGGAAACTCAGATCTACGTGATACTACTCCGGATCTAAGCTTGGTTCTTAGATCCCGAGATTAGAGTGAGCGTTTCCTTGGTGAAACGATCCCTCTCGGCTATTATTTCCTTAGTGGGATAGTACCCGTTATACCACGTAGATCTGTTCAGATCGAGATCGTGCGTTGGTCCACGGTACTCAACCCCGGCACAGGCGAAGAACCCCACGAAGCGAGGGACCGCAAAACAGGAAACTCGTGATTTGTTCAAGGAAAGTTGTAATCTTTATTTCTTTGTTTTGATTTTGTTGTAAGCCGGATCTTATAAAAAGACCGGATCTCTTTGTAAACGCATAAAGTTGTTGTCAAAGTTGTAACAGAATCATCAATGAAGAATAACACAATTTCCCGCTCGAACAATCTGGCGACCACAGTGGGAGCCACCAGCTTCGCTGCCGAAGCTGGAGTGTCGCAGCCGCGGATCTCGATCCCGGTCGTGGAGGAGGTCGAGTATGAATTCGACCAGCAGAAATACGAGGAGTACGTGTCCTCGTCCGGATCTGCCTCCTCCCCCAAGTCCAAGAAGTTCCAGAAGTTCTCCTCCAGGAGAAAAGTCCGTTGGTGCGATGAAGCTGAAGCCACCAACGACGACCTCACCCCAATCGACGCCGAAGCTGCGTTAAGTGAGGCCCTACCGACCTCAAAGAAGGTCAAATCCGCCATTGAAGGCGTGGTGACTCTCTCCAAGAGAACCCGCCAGAGGCAGCGTCAACGCCTCGTGAAGCAATTCGCCAAGGCCATGGAGTCCGTTGACGGGGTCCGCTATCATGCGGATCTGAAGAACAAACGAGACAAACAGCCTCAACAGCAAATGCAGGGTGGTTCCTCCAAACCATCGACAATGGAGTGGGTCCGTGTCAAACGGAATCGCTCAACGCTGGAGGAGCGCATCCGCAAACGCCGCGCGTTATCGGCGCAAGCACGGGCCAAAGCTGAAGAAGCCCGTCGCAAGCTGCAGAAGGAGGTGGTCAAAAAGCCGCCACCTACTCGCAAGGTTTGGAGGCCAAAGTCTGAAGCGGTTCAGGCTAAGGAGCAAAACTCGCAGCCTCCGAAAGTTCGGACGCCGGCAAGTCAATCTAAACAGCCGGTGATTACCGCAACTACCCCGGGAGATCCCGCAGGACCATCCCAGAAGAAAAGATCAGTTTTGGAGCGCCTCGGTCCACTTCCGAAGGAACGAGGTAAAGCTCCAGTTCAGGAACGCTTGGGGCCAGTGAAGAAGTCCCAACCAATACAGCATGCTGGGGGTCGTCGCAACCCTCAACATTTGGAGCAAACCGCAGCACCCAAGCGCACAACTTTGCGCATAGAAGTGCAAGAGCCCGCCGAAGGTTCACGCCCACAAAGGCGTGTTTCGAGGCGTATAACTCTCGAGAGCCCGAAGAAGACAATTGTTCCTCAGAAGGAAACGTTGTCATCTGATGACGACAACGTTATACCTGAGAGGTCGTGCCAACACACGATAGCTTGCTCTGACCTCCAAACAGATGAGCTGTACTATCGTGCCGGGGGTACGAACAAATCTAGAAAGAGGAGCCCTCGAAGGTTCGGGAATCAATGTCCTTGTTCAAATCTCATTCGGGCAGTACTGTCTGAATGCAATTGTGTTAAAGCAGTCCCCGAAAGAGTATCGGTGTTCGAAAGACTTAGCACCGGAGCGCCAAGGCCAAGGCATAGGCGTTTCCAACGAAGGAAAACAAGGGTCGAGGACGGTGAACATTCAAGGGTCACCGCCAACATGACCAGCACAGGAACAGCGGCTCAGGACAACCCCGAGACGATTCCAGAAACATCCCGACCCAGGACCCGTTTACAATCTGGGGCTATCATTCGCGCGACGTATGGTAGAATCCGAACGAGAGTACCTTCGGGAGATGAAGAATCAGATGCTGGCTCCGCAGTGGCGTCTGATAATACAGTGTCCAGTGAGGGACAGCCCCGCGAGTCGCTCATGATAAGCGCGGAGCAGGTGGCCAAGATGCTTGAAGATGCCATGGCCAAACAACAAGAAACCTTTAGGTTCGAGATGCAAATGGCCATGCAGAACATGAGAGAGATGCATGACCAACAACTTCATGCATTGAGGCACCAACAAGGCGAACCAAGTCAGCCCAACCAGAACAACCTGGAGGAGGAGGGCACAAATGAGGCTCGCAACGCTAATAACCCTCCCATCAATCCAGGGGGTGGTAATGATAATACCAGTGAAGACACAGGTGAAAGCCTAAAAATTAAGAATCTCGAGAACAAAATCAACACATTGATTTCTGCTCAAGAGACTAAAAAGACGGGCATTCCCTGTCCCTACCCAAGAGATTGGGAATCGATCCCATATCCGGCGAAGTTTAGTCTAATTAACTTCACGCCGTTTAATGGGATGGGTTCACCAACTCAGCATTTGATTTATTTCAAATCGCACTTGGGAGTCATCTCTGGCAATGAGCCTCTGATGGTGCGGTCATTCGTTGGCACTCTTCGCGGAGCTGCCTTCGATTGGTATCGTCGCCTCAAGCCAGGAAGCATAAACAGCTGGGATGACATGGAGACGAAATTCCTCGCGAATTTCTTCGACGACGACACCGAAATCTCAATCGGGTCGTTGCTTGATGAAAAGCAGAAAGACGGAGAATTAGTCGAGGTCTTCGTCAAAAGGTTCCGGAATAAGGCGATGAATTGTCGGGACCCTATCAGCGAGGAGTTCATCCTCCAAACCTGCCACAATAACCTCTCGCTGGATGTTTTGGAAGCAATGGGCACAGCTCCATCCAAGACATGGAAGGACTTGAAGGTCCGAGGCGAGCAAGCTGAGCGATTCCTCAGGAGGAAGAAGGCGGAAAGAGGCCAATCGGCTACAAATCCTCCAAAGCAGAACTTCAATCAGAAGGGAAAAGGTAAAGCTCAGGTTAATGCTGTTGATGCTAACCAAACCTTTCAATTACAACCTCAGCAACAGCAACAGCAGCAGCAGCAGCAGCGAGCTCCACAGCAATCGCAGCCCCATTGGCAGCAACGGCCTCAGAAGCAAAAGTCTTCGGAGCCGAGGTTTCCCAAAGTCTACTCCTTCAAAGATGACGAAGTTCCCGGCATCTTCAAATATCTGTTGGAGAACAACAAAATCCAGCTGCCTGCGATTGTGGATCATGAAGGAGCCACCAAGGTGACAGACCCAAGGTACTGCGCGTATCACAGAGCGGTTCACCACCCTACGAAGTCCTGCTACCACCTCAAGGACAAGATCCAGGCCTTGATCGATGTAGGAGTCATAACTCCAAAACCGGCCAAAAATGTAGGAGCGAATGCGGTATCGATCAGTTTTGGGTCAGTACCCACAGCTTGGTTTGAGCCGAAGCGCGTCACCAAAGTCGGGATGAAGACAGTGAACGACGATCCGCACGGACAGCGCCAAAAGGGACTCGTGCCACACACAGCTCCAAACGGTGAAATTCTCTGGGTGCATCCCGACCTAATTGAAGATGAACAATGGACCGGATCATCATCCAAGAAGAAGTCCAAAGGGAAAGGGAAGTCTTGTTATGGAGTTTCTGCTATCCCGGGTGAAGATGATGAAAGGATCACCGCTTTTCCACTCTCCGACGAGGAACAGGAGGTCTTTGCGACCCGAAGTGGGAATCAGTACCACTTCAACTATCCGTCACATAATGAACAAGCAGCTAAGCTAGGGGTGATAAAACAGGGACCAGCCAAGACTATCACAGAGATGGGGGTGATCCCAATTCCCAAACCGGCTGAAAGTGTTCGACGACAGCCGGTTGACAAACAGAAAGAAAAGAGGCCCGAGGAGGTACAGAATCCGAAGCAGTCTCGTTTCAGTCGTCCGATTGGAAAAGACAAACCGGAGAGTTCAAAAAACCCTCGTGCCTTCGACATTATGGCTCAGCTAGCCAACATTCCAGCGCGGATAACATTGTACGAGCTGCTGCGGTTATCCAAGGAGACTAGAGAAGCCTTGCAGGAAGCCCTGGCAGATTCAGAAGTGTTCCTCACAAGGGTCAAACCAGTTCCTGAAGAACTGGATATGCTAGCCCAACAGTGCAATGTGGCAGCTAAGAACATTCCCTGCATCACCTTCACCAAAGAGGATATGCAGACGAAGAATTCAAACCACGATCGGCCCCTGTACTTCGTCGGGTACATTGGCTCCAGCGAAGTCAACCGAATCCAAGTAGATCCGGGTTCCGCTGTGAGTATTATGCCACTTCGACTGATACACAGCCTTGGTATTCCAGTCAGCAAGTTGGCGTCTACAGGCACAGTCATATACGGATTCAACACCAGCGGGTCAAGACCTTTGGGTAAAATCCGGATAAAGTGCCAAATGGGCGATTTAAAGACGGAGGTCACGTGCTACGTGATTGATGCTGAGACATCCTATAACTTACTATTGGGTCGGCCTTGGATCCATAGTAACGTTATAGTCCCCTCCACTCTACATCAGTGTTTGAAATATGTCGACACTGATGGAAGAGTTAGGACGGTGGTCGCGGATAAGCAACCATTCAAAGGGTACGAGAACTACTTCACAGATTCTCTCCTTTATGGTAATGAATCCGACACGGAACCATCGATCCAAGGTACGGACAGCGGGGAAGAAGCTGATTCCGAAGCCGGATTCGATTACAATGGTGGTTTTGTTTTTAATGACATTGTACCCTTTGTAATCAATCTCGACGACGAACAGTCGTCAGATGGCGGTTGTAACTGGCAGCTTGCCGAACCTGAAATAAATAATGGTTTAGAGTACTCCTTGTCTTTTGATGATGTGATAAAGGGATTGTACGATAATCCCGAATTATGTATGCCGCTCCGATCGTCGTATGTAACGAAGAAGCATCTCCAACACTCCTTCGGAACAACTCAAATTATTCCCGCCAAAATAGGGGGACAAAAAGAAGTGATCTTCGGAAAAGGAGAAAATCTCCCAGTGCCGGATCATTTCCTAAGAGAGGATGAGGATGGTGACAAATCTGGTTTACATCTATCTAAGTACAGTCCAGAAGCGCGCAAGCTCATGGAAAGACAAGGATATGATTTCACACTCGGAGAAGGTCTATACTTCGATCGAGGTTCCCGTGTCCCAGTCAAAGCGGCATACGTACCAAAGGGTAAACCGGAGGGCTATTATCATCACAAGAGGGGCTTAGGCTACATTTCGTCAGATGACGAATGTGGCTGGCAGATCATCGATCAAATTGCTAACAAGACTAAGGATGGGTATTTGCCAGATTCTTCAGCTGAAGATTCCGACACAAGTTTGGGAGAAATATTCAAGGCCTTAATGTCGAACATGACTACGGCTGATCCATCTACAATGGAGGACGACGATCAAATGCAAACGTGGGAGGACCCGTGGGTTCATCACCTGAACATGCAATATGGTGATAGGTTCGAACAGAGAGAGCCACCCACCGAAGACGAGGTAGTCCAAATCAATATGGGTGATGAAGCCAATCCAAAGCCCATATTCATCAGTGGTAGTCTCCCATCAGATGAAAAGGAGGAATTAATTGCCTTGATCAGAGAATATATCGACGTCTTCGCCTGGAACTACGAAGACATGCCAGGTCTCGATCCCAATGTGGCAATGCACCGCCTCGACATCAAGCCGGATGCCAAACCTGTCAAACAACAGCAAAGACGGTTTCGTCCGCAGATCATGGAAGCCATCGAGGCTGAAGTTAAAAAGTTGATCGACTCAGGATTTATTCGGGAAGAACAACATCCAGACTGGTTAGCCAACATCGTTCCAGTCATGAAGAAGAATGGCAAGATCAGGATTTGCATCGACTTCAGGAATCTGAACGAAGCATGTCCAAAAGATGATTTTCCTCTCCCAATCACGGACATCATTATCGACAATACGTGCGGATTCGAAAGAATGTCCTTCATGGACGGCTTTTCGGGGTATAATCAAATCAAGATGCACCCGGATGACGAAAAGCATACGGCATTCAGAACGCCCCTCGGTATCTTCTGCTACACGGTGATGCCGTTTGGTCTGAAGAATGCAGGTGCCACGTACCAACGAGCAATGACTAAGATTTTCCAGAAACACCTCAGGAAAACAGTTGAATGCTACGTTGATGATTTGGTGGTGAAAAGCCACAACAAAGAAGATCACATCAAAGACCTGAGAACGATGTTTGATCTCATGCGGAGCCATCAATTGAAAATGAATCCCACAAAATCCTTCCTCGGAATGTCCAGCGGAAAATTTCTTGGATTCGTCGTTACCACTAAAGGTATACATATCGACCCAGACAAAGTAAAGGCGATAAATGAATTGCAACCCCCGAAGAACCTAAGGGAACTCAGAGGATTGCAAGGGCGTTTGGCGTATATCCGGAGATTTATTTCAAATCTTTCTGGGAAGTGCCAACCATTTTCGAAGCTAAACAAGAAAGGCGTATCGTTTATTTGGGACGATGCTTGCCAGAAGGCATTCGAAGATATCAAGGCATATCTGATGAATCCACCTGTTCTTGTTGCACCAAAATCAGGTAAACCGTTCTTGATTTATATCAAGGCGATGAACCATTCGATAAGTGCTCTATTAGCACAAGACGATGATAATGGTCACGAACAGGCAGTTTATTATCTAAGTCGGACCTTGATAGGTGCCGAGTCTCGATACCCGATGATCGAGAAAGAATGTCTTGCATTGGTGTTTGCGGTGCAGAAGATGCGACATTACTTAGTTGGCCAGACGATTTATGTCATTGCCAATGTTAATCCGGTACGAGTGTTCATGACTCAACCAGGTTCGATGAATTGGCGGTTAGCAAAGTGGGCCCTTCTCTTGTCCCAGTATGATCTACACTTCAAACAGCAGAAGTCGGTCAAAGGACAGGCGATCTGTGATCTTTTGGCGGCAAGCCCGACGACAGATACGGTTGAAGTATACGATGACTTGCCAGATGAAACCCACGAGGTTAATACCACGTCACACCAACAAGTATGGCAGTTATATTTTGATGGTGCCTCGAGAGCAGTCAATAAAGCAGTAACCCCGGGATGCCCTAAGGTCACTTCTGGAGTTGGAGTTGTCTTAGTTTCCCCAGGGAAGCACGTGATGCCTCGAGCTTATTCGCTGACGAGTCCATGCTCTAACAACGTAGCCGAGTATAACGCACTCCTCATAGGACTCAGTTTCGCCAAAGAGCTGGGGGTCGAATATCTCGAAGCCTTTGGGGATTCTCAACTAATTGTCAACCAAGTTCGTGGGGAATATGAAGTCAGAAACCCAGATCTGATTCCATACCACCAGGAGGCCATCAGAGTGGCAGATTCTTTTGAAGAATTTTACATTGAGTATATCCCGCGTCTTCAGAACGCTTATGCAGATGCACTGGCAGCACTAGCAGTATCACTCGCGCAACCGCCCGAAACTGAACTGCTAGTCACAGTAAGATCACACCAACTCTGCGTACCCATATATGATAAGGATATTGAAGAGGAGGATGATAAAAACGAGAACGCCAAAGAGGTGAACTCAACCCAAATCGGGTCCGAGTCCCGAGATTGGCGCTTTCCCATTATTGATTACGTCCAATATGGCATTTTACCAGAGGATGTAAAAGAAAAAGAATCTATCCGTCGAAGAGCACCACGGTTCTTTTACAATACCGAGACCCGTACGCTGTATCACCGGGGGTACGATGACTTGCTTCTCCGATGCCTTTCGGATGAAGAAGCAAAAGAAGTTCTTAAGGAAGCACATGAAGGAGAATGCGGTGCGCATCAGCCTGGTCCCAAGCTGTATGATCGAATCAGAAGAATGGGATATTTCTGGCCAACAATGGTTCGTGACGCGATTGAGTACGCTCGAGAATGTCACGCTTGTCAAGTACATGCAAACTATATGCACCAGCCACCGAAGCGGTTACACACGTCAACCACGTCCTGGCCATTCGAGACATGGGGTATGGACATTGTCGGTCCTATCTTCCCGCCTTCAGTCAAAGGTGATCGATTCATCCTCGCTATCACCGATTACTTTTCAAAGTGGGCTGAAGCCATTCCGCTTAAAGAAGTAAAGACGAACAACGTCATCAACTTCATCAAGCATCACGTCATATACCGACATGGCGTGCCGAGGCGGATCATTCATGACAACGGTCCGCAATTCATAAGCAACGCCTTCATCCGGTTCTATGACAAGTTCAAGATCCAAGATGTTTCGTCAACACCTTATTACCCTGCCGCTAACGGATTAGCTGAGGCTTTCAACAAGACGATCATCAAGATCTTATCAAAACTCGTGAAAACCAACAAGCGAGATTGGGACGATAAACTCGGAGAAGCACTCTGGGCTTATCGCACTACCATACGCACACCTACGGGAGCTACTCCATATTCGTTGGTCTACGGATGCGAAGCTGTGCTACCTTTGGAGATTCAAATACCCTCCCTTCGGATCGCTCTCGCGACGGAGATGACGACCGAAGAGCAGCATCAGAAGCGTCTCGAGGAACTCGAAAGGCTGGACGAAAAGTGCTTGGAAGCTCAACAACACATCGAGTTCTACCAGGCTAGGATATCCAGGGCTTTTGACAAAAGGGTTCGTCAAAGAAGCTTCAAGGAAGGAGATCTGGTCCTCGCTGCTCGTCGACCAATAATCCTCACCTCTAAGAAGAAAGGTAAATTCGAACCTAAGTGGGAAGGACCGTTTGTAATAGACACAGTCTATTCGAACGGTGCTTATCGCTTAATTTCTTTAGAGGGTAACAGGCAATTAATGCCAATAAATGGGAAGTTTTTGAAAAAGTACTATCCCTAGTACGTTCAGGACAACTCATTTATCGGGAAGTTCCTTAAAGAATATTACACTTAATATTCTAGAGGATAACCCAATTTTATTTTTACCACCAAAATCCCTCACTGATCAATTTCAATTGACAGTGGGTCCACCAAAAAGGTTCACTCTCAGTTCGGAGTCCCCTTTCGATGAACGAAAGAACTCCATTTCTTTTCTCTTGGGTTCAACCTTTTTATGGTTGTAACTGAAGTTGAAATTTCTCTTCGATAAACGAAGAACTCATCTTTCGATCTGATAACCAATCCTATAAAAGGAAAGTTTGTCAGTATCTTCCAGATTCTCGGAGTGGAGATCCCACTTCTAGTTTCCTTCTTGCACTGGAAATAGAATATAAAATTCTTCCTTTCCAGAATCAAGGAATAGAATATAAAATTCTTCCTTCCTTGTTCGGGGAATAGAATATAAAATTCTTCCTTCCCCACACCAACTCTTTTCCAAAGTTTACCAATTTAGGATTCATCCTAGGTATTTTATCCCGAAACCTAAGCAGGGATAAGTCTGCGCCTAACACGCGCTGCCGGTTTAGTCTTTTTCCGATTGAAAAAGACACCAGAGTTCGATTCTGGGGTATTTTATCCTGAAACCTAAGTAAGGATAAGTCCGCGCCTAACACGCGCGGCCGGTTAGTTCTTAACCGTTAAAAAGAACACCCGACCGCATATTCAATATTGTGGCAGGTTGTTATTAATAACACCAAAATCCATGCCTCACACGCATGGGGAATTTCATCCTGAATCCTAAGAAAGGATATGTCGACGCCTAACACGCGTCGCCGGTTTGATCTTTACCCGTAGAAAAAGATACCAGAGTCTGACTCTGGGGACCTTTATCCCAAAGCCTAAACAGGGATAAGCCAACGTCTAATACACGTTGCTGGGTAGCCTATTCCCATAACAATGGCAAAGCCTACATATTCAAAGTTGTAGCACAAAGTCTAAGGGGGTTCATTCCTTTAGCGCAACGTCACATGCGGAACGGATTAAAACAATCCACATGTAAGCCCGACTCGAACGGTAGCCGGTAAGAGCACATCAAATCCGTTGAAGGCTGAGGATTTGCCAAAAATCCTAAGTCAACGTCTCATACACGTTGCTGTTTAGTCTTTTCACAGGAGAAAGACCAAGTCTACGTATTCAACATCGTAGCACTAAAAGAGTTAACTCTTTTAGCTTAACGTCACGTGCGGAACGGATCTAAACAATCCGCACGCTAGCCCGACTCAAACAGTAGTCGGTAAAGGCTAATCAAACCCGTTGAAGGCTGGGGGTTAGCCAAAAATCCTAAAGCCAACACCTAACACGTGTCGCCGGGTAGCCTATTCCCGTAACAACGGCGAAGTCTATGTATTCGACATCATAGCACGAAGTCTCAGAGAATTCAATCTCTGAGCGCAACGTTACATGCGAGCGGATTTAAATAAATCGCATGCTAGCCCGACTCAAACGGTAGTCGGTAAAGGCATATCAAACCCGTTGATGGCTGAGAGTTTGCCAAAAATCCTATGAGTATTGTGGTCAATCATTTCAAACGGAATGACGAATCATAATAAAGATAAAAAGGAGATTCACTAAAAGAGTCAAAAGTCAAAGTACACAGCAGATAAAATCAAACATCAAGCCCGTGGCTAAAAATCTGCTGACTGAACATAGACAGCTTATCATCATAAGCTTGGCTAAGCTCAGCCCTGATGGACTCCTCAGTGGCGGCCGAAGTCTTCGCAGCAGTCTCTTCTGTCTCGGATAGCTTCTGCTTCAAGGACTTCAACTCTTCGGACAAAGCCGTACGGGTCTGCTGGTCCTGTGCTTCTGTCATCTGAAGAATACCAAAAGTCTCCTCTTCTTCGCGGAGTTCTTTCCTAAGCTGATCTATCTTGGTCCCACAAGAAGTAATAGAAGAGCGGAGCTCGGTAAGTGAAGATAACCTGGTAGCAAGGCCGATCTCAACTCGAGCTACTCGGTCTCGCTGCACCTGAACCTCAAAATCAGCAAGAAGCTGAGTCTCACGCAGTGACTGTAAACGAGTATCCAGCTCAGCAGCAATGAAGGAAGAAGCACCGGTATCCCGAAGCTCACGAAACATCTGAAGCTCACGCTCTAAGCAGTCGAGATCGTCAACTATGGCCTTCGCCAAATCTAGGTATCCTGCCTCCCTTATTAAATTGATTCTGGAATCAAGGAAAGGTTTGAACTGGTGAAGGGAAAGTCCGCTGTGGAAGAGCTTGCCAATCATAGCCTTCACAAAGGAGAAGAAGGAGCGAACTTCTAGGCAAATAACGATCTTGTCGGGATCGTCATCAGATAACAACTCCCTCACTAGGTCATGAAGATGGGAAGAGCGCCCTGCACAAAAAGGAGAGAAGTCTGTTAAAATTCCTAATAAGACAAAGGAATAGCACTCATCGATGAGTTGACTTATACCTCCTTCCCCTTGAGACGCTGGGGGTAGTGGAGGTGTAACGGCTGTAGGTGCATCAACTGGTATAGTTGGTTTCACAGCCGGCTCAACAGGGTCTTTCTCAACAAAAGCTCCTGCCAGATCCAAAACGGAATTCGCAGAGGCGTTACATTATAGTTGCATTAGTCAAGATTGGCTAGTCCTATAATTAACTCAGAAAGAAGCACATACCTTCAAAGGAACCATCCTCAGGGTTTTCAGCGAAGGCGGGCTCAGAAAACATGTCTCCAGGTAGCTGGTCCTCAATCTGAGGTGAGCTATATATGTAGCGCATCATAGGAGTATCCGCAAACAAGCTTCCCTCGTCGAAGTCATCGATGGAGAAATCTGACATAAAAGAATATCAGTGCCAAAGAAAAGTGAAGAGACTACGAATGATGGAAATGAGTTACCTCTCACGGGTGCATCGGCCTCTTCATTTCCAGGATTCGCCTCCTGCAAATTATCTGAAGAAGCAAGAGGTAGAGGACAGTTAGAGGGTACACAAATTCATTTGGTGTATCATCTAAAGAAATACGTTGTCAGTGTTAGATGTACCTTGATTCACGGAATCGGGTCCTACATTGCCCTCCTTTCCAATATCAGCAACCCCTATGGGCCTCTCTACAGGGGGTAGCGGATCAGACTCATCGGGAGATACGGGGATTGGATCAGGACTCATCTCATGCTCCTCACGTGCTCCTATATAGAGAGGGAGAAGTATAAGTCAATGCGCTGAGTAACCAGAGGAATAGTTCTCAGGATAAATGTTACCTCCGTCACTGGCAGGATCATCACCAGCTAGGTCCGTATCGAAAGCTCGGGAAGCTGCAGGCAGCTTACGGACTAACCTCTTCCGCCTAGCAGTGGGGATCGAAGGTCTCGCCCGAGAAGGAGGATAGAACTCTTCATCATGATCAGCTGTAGTCCCTGAAACATTGAACTATAGTCAGTTTCAATACTTCTAGAAAATAGAAGGAAAAGATGAATAGCAAACCTCGCTCAGAAGAGTCATCACAATCTTCGGGGTCTCCGCCGGAAGCCTCGTCTGTGGAATGGAATGACCTATGGCCTTCTTCATCAAGTCGGCGAGTCTTATTTTGTGTCCTCTGTGATCGAGCCTTCTCTCGAATCCTGCGCGAATCAACCCGAGAAGCTTCCTCGGCCTCTAGCTCCGCAATCGGCTTCACAGGGATGGTCTTGTTGGCTGCTAATAACCACTTGCAGCTCAAGAAGGTGAGATTCAACTGCCGATCAATACTCGGGAGGCTGAACTTAGCGCCGGTACAGCCAGTCACGGTCCACAACCATGCACGAAGACCGTCCACCAAACCACTATGGGTCCGAAGCTGCTGGCGAGGATTCCCAATGTAAAGCTGATCGTATCCAAACTGGCGAGCAAATCGGTAGGGTAGATATGGCTCTATGGAGCACTCATTCTTCACCCGGAAAGTCAGATAGCCGGGCCTGATGTTCACCAGCCAATTAAAGCAGCCAATGTCTAAGTGGGTCCGATTCTCTCTCGGCCTCTCATCGTCTGACAAGCACTCGCCATATCGACCGGAGAACTGCGGAAAACAAGTGGAGAATGCCCAACACTTGTGGACCTGTAGCTGCTGTCGGACATCAGAAAACCCACGGCCTTCCCACCTACCATTTTCAAGCAACTGCAGCAGGGGAACAGAGTGATCTGTGGCGTTCGGCACCGACATCATGTCCGGACGGTGAAGGACGAACCAGGCCATCAAATAAGCGTAGGGAAGCTCTACCTTAAGCGTGGGAATCTGACCCGGCAAATCGGTCTCCTTCCGTGTGAACGCACTGGAAAGCTGCCGAAGTCCTCGGTGAATGTTAGCCACCATCACCGGAAGAAGTGAGAGTTCCTTCTTATATGCGAGCTGAACTGCTGGGAAAAGTACCTCCAAGGGCAAGGCGTCCCCAGACTGGTATGGAACCACGCACTTCTTCAACCAGATAGCAAGAAAACCGGCTTCTGGGTCATCGACAGAATCACCAAATAGGAAATCGCTCTTCCGGAGAGGCTGGGTAGAGCTGGCGTCCTTCACAAAAGGAGCATCTGTGATCAGCTGGCGAATAGCTCGATGACCACCCTCCCTCACCACCTGTGCAACCTCAGTCGACGTGCCCGAAGCAAACTGAGGAGTAGCTGGAAAAGGGGAAGGATTGTCAGAGGTCGAGTAATGCTCGCCACGACGCCCATAGACTGCGTGGGCTGAGAACGATCCAGAAGGGTACCCCACTGCAGAATAGACAATTAAACACGGGTTAGTCTCGGTTATAAAAGGAAATTGAACTCATCTTACAAACAGCTAAGATAGAGTCATTGCCTTATAAAGGGTGAGACGATTTGGCCACATTGTGCAATTACAACACAGGGTATGTCAACAACATATCCCTGCCTTATAAAGCGCAATGTAGCGTCAAATCGCCCCCTTTAATTCTGAGATATGGTTTTGACCAAGCAAAACATATCTTTGAAGCGTCGATCCTCACCAAGGAGAATCAAGGCTCTTCCCGATTGCCTCGCCAAGGAGAACAACGTGGGATAAACAGGGACCAATTCGCAAATTCTCAGAAAAAAGGGGTTAATTTGCAAAAATTCCCAAAAATGCCAAAGCGTCGATCCTCACCAAGGAGAATCAAGGCTCTTCCCGATTGCCTCGCCAAGGAGAACAACGTGGGGGTAAAAAGGACCAATTTACAAATTTTTAAGAAAAAAGGACTAAATTGTAAATTTCCAAATATTGCCAAAAATAGCTCACCGGCGTAGGAAGGCGGTGCACCATCAGCTGACATGGCAGGGGAACGACCTCTCGAAGAACGCGGCATGACGAGCTGCAAAATAAATTAAAAGAGGTCAGATCTAGAAAAAAGATCACTTTTTTATCAGATCTACACCCCTAAAAGATTAAATCAAGGTGTCAAATCACACCCTCAACCCTCACATATGATCCTACAAATGCATAAATTAAATTGAGCATGAAAAAGATCATAATTGAGGCAGATTTACCTGAAGAAAGGCTAGAGATCCAACAAAAATAAGACCTTTTTGGAAACTCTCAGCACGCGCTCGAGGGGCCTGAAAGAAATTCTAAAAAATTGGATTTTTGAGGGATTTTTCAGTCCAAGATCAAAAGGAAGCCTAGATCCAGGACAACTATCAAAGTTTCGAGGAGAAAAGACGCTCGAGGGAAGAGAAAATCAGAAAATAAGGGAGAAGGGGGGCCGGCCCTAGAGAGAAGAAGGAAAAGAAGAAAAAGAAAGAAAAATGGACCCCTTTTATAGTGTGGACCAAGTTGAACCGGACCGGACCAAGTTGAACCGAACCGGACCAGTCCAAATCAGTTCGAAAGGGACTGAATTAAGCGTCGAAACGACTTCAAATCAACTGAGGGTCCCATCCTTGGTTTATTCCTGTCTCTCCCACACATTCGGAAGGAACGGAAGAAATTTTTTGAGCCAAAATACTGCCTTTTTTGGCTCATTTTTAAGCCGGTTCAGCTCATTTTGGGCACGGAAATACTCCAATAAGGTATACGAGTATAAACTATTCCCTATTTTTATTGAGAAGTTCCTGGAGAATATTCTTCTAAAAATATTCTTAAGGATAACTCAATAACACGACGCCGGAAAACGCGTCTCAAAAGAAGACTCGACGCCGACAATCGAACGAAAGTTGCACGTTGAACCAACCAACAAAAGCTAATGATTGGAAAACTAGGAATCGACTTCAAGTTCAAATTCCGACGACGGTCAGACAATAAATGCAGCACCGAAATCCTCACAGGCGTTCTACAAAGCACTGAATGACCTGGTGGAATTGAAGGAAGCCAGAACAGAAGCCATTCCAAGGTCCCGTTATACCGACTCAAGGTTGGGACGATCACATCCAAAGTATTCCAGACTCTTCTATAAAAGAACGAGACTGAAACACTTTGGAGGGGGTATCTGTAGGCGTATAAAATTGCCTATAGGTCCCTTAGCTTAGCTCAGCACGATGATTCGACAAAACAACGGACATTCGAGCGACGAGGCGACGAGGCACGCAAGCAACGGAATACGTTCGCGTGCGGGACCAAACCAACGGTTCGGAAAGTTAACGAGTCGTCCAACAACAAAACGGACTTGAACTCAAACACCGTAGCGGAGCTACTGCCAAATGAAGATTCGGGGAATCGAATCAAGACCT
>BQKN01063868.1:349-12100 GCA_022839385.1 Asparagus kiusianus | reverse complement strand
AGAGTGACACATCATCCATAGCTCGTCCCACATGTCTGTCTTGAGTTATACAGCACAGAAAAGCTCTCCAGATACCATACTTCTTCAAGGACGAGCATATATAGGGGATATATGAGAGAAAATGTCACATAAATCGGGAGTCAGAATGACACATCATCCAGATTTAAGCTTGAAAAGAAATCAAAATGAATGCATCAGCAAACAAGATCATATCTTTTAAGAGTATCATTGTCACTGTTTCTGTGCAGCACAGTACATGAAAATTAAGCAGGGAAAAAAAAACTGGGCTTGACATATCGCACGTAACAGATTCAAAACCATGGATTATTGATACCATCAAAATTTGTGGGTTTCAAAGTTTGAGGGAGAGAGTAATAAGAAGCCTGAGCTAATCAAAGGGGGGAAAAAAGAAATAACGAGCCATCATGAAAACCTAATACTGTGGTATAAAATTGCAAAAAAAAAGTTGTAAGATACATCTGTTGAAGAGCTTCTTCTGAACTTCAAAGTATATTTATTTTCGTGATGGAGTATTTGTGGAAATTTCTATGCTGATGTACCAGGTAAATCTTCAGTGGATGGAGTTAGATTAGGATGCAATTTTGGAGAAGATTTAGTCACAACTGGTGGGGGTGGCCTGTTCGGTTGAACCTGCTCAGTTTTTTCTGGCGGAACTTCAAACTGCATTGATTAATAAGATAATATTAGAAATTCACTTGATCAATAATAAAAAACATAATTCTATTGAAAATATGTAAAGAAACATGGTCAGTGTAAGAATCGAAAATTACTTTGGTGCAGCTTCATAGCAAAACAAAACATGGTTGGATATGATTTAGTCTTTTTTTTCTTTTTTTTTTTAAATAATCAATTTTTTATTATTTTACTTCTAGGCGAGATGACCATATTCGTGCAAAGTTACTGCAAAATTGAGAAGAAAAACGAAATTCTGGTCTTACTATAATGAAGAGCGGGTAGTAAAGAAATGACGTATCACTGAAAGAAGAGCGACATCAAAACTATTGAAACAGTGTCAGATTAGCCTCCATCCAGCATGGAAGTAATGTGTATGGCTTACATCCACATATATACCTTGCTGTAAGAAAAGGAGAGAAGAATTGACACCTTCAATAGAATGAGTCTGATACTCTGTACAGGCAGACTTTCACAGATCACAATAAGTCCGTTAACTGAAATTTTGCCCCCACTCATCTTAATCGAGAACGCTTAAATTATCCAGGAACAAGTTAATCCAATATTAATATTGCAGAGATATCCTGCTCTAGCCTGTCACTTTCTTAGACATAATATTCTCTATTTCTCTAGCACATGTCAGCCTTATACCTGTTTAACTAGACAATTTAGTGCAGAATATTTACAATATTTATCTTCCTACAATGGTATATAATTGGTGTCATGGTGTCTGTCTGTGTGTTTGAGGTGTGGGTGTGAGTGTGTTGGGGGTTGTTTTTGTTTGGCTTTTTTTTTTTTTTTGAAGGTACCAGAAAAAAGATGAGTACCAGACCAAGCCTGTAAATCTGCAGATGTTGGGGAAGAGTATCATGTTGCAACCTAGAATAAGTCAATATCAAGGGTTTTTCTTTAACAAAACGAATGGATGGTCAGTGCAGAGTTAACGGGAGACATGGTCATAGTTTCATCTTCATGGACAAACTACCACGTACAATTGTCGCACACAAAACATGATACAGGATAGTAGAAAACTCCTCATTTTTTAAATTATAATAAAATTGGAAGTTGCTCTGTAGATTTACTTTTACCATAACAATAAGAAAGCCTTTATCTTGACTTTTGTGACTGGCGACATGCTTGAACTGACTGACAGAGAGATGAGGGTACTTAGCTTGCCACACTATACAATTTATTGCTCTAATTATCAAGTTGAATATACCAGAAAAAAGATGAGTAGCAGACCAAGTTCATTCCAGTGATATGCCCAAGCAAATCATCAATTTAGATTATAAAGATACTGCGATTTATATCAACTATAATCATCATAGATGAGAGCAGTAATATTTAAATTTGTAGACAGTAATGATCCCAAGAATATCTTCTGACATCTCACTCAATTAAGAAAGTAAGTAAGAAAACTAGTAATATGAAAACCAGAAATGAAGATTCTAAGCATGCTAACCTTGAAACCGCAGCCAGAAACACAAGCATGAAAACACTCCTGCATGGATGGAACAAGTTATAAAACTTGACAGCATATCCAAGGTAAATGTAAGAAAGAAACAGCAGAAATCATTTGTTGTGATTTTCTAGTATAAATAGTAGCTAGTAAGCTATTACAGCAGGAAATCCAATAACACACCGATAAACCAGTTATTTACTGAAATGATGTTTTTTTAATATCAACAGATTGATGTATATTATGATAAGCACATTGAGTAATATGAAGTATAGTGGATGATGGAAATTGGTAATGTTGCTCGACCACACAGTAATCTGCATCATCCAAAATGAATAAACTAAATTCAAAACGTTTTTAGTATGAAAAGCAGTACTAACTGTACAAAAACACTGATTTTATACTTTATGAGTACCTAAAGTGTCCAACATGACAATTATTTAACTGGAGCATGCAAAGACATTGATACTACAAATATATAAACTATTCACCTCATGCTACGAACAACAGACTCTATTTAACACCAATTATTTGCTAACTCATGACATTAACATTGTTCAGAAAAGAATGACAAGTTTGGAGACGGAGTAATATGCTTGTCAAAATTTCTTCGCTCAATTATTTAGTCTGGATATCTTTCTAAAGCTTCCAGTTCTTTAAATATAATCATATCCTATTTTCCTTTCTATCATTGCATGAGAGACGTCTAAGTAATAGAACATAGGTCTCAAAGTGGTGTGTCGTGTTCTGAGTGTTGGATTTGGTGAACTGTAGTGAAAGTGGAGGTTCTTGGTACAATGACATAATTTTTTTATTTTCTTTGATGATAGACAAGACAACGAAAAAAGAAAAAAGAAATAAAGTTTCTAGATCCAGTGTTGTCGGCAGTATTAAAGGAGAGGAGTATCCTTTAGCCACTTCTACATTGTATGCAAAGCCAATGTCAAACTACTCTTAACAGTTTGTAACTTTGAAGTTTGAAGTATCAACGAAATTCAATATTCTACTGTCTGTTAAAAGAAGGGATATCCTAAGTCGCTGAGAGTATCCTTCTGGAGTAGGCTTAGTGAACCAAGTCACAGCTCAGGTAGGTGTTTATAAACCCCAATTGATGGGTGTCAGCTCACGTAGGTGTTTATAAACCCCAATTGATGGGTGTCATGACGTAAAGTCGTATAATAGATCAGACATGTAAATGAACATTGTAGATATTATTTTAAAAACATATATTTGTGGTATGATGGGTCTTATAGTATGAAACATACCTTTATCTCATAAATTTAGACCCAACACAGAAAAACCTGAAGCGGCCCATAAGAACCAACTTGACTCGTCAGATGCACTAAAGTGCAGACATGCATGGACTCTTTTAGTCCTAATACCTTTACAATTCAAATAAATTTAAATTGAACTAAAGAAGACAATTCACAGGCAAGGCAGCATTCAGCAAACCAAACATGGAGGGCCAAGCAACCATTCATCCTTATCATATGTATAGGTTAACTATATTATATATCTGAATTTTGCTTATGGATGTAATTAAAACACTTTGAAAGTTGAGAAAGAGGAAATGTACATGACAGTGGGTTGCGCTTTAGTATAAAATTGCTCTAGCTCCTAAAAGAGTTTAACATTCAATATCTCATATTAAATTATATCATAAGAATATAATTCCTATCACAAGGGAGGTAGCAAGACGACCAACCAAAGAATAATTGGTATCCCCTGGAGACCTATCTATGTAAGCGCTCCACTGCTGATCCTTGAAGACTGGGTCCTTATAACATATCTCTTCACATTCTCCAATACCTAAATTAAAAATAATAACCAACTAGGTTAACAGGAACCCCATTCATAAATAGACCTTTTTCTGAAAGGTCAATGAATATTTCTGCAAGCCAACATAAAAATGAGAACAGATTAAGTAAAAGAATGACAAGCACGCATGAAGTGTAAATCTTGAATGGAGATAAACTTATTGCTCAATAAAGTTGTTCAAATATCAAACATGAAATAAATGACAGATCAATGGACTGGAAATACATATCATGATCCTACAAAATGAATTCAAATAAAGAGATTTAAGGATTCAAAGACATCTGTTCTAAGGATGGCTATGTTTAGACAATAAACAACGTTGAATAAATGTGATACATTGGCTCAGATTCCTGCTGATGGCTAGCGTTTAGAAGTAGAGTTTATATATAGGAATAGTTGGTTTAAAAAACATATTTACTCGAAAAAGTGAATTTTTTTTCCTTAAATTGCAAATGCAGGGCACAGCAATGCAGGACAGCAAGAAGAATATAGGGAAAAAAGATGTCAGACCATGGTAATATGAATAATTAATTTTCATAATCAAAATTTTCTTTCTTGTGCACAAGAGCAATATGTACTGGAAACCTGGGAAAATGACAAGGATAAGGATGATTAACTGACTCCAAGTAAAGATAAAATCTAACTCCAATATAAGATGAAAATTAACTCAAATAACTAAACAATCAAAGAAAAAGATTAATCATGTCTAATTAATGACAGTCCCGAAGTCTGCAAAATATCTATACTATAGTGAAATGTTAAGACTCGAACTCGTTTCCGTCATGCAGGTGATATCATCCCAAGAAATGATGTTCAAAGAGTCTATATTCATCAACTACATCTAAAAGAGGAAGTTAGAGCTTCATATTTAAGTAATTGGCACATATCTCAATCAACATTATCATCTGGACGCAATTATCAAAAGAGAAAAACTCACGATACTACACAAATTACAAATAAAACTTTCATATTTTTTATCCTTTTCTTTCTTAGGACAGTTTCGCAACATCCTGAAATTCTAGGATATAAATTGCGCATGCCTAACTAATAAAACTAAAAGCACAGGCAACTCAGTGTTATAAAAATGATACCATTTGTTGCATAGATAATAAAAATTAGTCAAAACACTCCATTCTCCATTCTCAAGACTAATTGACGTGGGTAGGTCAAGGTGAAAAAAATGGATCATCATGATATATCTGTCATTATTGTTTAAGCATAAATCAAAACTACCAAATTATAGAGTTGGCTAGAAAAAATATTCACATTGCAAACATCAAATAACAAAAGGCAACATATTTTTACAAAAAAAGGAAGTCCACAAAAAAAAGGGCAAAGCTTACAATCCTCCATAGTGTCCCCATCAGCATTGCATCCTTTCTTGCAGAAAACTCTCCCTGCAAGTAGCCATCAAAATGTCATATTTTCAATTATCCCCAAATACATCAATACCATTACACAACAGGTTCAATTTTTTTTTAACTTTTCTTGGTATAAAAGAAATACAATTAACCTATTGGAAGGTGAAATTATATGGAAAAAAAGACCTAATTCAAGAGAGCTAATAAAAATCAAAACCTAAAATTTTCTCAAGAGAGAGAGAGAGAGAGAGAGAGAGAGAGAGAGAGAGAGAGAGAGATACGAACATGGAATCTGCATCAATGTGGCATATTTCTTGGTGCAGCAGCTTCCACAAGGGGGAGACCAATCCTTAGGAAACATTTCTTCTCAAAAAAAAAAAAGGATTTTTTCCCCTCCCTTTTCTTTGAAATTTTCCCTTTTTCCCTTTTTTAATATCGCGCCTCTTAAATTTTTATGGAGATGAAGAGGAGAAATGGAAAGGAAAGGGGGGAGGAGAGAAAAGGGAGGGAGGGGACGGAGCCCAAAATAGATTCATCGCTTTTAACTCGCTTTTAAATTCAATTAAAATAGAATTTAAAACCCCAATATAAAAAGAGGGGAAAACGAAACAAAGAATCAACGAAAGCTGTTGTATTTGCAGGAGGGTAGGCAAATTCAATACGTAATGATACGGGTGGTGGGCTATATTAGTTAGATTTAGGCCCAGCCCACGTCCAAAAAACGATGCTTCTCTTTTTCTTTGTAATAATAATAATTAGGAGGCTAGGCGTTTTTGTGGTCCATTGATCACTTAAAATCATGAGTAGACTACTATTTTCCTACTAATTTGACACTAAATAAAATTATGACCATATTAAATTATTATTTTTTTAATAACTTCCAAGGAAAGATGCCACTCATTTATTTCTTGTAGTGTCAAATTAGTAGCAAAATTATAATACATTTATCTTTTTCCTCATAGGTATGCGTACTTGAGTGGACTCTTTCTTTCTACATTTGGCCTTTTGGTCTCACAAGTCACAATTCAACCATTTGCAGCACCAACAACAATAAGATGATTTTTTTGTGGCACTAGATAAAATGTTTTCAATTTGGAAGCCTGGAAAGTGGCGGATTTATATAGTGTCTAATATTGTCACAGGACATTACTTGGATTCGACACTGGTTTTAATTTCATGAAGTTTGTCATGTGATAAGTTTATCCAATGATGTTTTATGGCACCACTAGAACAAAAATCTTGGATCCACTCATTAGAGTGCAGCGTAACAAGACTTTCACATTCTTAGAAAGAAGATATCATGATTTGTGTCATATAAATAATATTATTGAATAAGTATGCATCCATGGTACATTTGGAAGAAAATTTAATTATTTTGTTTTCATTTCATAACATCTCATTGGGAACGGTCACTTCCATATAAAGTGAAAATTAATGAGAAGCAAGAATAATATTTTTAGCTTTTAAAAACACATCGTGTTTTATACGAACGGATGAGAAGCGAGAGTTGACATTTCATGTTCACTCATTTTTGCTTACCAAACAAGATGTTAGCTTATTTTTCTTCGCCTAAGTTGTTCCTTCTATATGAATGTTGATTCACACAGTTGGTAAGAGGTGGATCAAGAATTTTTTTTTTTAAGGGACGGACGACAATTGTCTATTTCTTTAAAATAAAATTTTGATATTATAAATTTATAGTATTAGGAGTCCAACTAAGTACACGAGGCAGAGAAACAAAAAAGTGAGTAGTTTCACTCAAAAAGTGAGTAGTTTCACTACTGGGTTATATCTATCTATTAATGAAATTGAAAGATATATACACTTGCTAGTTACAGAATTCTACAATATGCTAAATTCACCTACTTAGATGAGCTAAATTCAAATGGTCCACTAAGTTGTTAGTGATAATACAAGGTTGGGGATGCAAAAACTTTGAATTTAGGAGAGGGAGGGGGGGGGGGGGCAGAATTGTAAGAATATATATACATATACATACGTGCATGCATATATACAGTGATCCAAGTGAGGGCAATAAAAAATAGATTAAGGTGGACATGCCCTCTTTCCTACTATGGTTGAAAGGGTAAAAATATAAATTTATAATTTAATAAAAGAGATTTTGTTCCTTTATTCTAAAACATTCTATCTATATTTTATCATAAACATAGTTAAAGTATATTTGTTTTTTTTTCTCTTTGTTGTTTCTAGAACATGTTAATCAACATTTTTTCATAATTATAGTTAAAATCTATATAATTTTTTTATTAAGAATAGTCTGTATAATTATATAAAGTTTAATTAACCAAATCATAAAAATTAACGAATCAAGAACTAATATTTAAGAAAGATTGTGGCTATGAAATATGACTCAAATGGTGGAAGGGACATACTGAAGCATGTTAAAAATTGCATCCAAATGCATAACAGCTGCAGCGAATGTTATTCATTTTGTTGCAACTATTGTGTATTTCATTGCACTCAGAACATCCGTCACTATAACTAGTTAATGCGTGACGGTTAAAATGGTCATAGGTTGCATTTGAGGATTGCTGTAAAATATCAAGTTGCTGCAAATTATAACATATGGTTGCAAGTGCACTTGCAGCAATATCTGAAAATGCGCGATGAGTTGTCGCATGCAACACATGGTTATATACTGTGACATGTCTTACTATAATTTCTTTTACTTTACTATAATAGTGACTCAATTGTTGCGCATCATTTCGGATATCTCCTAAAAGATATAAAAGATCACAAGATAAAGATATCAGACAATAATAACATAGTTTCAAAGCTCAAACAACATTTAATCAATTCTAAATAATGTCACGCAAAAATATCCATGTCACAACTAGAATTAGTTGGTAGTGCCTAGTTGAGCTAGCCTCAAAAGAACTTCCAATACAAAATATCTAGATTCTAAACCATTGATTTATAATTACATAATCTTTAAGCTTCAGCGTCATTGTCATCAGAGAGATTAGCAACCTCCAAATCTTCCTGCACCAAAAAGAATATATATCACTAGTAGATGATATGGCACTACATTATGTTGGGACAAACACGGGGCCTAATAGAGCAGGATCGTAGTAATAGTAGAGCAAAAATAAAGATAAAAAGTTGGATACACAGATTTACGTGGTTCGGCACTTGATTGCCTACGTTCACGGGCAAGAACAAAAGAATGCACTATGAAGAAAAAACTCTGGAGTTACAATCTCTCTTTACAAGGAGATACTCTCTCTCTATTTTTTTCTCTCACTCTTCTATAAGAGAAGTTGTTTTTGGGATGAGATTTCCTTAAGGATTTGGAGTCTATTTATAATGTTTTGAAAAACACTATGCATAATAAAATAATAATAAATTACTATATTGTGGGGCCCACTCTTTTGTTTTCTTTTTCAATTGTCAAAAGGTGGGTGCTCTTGTCAAAAATGTGCGGCCGTGCTTTCGGTGATGGTAGGTGCCTGACAATCTCCCACTTGAAGATTTGATTGAGCATCAATCATATCTTCACATCATTCTTTCTATCTTGCCATCTTCATATTGCTTATGTCTCCGACAGACCACAGGAGGATAGACACCAAATAAATCTGTCAGTGCTGACTGCTTTTGTTAAAAAATCTGCTAGGTTGTCTTTGGTGTGAATTTTCTGCATATCCATTGTTCCTTCTTCCACTTTCTCATGAACGAAGTGGTACTGAACTCGAATGTGTTTAGTCTTTGAATGAAAGACTGGATTTCTTGCCAAATGCAAAGCACTCTGACTGTCATAAAATAGAGAAATCTTCTTTCGTTCATAGCCGAGTTCCTCCAGCACCATCTTCAACCACATCACTTCTTTACTAGCTTGTGTAGCTGCTACATACTCTGCTTCTATTGTTGAAGTAGCCACAACTGACTGCAGTTTTGAAACCCAGCTTACAGCTCCGCTAGCAAGTGCAAACACATAGCTTGTGGTGGATTTGCTATTATCACGGTCACCTGCATAATCAGAATCAACATATCCACTGACAATAAAATCAGATCCTTCATAACATAATGTAACATTTGAGGTTCCTTGAATGTATCTTAGAATCCTCTTTACAGCATTCCAGTGCTCTTTACCAGGATTTGTCATGTATCGACTAACCACTCCCACTGCTTGTGCAATGTCTGGTCTTGTACAAATCATAGCAAACATTAAGCTTCACACTGCTGATGCATACGGTACTCGAGACATCTTCATTCTCGCTTCTTCACTGCTAGGACTCATACTGGAGGATAACTTGAAATTAACAGGAAGTAGGGTAGAAATTGGCTTACAATTTTGCATGTTAAAACATCGCAAGATTTTCTTCAAATAGTTCTTTTGAGAAAGCCAAATCTTCCTATTAACTCTGTCTCGATAAATTTGCATCCCTAGAATCTTGTTTGCAGATCCTAAATCCTTCATTTCAAATTTCCTAGCCAACTGAGCCTTTAATTCATTGATACGATCTTTGTTGGGGCCTGCAACCAACATGTCGTCAACATACAACAATAGAATAACAAAGTTATTTTCACCAAACCTCTTGAAATATGCACAAGGGTCTGAATTAAGTCTGTTGTATCCAAGGCTCAT
The DNA here is from genome assembly GCA_022839385.1 of Asparagus kiusianus. Classification (NCBI taxonomy): domain Eukaryota; kingdom Viridiplantae; phylum Streptophyta; class Magnoliopsida; order Asparagales; family Asparagaceae; genus Asparagus; species Asparagus kiusianus. The sequence goes on along the minus strand of BQKN01063868.1, from coordinate 2,163 downwards.
GATGAATGAATCAAATCTCTTGTACCAATACCTCGGCGCCTGCTTTAGACCGTATAAAAATTTGTTCAATCTGCAAACCAAGTTCTCTTTTCCTTTTTCTTCAAAACCTTCTGGTTGGAGCATATAAATTTCTTCTTCAAGATCTCCATGAAGAAATGTTGTTTTCATATCTAGCTGCTCTAGATGTAAGTCAAATATAGCACTCATAGCCAGGACTATTCGGACTGTTGTTAGTCGAACTACATGAGAAAATATTTCATTAAAATCAATATCTTCTTTCTGAGCATATCCTTTTACCACCAATCTAGCACGATATCGCTCCACTTGATCATTATCATTTCGCTTGATCTTGTAGACCCATTTATTTCCAATGGTCTTTCTTCCTTGTGGTAGTGACACAAGTTCCCAAGTCTTATTCTTATGGAGAGCTTCAATTTCTTCCTGTATTGCTGCCATCCACAAAGATGCATCTGTGTCATTTATAGCTTCATGAAAAGTTGATGGCTCTCCATCTTTTGTTAGAAGACAGTATGTAACATTACTCTCCGTAATATACTACGAGTGCCAAGTCGGTGGCCTTCTCTCACGAGTTGACCTTCGAGCTTCTGGAGCCTCGGACTCGACCGGTTCTTGTACATCATGCTCCGGTATTGCTTCAAAAGAATTCGAATTATCTTCTACCTAAACAGCTATAGTCTCTGAGTCCTTCCTTGAACTGCTTTCTTTCTCTTCACTTTGTAGTTGGTTCTCTACAAAGATAACATCTCTGCTGATGATAACCTTGCGGGCAGTGGGATCCTACAGACGATACCCCTTTACTCCATCAGCATATCCCAAGAATATGTATTTTCTAGATTTTGAATCCAGCTTTGCAATTTCTTGGGCATTGTACATTACGTACACTGGACTTCCAAATATATGGAGGTTAGAATAATCAGCTGGCTTGCCAGTCCACATCTCCATCGGCGTCTTTAATTGTATTGCAGTTGATGGAGATCGATTCACCACATAACATGCGGTTTTTACTGCTTCCGCCCAAAAGACTTTTTTCAAATTTGCAGTTGCCAACATAGCTCTTGTTCTTTCCAACAGAGTTCTATTCATCCGCTCCGCCACTCTATTTTGTTGACGAGTATAAGCAGTGCTGAATTGTCTTTTGATGCCTTTGTGCTTGCAGAATGCTAAGAATTCACCGTCTGTGTATCTCCTCCATTATCTGACCTCAAACACTTGATCTTTTTCTCGGATTCAAGCTCGATCCGCGCTTTGTAGGCTTTAAAGACTGAGAACACATCCGTATTCTTCTTGATAGGATACACCCAACATCTCCTGGAGTAATCATCAATAAAAGACACAAAGTACTTTGCTCCTCCTAAGGATGTAACTGGTGCTTGCCATACATCAGAATGAACCGGTTCCAGAATAACTTTGCTTCTAGAACTCGATGTGTTGAACTTTAGCCGATGCTGCTTACTAGTAACACAATGCTCGCAGAATGGAAGGGCTACTAAATTAAGTCCAGGAAGCAGTTTCTGATCGGAGAGAATCTTCAAGCCTCATTCTGACATGTGGCCTAATTTGCGATGCCACATCATTGTTTGTTCTTCTCCACGACTGATTGATGTCACACATGAATCAGCTTCCTGCATGGTTTCTCCCTTAAGCATGTACAGATTTGCAGCTATCTTTTCTCCTTTTATCACCACAAGCTCCCCTCTAACAATCTTCATGATCTTATTTTCGATATGGGTCTTGCACCCGAGCTCATCTAATTGTCCCAAAGACAATAGATTCTTCTTCAAGCCCTCACATGT
>BQKN01063867.1:281051-297078 GCA_022839385.1 Asparagus kiusianus | reverse complement strand
ATATATATATATATATATATATAACAATAGAGAGATGAAATATACGGCAAATGTACAGTGAAAGTGAAATTAAAATTAATAAAATCTCAAGTTTATTACAAACTCTCAAAGGAGCTTGGTCACTTGTTCCTAATTTCAAATTAACTTATTAATTGAGGAGCATAATAGCAATTTCAATACTTTGAGGGTCTAATTCAAAATAGCTTTGAGGAGGGACTTGATATTAATTTTCTGATTTGAGGTACTTCAGAATATCAAAGATTTAAGGAATTGAGAGATTAATTTAAGAATATCAAAGATTTAAGGAACTAATGTCGTAAAAAGTCTATTATTTTTGCAATTTTTAATTTGTATTTGTAAACTATTTAATACTATTTTCTAATAACAATATTAAAATTTAAAATATTAACAAATATATTAATAGTCCTAATAATTTATTATTTTATATTCACTATTAAATAATCCATTGAATTGATGCAGTACAAATCCACAACAGCCCTTATATGTCAATGTCCACCCAGCTTAATATTGGATGCTCATCAAATTAACCATACATGAAAAGTAAAAAAAACTAAACAAACACAATATTTGTTTAATTGCAACCCAATAATTGAGCAACTCTCTATCAATACAACAACAAACAAACACATCATATTTAACCTTAAATTGGATAATATTCATACATTCATACATGCATGACCATATGATGGGCACCGATAGCGACCCTTCCCCCTCGATCACCACCACCTTCGTTGCCCCCACAACAAACCTTATCTCCATTGTCCGCTCCACCGGTGTCTCTCCTAACCCATCTTCTCTGCCTCCTTCAAACATTACCTCCGGCGCCACCATCGAACCAAGACCTTCCATCTATTCTTCCATCAGCACCACCTTCACCAAAGCCTCCATCACTACTATCAAATTTGACCACCAAGGAAAGCTACTTAATAAATTTAGTTGGTAACTATAAAAATAGTTTCACTTCTAATTTCCTATTTGCATTGTCAGAGCAAAGGAGAATGAATAGCAAGGAGGAAGAGAAGAAAATTACTTACTCATTTTAGTTGGTAATATTGAGTGAGCCTTGCTGTGAGTGTTGGGGGATGGAGAGGGGGTTATATATCCCTTAAATGAAATAGATGTTTTTGAAGGAGTTTTTTATCATTAATTGGATCACTGAATTTTTCTTGAGGTTACCAATAATATACAGCATTAGAAACTCCTCAATTCTCAACAATAATATCCAAAAAGCATACAAAATCAATCAAATAACTTTTGATTATAAAAGATGAAGTATATGCTCAAGAATTTATAACTTTTGTGGCTGAGATAAGAAGCAAGCTGCACATAAGAATTTCAAAAGAAACATGCGATTGTGACCATCTCTATGGTAAAAACATGGGTCTGAGGTTGTCTAAGACAAAAATTGGGACAATAAAAGCCATAACACAGAAGTTGGGATATTTAGCATACCATTAACCAAAATAGAAGAAATCAAGTTACATATTGATCAATATAGTATAAACCAAAAATTTCCTGATCAAGTTATATATGAATCACTATAGTATTTCTTATTACCCAGGGATAATCCTTTCTGGTCATGTGGACTGAGGTTTTAGCTCTATCAAATCTACGCCACAATTCTTTAGGATCCTATCAAAAGTTTCACATCTAAGTGGCAGGGAGGATATATGTATTAATTTCTGACGTCCATATTAATTTCTAATGTTCATCCTCAGTTTCAAGGCATTCATTAAAGTTTTTACTTAAGATTAAATTATTTCATATGTCTTGCAATGACACTCATCTGACAGATGGTCCAATTTATTGGAGAAAGAAGAGGGGAACATCGAGACCTAGCAACCAAGGTTGCAAAAGTTGTTATTTGTCTGAAGTAAATAAGAATTGAGGACTGCAAAAGACATAATATGTAATGCTAGTATACTAATGGACTAAAAAGCCATTTTGAATAGAACTATCATAAGGTTAAAAAAAAATTATTACAAATAAAAGTGTGAAAACATTGAAGGTCAAAAAAACTATAGTATCAACCCCAAGGAAGAATTGGGAATTCCCATGGTTGCTCTGGGACAGAGATAACGTATGCAACTACCTGCACAACAACTTCAGCAATGTAACAATGACAAGAAAAAAGAAATGAGATAACCAATATGTTGGAATGCCTTCAATCGGAGATGTCATCAAAGTACACAGAGGAAACTCCTTCAACAATCTGGACTCCAAAGTAATGGCAGGGGCAGCTACAGCGAGAAAGATGTATGGGAAAAATACATTTAGGGATCATGATATTTTTATTTATAGTAAATGATAAGGAATGAGATTATGATAAGGGAATTTGAAAAGTTTTATTGGTTTAATGAGTTTTGAGTAGGTTTAATTGGGGGTTATATTACTATTATTTAATTGAATTTTAATTGTAATTTAATATAAGACTTTGAATGAGATATCAATGAGAATATAATAGTTACATTTTACTTTTCATGTACAAAAGTAACAGTAACAATATGAATTGAAAAGACTTGTGAAATAGTGGAGAGAGTGGATGGAGGAGGTCATTTAAGATATTAAATGTAGAGAATAAAGGTATTTAATTTAGAAAACTATTAATAAGATAATTATTAAAATAATTATTTTTTATTTAAGTATGCATGTATGTTCATGTATATATGTGTTGTGTGTAAGTATGCATATATTTTGGAAGAGTTATGTATGTGTTTTATTTATGTATGCATGTGTTTTGGAGGGTACTTTAGGAAGAAATGTTTTAACATGGCAACCCACTTTTATAATAGTATTAGATATATATTCCTCAAAGAATCAATATCCCTTTTGGTACGCTGACTTCATATTTAACTTGTATAAAGAGAGAAATAATTACACGTGTTAGCAAAAATCGCAAATGCGGCCTGCGCACTCAAAGCTGGAACAACCTATAATATAAAATAGATCCTATAGAATCATTGATCTATGAAACCCATGATACCTCATCCAAGTGATAATTAAGGCTGTCAATTTATTATAAACATTACCAATCTATCATGTTAATCATAATGATCGTATTCTAATTTATTATCAATATGCTTCTCTAACACGTGACGACGTCTAATCAAATGTTTATGCGAGAATATATAAGTTTTTATTGTACAAAGTACATGATTATTTAAAAAAAAATCTTTTTTCTTTCAAGTATGGCATTCATATATATATATGACTTGGTAGTTCACTTGACTACTGAAGCTCACTTTGACAGTCTCATCGAGGCATGTTGGTCTTATCTCTCCTATTTGTTAGTAGTTTATTACGCTAAATGAGATAGTAATTCGCATCCAAAATTTAAATTTTCTGTGCATTTTATATTCGTCAATACATAAAACCATAAATGCCAAGAAACGAGACTAATATAAAGAGAAAGCAGCAACTTATTCCTTCGCATTAGTGATGATGTATAAGGAGATGTCTACGGCTAGATTAGTAGACTTGGAGCTTATATATTTGATTCCGTGATTGACCTCTATTACACCTTATTTTATGCAATTTAAGGCTGAGGGGATGATGAGATTATAGAAGTCTGCAATCTAGGATAGTATTCTTGAAGAACTTTGGCACCTAAGATACTTTGACGGCAAGTCAAGTAGCCGGGGTAAATAACTGATCGATTTGCATAGTGGGGCCATTATTAGCACGTGTTCGACACGTGGGAAACGCCGGCTTCTACTTCACGTCTGCTGTATTGCTAAAATATAATGGGGTTGGAGGATGTCGGCAAAGTTTGGCATAAACTTTGTCCAAATATTTGTTGAACGTCAGTTGGCAAAATAGCATTCAAAAGTGTTGGGATGAATCTTTGCTGCCTTGAGTTTATCCTTTCATTATAATAAGGACAAATTTTGAAAACCATCATATTTACAGAAAAAAATCGTAAAAAATGACCTATTCTAAAAATAATTGTCAAAACCAACCTAGTTTCAGCCGTCGGGCTGAAAGTGGGTCGGTTCTAACGAAAAAAAATATGAAACTTCACGGGACTTGAAGTCCCGTGAAGTTTAGCATGGCGTCAATTCTTTCACGGGACTTCAAGTCCCGTGAAGTTTTTTTCTGAATTTTTTTTAGTTGAGAAAAACATCACGGGACTTGAAGTCCCGTGAAGTTTGAGTTGAATTTCTAGCCTTTGGAAATTCAGCTTGCAACTTCACGGGACTCCAAGACCCGTGAATCTGTAGGTTTTAAAAAACATGCATAGCCTGCTGTGCATGTTTTTATATACACGACGGTTTTCCTAAATATATTTCATAACAATATACATAAAATTTTCGCCATGAATCAAATAATATATACTGAATTACAAAAAATATTCTTAAATTTCAGCCATGAATCAAACAATACTCACGAAAATACACCTGTGAAAAATAATCGATCGCATTTATACTGAATTACAACAATATTCTTAAAATTCAGCCATGAATCAAACACGAATCAAACAATACTCATAAAAATCACATATATAAACAATAATAGATCCACAAAATGTAGTATTTGAAAAATCATAAACGTAACAAATTTCAACAAAAGAAAATCACGTACAACCCAAAATTCATCCTCTCCTTCCTCTCCCTCTCTTCCCCCTTCCCCTCGCTCTTCCCCCCTTCCCCACCCCCTGCGTTCCTGCTGATGAGCCTCGATGATCTGAGTATCTGGTTGTGTATGAAGCTGAAAAGTACCGGCTCCATTAGCATGCGTCGTGCTATAAGAAGTGTTAGCTCCATCATCACCCGGCCTACAATGTCGCGTATACATTTGCCCAAATGATCGAAACTTGTCTTCACATCCTGCATACTCGTTGACATGAGTCTTATGAAACACGCTTGCTATTCTTTGTTTGATCCTGTTAAAGACCCTTAAGGCCGTTGTAGGCAATAAAAATTACCTTTAATCCTTATCAGAGAAGTTCAGAACAAGATTGCTAAAACCTCGCCCGAAATAGCAAAAAAAGGGAAAACGCTGATATCTCTCAAACCGGAAGGAATTTAGCAAAATGGATAGAAGCATTTGGTCGGCTCCGTCTCATCGAGATAGTCGATTTTTATATATAATTCGTCCAATTCCGACTTACGGTTTGAAACTCATGACATGTTCTTCGTAGCATGTTCTGGAGCTCACCTGCAAAGGAGTTTAGCTCACCTGAATGAGGCTGGCTCGCCTGCACAGCCTCGCCTGCATAACCTCACATGCATGCTAGAAGTTCGCTTGCACAGCCTCGCCTGCATGCTTGAAATTCACCTACAAAGCCTCGCCTGCATGCTAGAAGTTCGCCTGCACAGCCTCGCCTGCATGCTTGAAATTCGCCTGCATAAGGCAAGCTCGCCCGACGGCTGGAAGCTCACCTGCACAAGGATAGCTCGCCTAACAACTAGAAACCCGCCAGCATTGTCAGCCGCCCACTTGGAGTATGTGAACAATCACATTAGTGGTCAAATCCCACGAATCAAGGGAGAAAGCATGACGCTCCTCACCTAGCAAGAATAGGGCGACTGACAGGACCCCCTGAGTGGTCACATCCCACAGCTAGGGTGGCTGGCTCCTTCACCCCTACTAATGATCAAATCTCACAAATCAAGGGATGACCCATGTCATCCCTTACCTATTTAAAGCCACTTTCAGCCAACATAAAAATAAGGGGATTAGCTGCTGCTTGCTTGGCTGGCTAATCTTCTAACGGTTGAACCTTGGCTCATTTGCTAAAAGCTCCCTCATTTGAAGAGACTCGTTTGAACTCTCAGACTTGAGACTCTCAAGCTATTTGCAAACTCTTGCATAGTAGCTCTTTGCTGACTCGTCTGAACTCTCAGACTTGAGGCTCTTAGGCTCTTTGCAAGTTCTTGCATGGTAGTCAGCCAACCAGCACATGCCTCCGTTTGGCCTCAATTGATCGAACTCACCCAATCAAACTTCTACTGCGTACTGAAGCTCACCAGCAACCTCGATCGAATCGTCCAAGGGAAGCAGACTCAGTGCGAGAACTGAGCGAGGCATCCTATCGCTACCGAAGTCCCCACGTTAAACAAGGAGGGCATTCTCTCCGCTTCTGTTGTAATTTCGATTCATTTGTTTGTAATAAGTTATTCTTATCAATACAAACGAAGTCTCCGTTTTGGGAAATCGATTTTTACACCATAAAGCCGTCGGATCCTGGATGTCACTGATGTGCTCATCTATATCAGCTTCAATATCATCAAAAGCTTTGATCTACGAGTTAATAAATATATACACAATTTAGCAAATAATATCTGTAGACGTCAAAAATTGTCTATAGGTCCCCGAATACAGTTCGAGACAAAGAGAAGGCGATGAACGTCATTATCCAAGTCGAAGAGGATTATCCGAGTCAAAGAGGATTATCCGACACTGACAAGCGCATGAAGCGAATCGGCGAACCGTTGATGACGCGGCAATGAACCACCATAACTGCAAACACCAAGTGTCCCACACGCTCGTCAGCCACCAGAATGGCAAACCAAGCGTCCTGTGAGCTCAAACCACCCTCATGTGGCCCGCGCGCTCATCAGTCAACGCGCGCACATCAGTCAACACGCACACGTCAGTCAAGCAATTCGCGTGAGGAAGCGTACAAGTTAATAAAACAACGAAATACTCATAAACGACCCGTGCAAGTCAACAAGACGACCAAATACGCAAAATGGTAAAAAATACAAGTCCCGGAAAAGTCAGAAAAAAACACCAAAAAGTTCAGCGAAAAGCCAAAACTTCCCGCGCGCACGCAGGTCGGACGAATCCGACCGCCCCCCCCCCCCCGCGCGGGTCAGCATGGTGTTTCATGCTGTTTCGACCCCCGGACGCGTTTTCGACGGTTTTGAACACTTTTCTTGGGATTTATCTATTCCAGGGGTTCCCAACTGACTTGATATCATTCACAAACATGGTTAGTCTGTTATTAACTGAAGATATGGATAAATCCATGATTCTTATCCAAAAATCCCCCAACCGAAGCCTATAAATACAGGCCTAGGGGTTCATTTCATAGGGGGGATTATTATCAAGAGGGCGAGGTGCTGTCGGATTGAGGAGTCGAAGGAGCACGAATTTACAGCGAAGGCAAGTCAGATCCCAACGAACTTCAGCATAAAGAGGGAGGCTTTCGAAGGACCTGAACTCGTATCTCATCACGTCCGTCCGTTCCTCGAGATTAGGCTTGGTCTTAATCTCGAGAAGAGCTACTGATTTTGCTTGGTCGATTTTAGCGCTTCAAGCGAATACTTCCTCTGTGAAGTAGGAGCTACGTCAATTTTTTGTCAACCGGATCCGATCCGAGGCTGTCCACGGATAAACCCCGGCACAGACAAAGATCCCGCACAAGCAAGGGACGATAAACGAATCTTGTGTTTATTTTCAAGAGAGTTGTAATCTTTATTTTTGTTATTTGAATTTATTTGTAAACGATTGAAGTTTTAATAAAATTAATGATGAAGATGACTTTCAACGAAAACAAACTGGCGACCACAGTGAGACCACCCAAATCCGACCCTCCAAGCCGCATGTCACCCAAAATGAAAAAAATGTATGATCTTAATAAAAAATTGTATTTTATTAAATTGTATTTTAATGTCCAAAATACAAGGCCAAATGGCAATTTTTTATTAAATTGTATTTTATTAAATTGTCCAAAATACAAGGCCCAATTGATTGGACACCTCAATTCCTTGTATTTTATTAAATTGTATGAAAAAATTGTATGATCTTAATAAAATTGTATGATCTTAATATCTTAATTAAAAAAATGCCATTTTAATGTCCAAAATACAAGGCCCAAATGCCCAAAATACACCTGTGAACTGTCGTTCTCTACCATCAACATGGTCTGATGATACTTCATAGACTGTTCCCGGATTTTATCTTTTGAGTGCTTCGAGATAATATGGTAAGATCTCATCAGATTTGTCCCAATCCCTGGATATTTTTATCATCACCTTCCTCCTAGCATTCCAACACTTATTGTATGATACATTTGTCGCTTTATGCACTAAAAGATGAATATCATTTGTCCTTAGATCAAGATCCTCCCTTAGATTAGGCATAATCAATCAATATATGAAAGAAGTAGACATGTGCTTATGATTTATCTCTAATCGAGGATTGCTACATGTGTGGAGTCAGTTGCAGTGTATGACTTTAAATTACCCGCCTACTCTTACACCCAAGCGTGAATTAAGCTTCCAAGGACATTTCGCATTGCCGTCGTGGTGCTTACCACTATCTTCTTCTTTGCCATCTTTGTGGTAAAAACAAACCATATTATAGCTTGTTGCATTGTTTTTTGTTAGCATAAACTTGACATTCGTTTGGATGGCCCACAAACAAAGCACATGAATCAATTTCTCCTTGCTTTCAAATAGATCCCTCTTCTTGAATGAGAAGTCATCGCTTTGTGTATCATCAACGATATTAGTGCCGATAAGAATACTTTTCATCGTGGAGTTATCAATCCATTCTTCTCCATGAAGTTCATCGGGCGGCGGATCCTCTAACACGACATACTCATTGTTAGTATAACATCCGTTAACATATTGGTTGTCCCCTTCATCACGATCTATCAAACACGTCATGCTATTAATTTGTAAGTCATCATCTTCATCATCATCCTCGGATTCGACACTTGCATTATCATCTTGATGAGCCGTGTTAGTATCGAAGGCATTTGAAATGCCCAGATATGAAGGACCGCTCAAGTATTGTGACTATGTCCAACCTTCATCTTGTTGCGGAGATAAAAAACCAACGGAGTCAACTTCAAGATCCTCCAACACGCGGGAGTATATTCCGTCGTGATTCACCGATTTGCCTAAATTTCTCTGATGTTTTTCAATAAATAATTCTACCGAAAGCTTCTCTTCATGTAATACTCCAATGATACTCATATCATAGTCACTTGAGATTTAAATACTGCTTGTTCTGTTCCTCACAACAGGATAATTGTAAATAACATTGAGGTGATACTCATGTGAGTTGGTTAATGTAAGTTTGTGTAAGTTATTAACCAATTCATTGAAAGTACATGATTTTGATATAAACAATGACTTATCACACCTCCTTCGTAAACGGGCATATTATTTTCAAGATAGTTAATCTTCTCATCATATGAACAAAGAATTATGATTTGATCGTTTATCATTACCTCTAAAGAGTAAAACATTCAATATCAATATAACACGAAAAATTTAAAAAAATGTTACTTATCATTAAATCTCTTATATTGATTTTAGAAACCCATAATTTTAACCAAATGTCAAACCTTTATAGTAACACTAACTTTTATATTTTTTGATAATTTCCCTCTAAATATACAAAATTATTTAATTTTTTCACAAAATTTATAAATAATTCAAAAAATATTTCAAAATCTAATTTTTCACAAGTAATCACCATGAAATAGTGAGAATATACAAAAATTAGGATTATTTTTTAAAAAGATTTTATATTAAAATTGTCGATGCCCTAATTTTAGGTGAACTCCGGCGATGACTACGGCGGTGTTATCCGGTTGGGGCCGGAGGTAGGGCCGGCGTCGGCGGCGGTGGCGGCAGGTTTAGATTCAATGGGCTAGAGTTTGGGTCGCGTAGGGGGGGGGGGTTGCGTGTGGGTGTGGGCCTGAGTTCTCGGCTGCGCATTATATAGGCAAAGTCAAACTGCACAGGACTTGAAGTCTCGTGGAGTTACAGGTTGCATTTTCCAGAGAGTAACGTCTCTGGAAAATGAGACTGAAGCTTCATTGGATTTCAAGTCTTGTGAAGTTTCGTAGTTGAAATAAACTTCACAGGACTTGAAGTCTCGTGAAGTTACGTAGCTTAATTAAATGGCTGCTAAACTTCACGGGACTTTTAAGTCCCGTAAAGTTTCAAAGTTTTTTTTTTTTTTTGCCAAAACTAACCCAGTTTTAGCCATCTAAACTGACTCAGTTTCAGCCAGATGGCTGAAACTAGATCGGTTTTGACAAATTTTTTTAGAATAGGTCGTTTTTTACGATTTTTTTTGTAAATGGGATGGTTTTCAAAATTTGTCCTTATAATAAACTGGGTCAGGCTACGACTTGTGTTGGCTTAATTTCGGGGTTGTTGGCTTAATTTCGGGGTTGTTTGGTTGTTGCTGGGTGAAATGCTTCAAAAGTTACTATAGCTAGAAGCAACACGGCCTGCACAGACTGATAGCTACAATAATTTCGAGCAAAATATCACCAAAATAAATGAAAATTGTCGCAGACTATCTGATGAGATACTAATTTAGCGTATCAATTTGTTGACGTGGCATCATATTCCATGCAAAATCTGCATTAGAGGTCTGTTTGTTCATGCGGAATTAGATATAAAGTAGATGAAGTAAAGAAAGTAGATATTAATTCTGTTACTTCTAAGTAAAAAAATATATTTCTTATAACATTTATGAACTACTTTGTTTGTCTCACATAACCCCATTGAACTTTGGGGTGTCTCATAAAACCACATGAACTATTAATTTTTCTCGTCGAACACCCTACATGTAATTTACAAATAACTGAAATTTCTTTGAGAAAGAATCTAATATTTATGAGAGGGGTATTTTACCTATAAACGACAAATGATGGTTTAAAATATTTTCTTTAAAGGATATTTTAGTTATTTGCAAATCACGTATATGTCGGTGCGGTAAGAAAAGTTTAAAGTTTAAGGGGTTTTTCGTGATCGGAAACCCAAAGCTAAGGGGGTTATGTTAGATAAAGGGATTTGAAAAAAAATTCAATGTAGCCCCAAAATAATTTTTTTTCAGAAATTAATCCACTCCACTTTTAATTCCAAAAGTCGACCCAGTTTCTGGCAACGTCAGCATCGTGACCAGAAACTGTTAACATGGCCAAAAACTGGGTTGATTTAAAAAAAATCAGCTTCCTAATTAGTCGAGGTTGCCAACCCCGACTAATTAGGAGCACTCTAACGCAAGATGGCTTGTTAGGGGACTAAACAAGTTGAAGTTGCGAACCCCGACTAATTTCGTAGTCACACAAAATGGTAGGGGTTAGGGACCCCGACCATTTCTGAAGCCCAAGTCAAAATAGTCAGGGTTGCCAACCCGACTATTTGTGGTGGGCTCCTCCTACTTATATATACGGACCAAACACCTTCTTCCCCCAAAATCTTGATTTTTCTCTCTCTCTCGTACGGTCTCTTTTGTTCAGCCACCTACCCGCTTCTCTCAACCCTACTTTGTGGTCAAAATTCATCGTAAAAGTTTGCTTAAGATCTATAGGGTAATTTCTCTTCATTCTCTCCTCTTTTAACATATAAAAATCTACAGTTTTTCTATTATCTTCAACATTCAAATGTAGGGTTTTCATCAAAATTCAATTTATATGTCTGAAATTTATTATTAATCACTATCTTTGTGGTGGTTCGGATGCTTTGTGTGTTGATTGTTGTAATTGAAATTAAACTTCTGAGGCATAAAATGCTCATTTCTAAGGTTTAGGGTTTTTGATCAAACTTATATGAGATTATTTACATTTTGGGTTTTCCTCTCTTATTCAATGCTCTGATAATCTTTTTTAAAAAATAATCTTCTTTTGCATACGTTGGACAATATGATTTTTATTGCTTGCTCTTATGACGAAAAAATTAATTATAAAATAAATAATATGTCAATGTACGTCAGAGGGGTAACGACACAGTTAATGATCTTGGAATCAAATAGTTATTGTGACTTGATTAAGGAATTATATCGAGTTACGGAAATTGACCCACGAGAGTACCGACTAAAAATAATATGCAATTAGCCCATAACTTTTGATAGAACATTCGCAATTGAGATCTCAAACGACCATCATATGAGTATTATGTTTAATTTGGGCAGGTCACAACCAACGGTAGAATTATTTATTGAAAAGTTTTCATATAATTTGTGCCAAATATTCAAACCTCCAGGAGAATTAGATTTAGGAGTTGAGTCTGACGGTTTTCTTTCTTATTCGAGTGAAATGGAGCGGACTCAATTTTAAAATCTAAGTGCGCCTTCATTTGGAGGAACATAAAATGTCATGAACAATAAAGTCCCTTATGAAAATATGAGACCGTTAAAATGGCAACAATTGAAGAGGATGAAAGAAGCAACGATTCTGAAGGTGAAGAGCAAGATAGTGCACCAATTGATAGTATGCAATTTGTGACTTAATTATAGTTGGATTTTTAGTAAATGTATTAAATGTTATGTTTTTGTTAGAGCTTGGTTATAGATGTAATAATTATATAAAGATATGTGTTTATTTGTGTTTGAAATTGATTATAGATTGATAAATGTGTAGCAAGAGAGTTTGTGTTAAACTTGATAAAACTTGACAAATTTAGTCGAGGATTGATATATGTTAGCAGAAGATGAGATTTTCCAACAAGTGTGGACTGGAGGGTCTCTGTCAAATAGTCGGGGTTCCCAACCCCAACCATTTTTTTTTGGGTGGTGGGGGGGGCAATCCCACCGAAGTGGGCTCTGACAAACTGTTAGGGTTAGGAACCCCGACAAAATTAGTCGGGGTTCACAACCCCGACTTGTTTACTCCCCTTGTGAATGAACGGAAGTGGGGGGGGGGGCCTCATACCCACGTGCAGCGTGGGAGAATTGATGAACACGGATTCGAGTGGGGGCCACCCACGTGAAGACATCAAAGAAAATTCGTTTGGCCAATCTCACACACGCGGCCCACCCGATTTCTCTACCTTATAAATTCTGCTCTAGGGCTTCGTGAAACGTGGGTCAGCAGGAGGTTTTCGGGAGAGCGTGAAGTTTTGGCGGCTGGGTGCTTTTTGCGGCTGTGGGATAAAATCGCAGCAGGAGAAAAACTCAAGTGAAGAAAAACAGAGTTTTTTTTTCTTTTGTTTAGAGTTTGTGCATCCCCTTTTGAGAGAGATAATTGTAAGAGGGATTTGAGAGTTTGTGAGAGGGTTTAGATTGTGAGATTGTAAACCCCAGTTGTATCTCTCCCTCTAATAGTAGATCTCCCCCTCCTTGCCCCGTGGACGTAGGCAATTTACCGAACCACGTAAAATTTGTGTTCTTGCCGTGATTTATAATAGCTTGTAGGTTCCCTCGACGTGCAGTCCTAGAGCTGACGAGAGGAAGAGCTGATATCTCACTTTGATGAGATATCTGGCTTTTGGTTCTTGTTTCCTTTGAGAAACGAGAATTCCGTTGTGATCTAATCTCTTGTTGTGCACCTTACGCACCGGAGGTGCTGCCGAAATTTTCACTGCGCACAACAAGTGGTATCAGAGCTCCGGGTTGGACTTGGGAGCTTGTTTGAAGGATTCGCTGAAGGATTCCTATTTGAAGATTAGATCGACAACACAAGCACATCGGGATCGTCTCTTACGAAGACGATACACAGTTTGAGCATCAATAACATGAAGATTGATGTTCCGAAGTTCGACGGCAAGATCAATTTCGGATTGTGGAGGTGTCAGGTGATGGACGCCTTGGACGCTCAGAATTTGGAGGAGACTCTTGAGTTACAAGAGAAACCTGCCGATATGGAAGCTAAGGTTTGGAAGAAGATGAATAGTAGGGTGTGTGGAGTTATTCGGTCATGCTTGACGTCGGATCTTATTTATGACGTGATGAACGAGACGTCGGCGAAGAGAATGTGGGAAACACTCAATGAGAAGTATCTAACGAAGTGCATTGAGAATCAACTTCACTTGAAGAAGAGGTTTTACCAATTCAAGATGAAGAGGGGAGTTTCCATTCGGGAGCATGTTAACAACTTCACGAAGCTACTTTCAGACATGGCCAATGTGGATATCATGGTTGAGGATGAAGACAAGGCGATGCTACTTTTGTGTTCATTGCCCGAGGATGATTATGGTACTTTTGTCCTAACTATGATTAATGGAAGAACTACTGTTAGTTACAAGGAGGTGACTTCAGCGTTGGTGAATTATGAGTTGAGGAAGAGTGTTGATGAGTCCTCCGAGAAGGCATCGGGAGATGCATTAGTAGTTCATGGCCGTGGTTCAAACCGAAGCAGGAGGTCGCAGTCTAGAGGTGCACATCGTGGGATTCGTAGGAATCAATGTGCCTTTTGTAAAGAGGATGGATATTGGAAAGCCGAATGCCCAAAGTTAGATCGAGCCGAGAAGAATAAGGGGAAAGCTGTACAAGCTTCAGAGGTGAATGTTGTCAAGACTAGTGGCAACAATTCAGATTCGGGTTCTTCGGGCTATTCGTTATCTGCTCTACCGTCAGTTTGTGTTGCCAACTCTACAGAGTGGATGTTGGATTCGGGTGCTTCATACCACGTTTGCCCTAGGAGGGATTAGTTCTCCAGCTTTCAGAAGTTGGAAAGAGAGGATGTTGTGCTCATGGGTAATGGACATGCATGCTCTATTGGTGGTATTGGTACCGTTCGTATTCGGATGTATGACGGAGTGATTCAGGAGTTGGAAGAAGTGAGGTTCGTTCCACAGTTGTCGAAGAACATCATTTCACTAGGAGCTTTAGTGGCATCTGGTTATAAAGTGACCTTGGTGGATGCACGCTTGAAGGTCACATTGGGGTCCATGATTGTGATGAAGGGCGTCATAAGGAGTAATTTGTATTATTTGCTCGGAAGCACGGCGATTGATAGGGAGATGATGACTTCATCAGACTCAGCTAGACTGTGGCGTTGTTTGATGCTGGGTTATTTGATTGGTAATGCTGTGTATAGGTTATTAAGGAGTGCTTTGACCTGCAATTTGAAGTCCTGTGAACCCATTGGTATGAGCGAGAAGACCGAGATGGAGTTTGGCACTTCTATCCATCATTCAAGGGGTCTTCTGAGGGGTGTTCATTCAGGCATTCGAGGGCCTTCCAAGGGAGCATTATTAGGAGGTAATAGGTATGCGGTTTCTGCAGTTGGGGATTGCTCTAGGCATTGGTGGGTTGCAACCAAGTCCCGTTGGTATGAAGTCCTAGAAGCCCGCAACAGATATAGGAAGTGTGTTGGTAGAAAGGTAACCCGACGTTCTGATTATGGTAGGGGTTCTTTCTTGCGTTTGTGCCGAGCTCACGGCAATAGGAGACACTTCATTGGTGTGGAAACTTTGAGGCGACGGGGTGAGATGGCAGATGTGGGGAGCTGTTCCTTTCTGGAGGAGGATCGGTGTTTGATGTCGAGCTTTGGTATTGGTGTGCAGGCTATGACATGTTTGGACCGTCTTATGTATAGGTTGCCGACTGCTGCATGTAGAGATATAGGATCTGGTGGATCTGCTTCAGATTTTAGGTTGCGTCGGATGTTTGGATACCCAGCACTTGGTCACATCGTGGATGTGAGATTCAATCCGATAGCGCGTTTGGGATTCAGAGGCTCATTTGATTATCATTTGGGAGCTTCTGACTTTGTTCTGAGTAGGTATGTCACAATTAACTCTCGGTAGGTGGAGAGTGGTGATCAGATCATTAGGATATCGCAGCGGGTGGAGAGTGATGCTACTCCACGTTGGATGGAGACTCCAGATCATACTGCATCATTTGGGATTCCAGCTAATGTGGCACAGATTGGGGATCATTTGATTTCGGATGCAGATGATGAATTGGTTTTGGATTCGGTTGTAGCTGATGGACATGTTATGGATACGGCCATTGGTTCACCTCAGATGAGGTGTTTGATTTGTATCAGTTTGGGGCCGCTATCAGGTGCAGATCCGTTGGCGATATTGGGGAAGAGTTGCAGACTTTTCTATTTGTTTGAGGGCCTTTGGAGGCCATTTTGGTGAACTACGTGAAGGCTTGATTCCTTTGGCAAGAGGATACGTAGGCAGTCTTTATGATGCAGCCGATTTGGTGAGCGACATCGACATTTGGGGTGAGTGTTCGCACTTCCATTTGGGTCTCAGCAAGTGAGACATTTGGTGTAGTCGGTGTAGGCTCAGTTCGATTTGGTGAGTAGATACCGACGTTTGGTTGAGTGTTCGCACTCCCGTTTAGGTCTCGACTT
>BQKN01063867.1:273551-276051 GCA_022839385.1 Asparagus kiusianus | reverse complement strand
GCTAGTATACAGTACGCAAAATCTTAGTTACAATAACAGTTCCACATGAAGGATCTTGGATCTTTTCGCTATTTTCTTGGTCTAGAAATCTCTCAAGGCTCCCGGGGTGTACTACTGTCTTAATAAAAATATCTCTCATATATTCTAGATCGACCCGAGCTAACTGACGATGTAACTGTCGATACTTCACTCCAACAGAATGTCAAACTTTGCTCTACTAATGGTGAGACTTTATCTGATCCTACCCGATATCGACATCTTGTTGGCCAGTTGGTCTATCTATGCATCTCTCGACCAGATATCTCTCATGCCGTTGGCATTGTCAATCAATTTGTTAGTGCCCCACGTTCTGTACACTATGTTGTCTTATTATGAATTATTCGGTATCTCTGAGGTACTAGCACTCGCTCTCTTTTGTTTTCTGCTACATCTAAGTTAGAGCTTTGTGCATATTCTGATGCTGATTGGGTTGGTGATCCCACTATTAGAAAGTCTACCACAGGTTATTGTATATTTCTTGGCGTTTTTCTTATTTCCTGATGAAGTAAGAAACTAAATGTTATTGCTCTTTTCAATACCGAAGCAGAGTATCGTACAATGTCCACAACAGCTAAAGGGATTATTCATCTTCATCACATTCTCAGTGATTTTAGTTTTTATGTTACGACTCCTACTCCTCTCTACTGTGATAGTAAGAGTGCCATCCAGATTGCTAATAATCTAGTATTTTATGAGCAGACCAAAAATACTGAGATCGACACTCATTTTGTCCGTCAACAAGTTATCAAGGATAAGACAATTCTACTTCCTCATGTTTCATCCGCTGACGAGCTAGCAGATTTCTTTACAAAGGCCTTACCTATTTATCGGTTCTAAGTTCTTGTACGCAAATTCACTTTGTTTGATCCAACATGAGTTTGAGGGGGGCTGTTGATAATAGTGTATTTTAGTGGGTTTTAGCCTCATATTGGTTGTGAGAACACACCTCACCCTCATCTACTTGTATAAATATATGTGTACACTCAATATACAATTTAAGGGAAATTTACCCAATACTCTCTCTTTCTCTCTCTCTTACTTTAACAATACACTAACTATATGTATCAAGTACATGACTTGTCTCAGAATGCTTTTGATTTTTAAAAATTTGCTCGGGACACAAGTGAACAAATATACATTAAATTTGACAATTATGAAATTTTCATCCAGGTTCTCTTGAAGTAACGATGCTTGTACATCATGTCAATAATCATTTTATCGAAACCTTATTCTCTCATATCATAAACTAAAGGAAAAAGGCTTCCAGCCTCCAAAATGAAAGAAAATGTGCTTCCACCTCCCAAGACTTTTTCAACGGGTGCTTTGCCCCCAAAAATAAACTTTGTGTTCTCTGAGCCCCCAAAATACAAAACTCAAGAGATTTAAATTCGTGAAGACCATAATACTCTCCATGGCCACCTTCTCCTTCCTCTCCAAACCCAGCGATCACAACCTCCTCTCCTTCTTCTCATTCCATGGCCTCAAGCTCTCCTCCGCCTTTAAAACCCAATCTTTCTCCTCCCCATCATTGTCATCCTCCACCCCCAAATCTCTGCCTCTTACGACCTTTCCTCCCTCCGCTTCCGCCCCATCAAAAAATCCATCGTCTCTCGCGAGATGACCTACCGCTACATGACTGACATGATCACCTACGTCGACACCGACGTCGTTGGCGGCGACATCGGATCCGTCGGCCTCTCCTGTGCCTACAAGCTCTCCAAGAACCCCGACATCAACGTCGCCATCATCAAGTAGTCCATCTTCCCTAGCGGCGGTGTCTGGCTCGGCGGCCAGCTCTTCTCCTCCATGGTCATCCGCTAGCCCGCCCACCTCTTCCTCGACGAGCTCGGGGCCCCCTACGATGAGCAGGAGGATTATGTCGTCACCAAGCATGCCGCCCTCTTCACCTCCACTATCATGAGCAAGCTGCTGATGCGGCCCAACATGAAGCTGTTCAACGTGATGGCAGCGGAGGATTTGACAATTAAGAATGGGAGGGTTGGGGGGTCGTGATGAACCGGGTGTTAGTGTCGATGAACTACGGCACCCAGTCGTGCATGGATTCGAACGTGATGGAGGCCAAGGTCGTAGTGAGCTCTTGTGGCCATGATGGGCCTTTTGGGGGCACTGGGGTTAAGAGGCTGAGGAGCGTTAGGATGATCGACACCGTGTCCGGGATGAAGGCTCTCGATATGTTAAGGTTACAATTGTTAATGTTATGCGTTGGTTGTTAAGGTTACGAGTTAGTTGTTAAGGTTACGGTTTGGTTGTTAAGGTTACAGTTTGGTTGTGAAGGTTACGGGTTGATTGTTAAGGTTACAGGTTGACTGTTAAGTTACAGGCCCGTAACCTTAACAACTAACGCATAATAGGTGAATTCTCATAAACAATAATATTAGGCAATTGAAGAGCTTAAAAAAAATAAAAAATGAATATTGTAAAAATATTTTTAGAATTCAAA
>BQKN01063867.1:255242-272375 GCA_022839385.1 Asparagus kiusianus | reverse complement strand
AGAGAGAGAGAGAGAGAGAGAGAGAGAGAGAGAGAGAGAGAGAGAGAGAGAGAGAGAAGAGTATTATGGTCTTCATGAATTTAAATATCTTGGGTTTTGTGTTTTGGGGCTCAGAGAACACAAAGTTTACTTTTAGGGGAAAAGCACCCGTTAAAAAATTCTTAAGAGAGGAAAGCATGTTTTCTTTCATTTTGGGGGCTGGAAGCTTTTTTTTCAAAACTAAAAGTGCACTTTGATGTAGCATGCATATGCACATTTCAAAATCAACGAAATGTCAAAATCACGCTGAAGTAGCGCACATTTGCTCTCCGCCAAGAATCAAGACATAGACAAACCCAACTTTAAACCACCAAAATCTCAATCATGCTTCATGAGCACAGTTCACAATAACATTAATTATTATTATTATCAGTCCCAAGATATGAAGTATTCATGCTGAAGAAAAGCACGTTGCTTGCTTATGTTTAAATATACAATCAAGTTCTCTCTCTTATTACCTAAGCATTGCTGAATCAGACAATGGCACATAAGAGACTTCAGCAGCATAATATAACAGTCATCATGAACATCTCCATCAGCATCAAACTCATAATACATCTTGCTTACATCCTGCTTTTCTTCACAGGCCCCATCTCCTTCGCCTTGGCCCTCAACAAATGCTTCTGTATCTTCCCTGTAGAAGTCTTAGGCAAACTCCCAAACACCACGGATTTAGGAACCCAGTAAGCAGGCATTTTCGCCCTACAAAACCTCATTATATCCTCAGCCATCTCTCCTTCCTTCGACTTATCGATACTCTCCTTCAACGTCACAAAAGCACACGGCGACTCTCCCCACCGTTCATCTGCCCGTGCCACAACCGACACCTCCAGCACTGCTGGGTGCCCGTACAAAATACTCTCCACCTCCAAACTGCTGATATTCTCTCCACCCGATATTATGATATCCTTGGCCCGATCCTTTACTTCTATATATCCGTCTGTGTGCTTTACTCCTAAATCACCAGAATGATACCAACCGTTTGCAAAAGCCTCATCGTTCGCTTTAGGGTTTTTGAGGTATCCTTTCATGACCAGATTTCCTCGCATTACGATTTCTCCGATGGACTTACCGTCCGAGGGTACGGGGGTCAATGTTTTTGGGTCAATAACGTCTAGCCCTTCGAGACTGATGTACCTAACACCCTGGCGGGCTTGCAGGCGGGCTTGGACATCAGGTGCGAGGGAGTCCCATTCAGGCTTCCGGGTGCAGACGACGGACGGGCCATAGGTTTCTGAGAGGCCGTAGGTGTGAGTGACACGGAAACCAAGGCGTGACATGGCGGCAAGCAGGGAAGCCGGAGGGGCTGCGCCGGCGGTCATTACATTGATGGTGCGGGGAAGGGGGAGGATGGTTTCATGCTTTGGAGCATTGATTATGGAGTTCAATACGATTGGGGCAGCGCAGAAGTGTGTTACTCCTTGGTTGGCAATAGCGGAGTAGATAGCTTTGGCCGTCACCTACAAAACGAGATGGAAGATCAAATTGTGATAATGTCTTGACATATACTCAGAAATTTTGAGGATAGATTTAACTGAGATTTACTACATCTCATGGAATAAATTGATGGAGGAAAAAGTTAAGGTCTTACATGTAAAAGCTGTTAGAATAACAGAAAATTTCAATCAGAACTCAAAAGCTTTTGTTTCATAGAAATGGTCAGCCTCCTGAAACAATATTCTGAAGCTAATCTAAATTAGATTTACCTAACGTAAATATTAAGGATGATTGGACTAAGATTTCAGGACATGTGATCTAGTAGGTGGGATTAGTCACCTAGAACTTAAAATTGGAACTGAGATAATCTGTGGGATAAATTTTTAAGGTGTTAGTCGCATAGAACTAAAATTAGAATAAATTTTTACAGTGTTAGTCAAGTAGAACTTTAACAAAACTAGAATTGGGATAATGGTACAAAATTATCCCACTTTTTTTTATTTTTCTATACAAAAATGAGAGTTCTAGTCTCTCAAATTATTCCAAGTTTTAGCTCAGAAATAGGTGGTAAAAAACTAGAACTCATATTTATTTTGTTATTTTTTATTTTTTATATATCTTTTTTTTTCTTTACTTCTTTCCTATTATGGTTATCACCATCATTATAATAATAATTATCAATATCTTATAGTCTAACTAAAAGTTATTTAATAGTAAAGAACATTCTTGTAAGCAATTATCAATCAATAATAGTAAGTTTAAAAATACATAAATAGTATTTATATCTTCAAAATGCATAAATATATATTTCATGATTATAAAAATTTATCTCACGTTATTTTATCAAAATATCTCACTTCACAAAATTGTTCCTATTTATCCCACTAAAATATCTCACTAGCGAAAAATTATTTTACTTTAACAATTATCCCATTTTGCATGAAAATGTCCCAATTGACTAACACCCCCTAGAGAACAAGGACAACATTCTCAAAATTCTTAACTAATACATTGATTATCACAAATAATAGGCCTTGAACAGATATGACATCACTTCTTAGTTAATATAGCAAACACAACATGAACGATTAACGACCTTTCAAAATAATGTGCAAGTATATTAACAATTTCATAGAGGTCGTCCTCTAAACCATATCTCACTTTCTTAATAAATGTAAATATGTTTTTTTACACTTTTTTAACTATTCCCACCTGTATAAAGATTGCTTCGTAACTCTTCTTTCATTTCTTTCGACTGAGATTATTTTGAACCTAATCTAATTACACCAAACAAAGGAGAGAAAAGAAGGGGGTAAAAAAGTCTTTACAGACATCTGTTTAAGGAGTTGATCCAACTATACAGAGATCACCAGTTCTGTTATAACTGTAGGTAGCTAGGCAAACATTTTCCATATAACTTCAATCTAAAGGCAAATACATGTGCAGACGTATATCATGGACACGAAAATCCTATTCTGAGTACAGTTTCATGCCAATTTTGAAGAGATTGTTGCAGTCAAAAGAGATTGTTGGACATTTTTTTGCCCTCTAAAGGGTAAGTCAGAATTGGAAGCCTTAATCAAGTACGAAAGAGGAGTAACCATCTCCTCTTACGAAAACAGGAGGGAAGTCAGTTAGGAAGCTTGTAAGCTTTCAAAACAGGACTTGGTGGGTGAAAACCACTCACCCTAATATTAACATTCTTTGTTGTGCGCGGCGGAAGCTTCTTGTGCAACACGAACAATAACTCGAGATAAACCACAACCAATAAGCAAAACACAACCACAGCAAGAATAAACGATTTACGTGGTTCGGCAAGTTGCCTATGTCCACGGGGCAAGGAGGGGGGGGGGGAGTTCTTACTATTAGAAATCAGAGAATACAAGTAGAGTTACAAATCTCACCGATCAAACCCTAAAACAAAGCTCTAGATCTCTCACAACTCTCCCACAATTGGATGCAACAATCCTCTCAAAGACTGCTCAAAATCATCCTTGCTTAATCCTAATTAATCAGGTTTAAGGTTATATATCAACTCAGAAACGAACCGGGTCAAAAACCAAAAGCCCAGCCCAATACAGTTTGCGGTCGACCGCGGCGGTCGACCGTACAAGTTTCACGGTCGACCGAACCACAAACCCGAGACTTAAATCGATTACAGTCATCCGCGGTTGACCGCTATCAGCTCCGAATTCTACTGGCCTTCGTGCACGTTCGCGGTCGACCGCCAGTCTACCTGGCTGATTCTTCTGTTGTTTCCTGCATTTCTTCATTCTTCAGCATAAAGGACTGCCCACTTTATAGAAATCCTAAAAAGGGAGGGGGTGGGGTTGGGGAGGGGGGGTAAAAAGAGCACCGAAAACTATGATAACTATTATGCTCATTGCAATTGATCCAAGTTCATTGATGGAAGTTCAATAAACGACGATGATTGGCCTCTCCCAAAAAACCCATTTTAGCACTTCTAATACCCTCCAATTTCAATTAAATTGGAGATAGATAGCAATCACTATAGAAACAACGAAAACGGGGTTGAAGTTCAGGAAATTTGACGAGGAAACAGTTTGGAGGTTTCCCGGTCGACCGCAGCAACATGTGCGGTCGACCGAAAACGTGCATGCTACAGGGTGGTTTTCTGAAGTTTTGGTCGGCCGACCACGAGGCTAGGTCCGGTCGATCTCGGACCCTGTAATGGATTTTTGGTTTCTGTCGTTCTGTCCGGTTGACAGCGATAGTTTCGGCGGTCGACCGCCTGTCGGGTTTGGGTCTGGGCTTCGTTTCCTGTTCTGATTTGATTTGTGTTTTTATATATATTAAAACACGTTTTTTAGGGTTTGATGAAGGCAAAAAGAAGACTTTTGAGCTGTGTATTTGGGAGATTTAGTGAGAGATTTAAGAGCTTTGTTTGAGAGATTAATTTGTGAGTTTTGAGTGAATTTGTACTATCTATTTGTACTCTCTCTAATAGTAAAATTCATCCATTCCTTGCCTTATAGACGTAGACAACTTGCCAAACCACGTAAAATTTGTGTCTTGTATTGTTGGGTTCTTGTTTTACCTATTGGTTGTGATTCTATCTAAGTTTGGTTGTGTTCATTTCAGATTTCGCTGCGCACAACAATTGGTATCAGAGCTTCGAGTTTAGCTTAGGGCTCATTTTGGAGGATTCTCTATAGGATTCTCGTTTGAAGACATCAGGTCATCAACATGGATGAAGCAAGTACATCAGGATCGTCTCTTTCGAAGGAGATACAGGATTTGAACATTAATAACACTAAAATTAATGTTCACAAGTCTGATGACAAGATAAACTTCGGTTTGTGGAGGTGTCAGGTAATGAATGCGTTGGATATCCAGAATTTGGAGGAGGCTCTTGAATCACAAGAGAAATCTGCTGATATGGTGGAGAAGGTTTGGAAGAAGGTTAACAACAGAGCATGTGGGGATATTAGGTCATGCTTGACGCCGAATTTGATCTATGATGTGATGAACGAGACGTCGACGAAACAGTTGTGGGAAACACTTAATGAGAAGTATTTAACAAAGGGCATTGAGAATCGGCTTCACTTGAAGAAGATGTTTTACCAATTCAAGATGAAGAGGGGAGTTTTCATTAGAGAGCATGTCAATAACTTCACAAAGTTGCTGTCAGATATGATCAATGTGGATATCATGGTAGAGGATGAAGACAAGGCGATGTTGTTACTATATTCATTGCCAGAAGAGGATTATGATACTTTTGTTCTCACGATGATCAATGGTAGAATCACTATTAGCTATAAGGAGGTAACCTCAGTATTGATGAATTATGAGTTGAGAAAGAGTGATAGTGAACCCTCCGAGAATGCATCGGGAGATGCATTGACAGTAAGAGGCCGTAGTCCAAACCGTCGTCCATTCAATCGCTCAAAGTTGAAGCAGAGAGCTGGCCATAGAAGTGTGGGTAGGAATCAATGTGTTTTTTGCAAAGAGGAAGGATGTTGGAAGAATAAATGTCCAAAATTAAAGAATAGAGCCGAGAAGAATAAGGAAAAAACCGTACAAGCTTCAGAAGTGAATGTTGTCAAAGCTAGTGGTGATAATTCAGATTCGGATTCTTCGGGCTACTCATATTCAGCACTACCGTCAGCTTGTTATGCTGACTCTACAAAGTAAATATTGGATTCGGGTGCTACATATCATATTTGTCCTAGGAAAGATTGGTTCTTCAGCTTTGAAGAGTTAAAAAAAACGGATGTTGTGCTCATAGGTAATGATCACATATGTCCTATTGGTAGTATTGAAACAATCCGAATCAAGATGTGTGACGGGGTGACTAGGGAGCTGAAGAAAGTGAGATTCGTTCTGTAATTGACGAAGAATATTATTTCACTTGGAACTTTAGAGGCAGCAGGCTATAAGGTGATCTTGGAGAATGCAACTTTGAAGGTCACGAAGGGGTCCATGGTGGTGATGAGAGGTGTCAGAAAAAATAACATTTACAACTTGAAAGGCAAGACAGTAACATAAGGTCTGACAGTTTCGATTACCACAGAAGAGGATACTACCAGCTTATGGCATATGAGATTGGGACACACTGGTGATAAGTCCCTACAGGTATTAGCTTAACAGGGACTGTTAAAAGGTGCAAAGACCTGCAAGATGGAGTTGTGTGAGCATTATGTACTTGGGAAGAAGACAAACGTGAAATTCAGCGTCGTAATTCATAATACCCAAGGTATATTGAATTACGTTCACAAAGATGTTTGGGATCCTTCCAAGCACACATCACTTGATGAGTTCAATTATTTTATCACTTTCATTGATGATTATTCCAGGAGGAATTGTGTATACCATATGAAGCATAACATGAGGTCCTGAATATATTTGTGGAGTGAAATAATAAAATAGAGCTATAGACAGGTAGAAAGGCGAAGGTACTCCGTTCAGATAATGGTGGTGAGTACAAAAATGATCCATTTCTGTAGTTTTTTTGGGATCACGACATTAGATGATACTTCACAGTTAGGGAAACACCGTAACAAAATGGGATGACTGAGAAATTGAACCGTATCTTGCTGGAGAAGATGCGTTGTATGCTCTCACAGAGTGAATTGGCTAGATCTTTTTGGGCCGAAGTGTTGGTTTATACGAGTCATCTCGTGAATAGATTGTCGTGCACTGTGATACATGGGAAGACTCCTATTGAGCTATGGTCTGGTTCAGCGGCTAGTGATTATGATTTGATTCAGATATTTAGGTGTCCAGCTTAGTATTATGTGAATGATGGGAAATTAAATTCGAGGGCTAAAAAAGCAATCTTTGTGGGCTTTAGAGATGGAGTTAAATGCTTCAAGGTGTAGGATCCACAAGACAATATAATCATTAGCAGAGATGTTACTTTTGATGAGGCGTATATGATGAGATCTTAAGTCCCTCAGCAGGTGGAGGAAGGTCAGACTAGCGGGATATCGCACGAAGTGGAGGATGATGTGACTCCACACACTTCAAATAGCATTGTATCAATTGAGGCTCCTACAGATGAGACACAGAGAGGAGACGTGATGACAAATAGGCAGATGGAGGACACAGTGAATATTAGGACTCAGGGACATGGTCATGTTTGTTGACCGTTTTGTTTTGATGATGTTTTAACAAATAATTTACAACTAATATTATTTGTCTAGTATTTGTGTTTTCGTATTTATTCTAACAAACAATGAGGTAGAGGTTGAATGGAATCGAGCATTCACGATCATATCCAATGGAGGTTGGCGAAATATTGGAGTGAAGCTTTGCATTTCAAGATAAGTACAAGTTCAAGCTTCATCCGCAACCAAGATAAGTATATTGAGGATCTTTCATCTTGGGTATATTAGTTAAGGTTTATACTTTTGTATGTTGGTACTTTAAGCTCAATCATATACACACATGCACGTTTTGGTTTTATAGCTTTCAAGTTTATATAGATATGAAACAAATTTGAAACAAATTTACATTCATATATATATTTATATGTTTCATATTTATCATTTTGTCAAATGCATATATTATGCAAAACTTTATTTTTGCATAATATTAAGTTTTTTGTTTATGGACTTAACAATCATGATATACATCTTTCATTAAGTCTATAAAATCATTTTACAAAGTTTTAAAATTATGTTTAAGTCAAAATGTCAAAAAAACAAGTGTATTGACATTTCATGTTTTGACTAGTTTTGCAAAATGATGAGTTTTTACAAATGTGAAGTGCTATTCCAAAAATTCTTTTTTGTAACATATTTATTATAATGTTTATAATCATTTCCCAAAGTTTTATAATTTATGGAATTTATTTGTTATTTTTAAAAGCACTTCAAAAATCAGTTTTACTATTCAAAACAGGCTGATAATGTGTTATCAGTCGACTGATGCAAGGGTTCAATCAACTGATGAAAACGCCTGGAATCATCAAAAAATTTTGTTTCTTATTCGATCGACTGATCAGTCGACTGACAATGTCATTGGTCGACTGACGAGTTCAAAAGTCGACTGGTGACGTGTTGTTGGCCCGTAACGGTCAGCTCATCAGTCGACTGATGAACGATATCAGTCGACTGACGACCCAACGGCTAGTTTTTTCCAGTTTTTTATTTTTTTGTCTTTTTGTTAGGTTTTCTTGGTTTCTTCTTTGCTTTGGGGTTTCCTATATATACTCCATACCCTCTAACTTTTGAGGGTAATTTAAGAGAGTTTTTAAAACATATTTAAAGGGTGTTTAAAAGTTTGTTTAAGATTTCTTTTAGTTTGTTTTAGTGTTTGTTTTGTTTGTGAAGAAATTTTCACAAGTGAAGGAGATCATCTTTATTGTTTGAGCTTTAATCTCTATATCTCCATCTTGTTTTTCAGAGAAGAATTTCTAAACTCTATACTAGCTTTGCATTAATTATTTATTGTTTGTCATCTTCATTAAGCTAGTGTTTACAATGAGTTTATGTTTGATTTTCTCTTTGTTCACACACAACCATTGAGCTTATTGTATTTCATACATAGTATAATTTAGGGTTGTGGGTTTGTGACATTGAGAGTGAGCTTTCATTGTGTTCTCATCCATATTAGAGAATAAATTTTTGTATTTGTGAGCATTTATTGTGAGATACACTTTGTAATACACTTGTACATCGAGAGGAATGTGTGGTGAGAGACGGGATAGTCCCAAGAGAAGTACCGTCGGTAGTAAAGCCTAGAAAGAGGTTATAAATCCGAATACTTAGAGGATGTAGAGTGGGATTGCAAGAGTATGGATTATAAAGTTTTTGATGAGCTAGAAAACCGAGTGTGAGGTGTAAACGTTTTCGGGTGAGCGTCGAAAATCCGGTTGTGATAGTGGATTTTTCCCCGGGAGTGAGGAGCGGAGACGTAGGTTGGAAGGACCGAACTCCATAATCATTTCTTTGTGTTTGTTATTTGACACTTTCTCATTTGCATTTTTGTTTACGTTTATAACGCCCTTTGTTTATATATTCTTGCTCATAATTAGTTGTACAACATACTTGCAAGAATAAATTATTAAGAAGTTTTAATTTGGCATTAAATCGGATTAAATTAGCATAAATCCTATTCATCCCTCCTCTAGGATTCTTTCCTAGTGACATTAGGGTCTAACAATTGTATCAGAGATTGGTGCTCTTTGATTTGAGGTTTAACCGTCTTGAGTTAAAGATCAATTGTTCTTATTTTTTTGCTAATCCAGTTTTGATTTTATTTGTTTCTTGCTTGCACATATCATGAACATGCACGGTGCACATAATATTGATTATACTATTAACATTGCTCCTAGAATTAGTAATTTCTCCTATGCAGAATGATGTGCTAGATTTAAGCTTTATGCTAGATCTAAAAATTTTGATATTTGGGAAATTATTGATTGTGCCTATATTGTACCCACTATGGAGAAATCCAAGTAGAGTAATAATGATAATAGATTATTTGTGATGAACAAGTCTTTGTTAGAATCCTTAATTAATGCCTTTGGCTTATCTTTCGCTAACAAACTTGATTCTTTTAATAGTGCTTATACGTTATGAAAATTAATAGAAACACATCAAGGGGACATGGAGGCTATCCGACAAAAATTGGAGGATTCCACTTCAAGTTCTAAAGAAGTTTCATTTTCATGCATACGACCATTAGGCGATAGCCCTAGTGAGGTACGCGAGCCCGATAACAATGATGATTTTACTTTTGATAAGCTCGCACATGAATATAAAAAATTATTGCATGACCATAAGAAATTGAAGCATAATTTTAAAGAATTAAAAAGCAAGTATGTTCAATTGAAATCCGTTCATGAGTCCTTTGTATCTAAGTTTGATCTCATTAAAAATAAAAATGTTAATCTTAAAAAATGCAATAAAAAATTAAGATTGGATATTGGAAGTTTGACTCATGACAAAAATAATGTCATGTTAGAAATAGAGGCTAATAAAAATAAATTAGATACTCTTGTTTGTTCTACTTCTTTTGACAATGCACATATTTCAAATGATAAGTTAAAACAAATAAAGAAACGCATATCATCCTTAGATTCAACATTAAATACATGCATTGCCAACAATAAAAAGCTTATAGACTTGTGTGCAAAGTCTCATAAAAATATTTCCAAGAAATCTATTCACTATACACACAAGTATAACAAAGTTTACAAGTGTATCATTTGCGACCGAAAATGTCATATTGCTAAATTTTGTTACGATGCACAAAAATCTACTATCCCTAAAAATATTGATCATTGTGTATCCCATCAAGCTTCTTCATCTCATACACATGTACATGCACATATTGCACATCATAAACATGCTCATGTGTACAAGTGTGACTTTTGTGATCGTTTTGGCCATTTGACCAAATTTTATTTTGATTTGAAGAGAATTTCTCGTTTGCAAAATAATTTTCAAGATAAACCTATTTTTGTAAATGATTTATGTGAACCACCACTTGGTCAACATAAATTTTTTATACCCTTTCATTGCACACATTGCAATCGAAAAAGACATTTATATGAGTATTGTTTTGACCGTGTCCGTGCACCATATACGCCCAAATGGGTTCATAACCTAAGGGCCATGATCTTGAACAATAGGGGTCATGTCCCTAGACTCTTCGGTACCAAGAGTAATTGGGTACCAAAACATGTTTGATCTTCAAGAACAAATTTTTTAGCTTTTTAGTTCATGTTCTTAAAAATGATTTTTATTTAAGTTTTATAAACAAAATTGAAAATAATTTTATGCTTGGTATTTGATTTGAAAAGTTATCATGATTCTCCTTCATAGATTTTTATGTTTTCATCCTTTATGAATTGATACAGTTTTTATCAAGATGATTTTTCTATGTTAAAACATCATTTTTGTTATTATACATTGTTTTCAATTTTTTAAGTTTGAACAATGTGTTTATGTTTATGGGTTCTTTATAAACCACTTATATGATAATATTTATGTGTTTGTACTTATGGATCATCTATTTGTGCTTTATAATGAATTTTGTATGTGGATTGATCAAATTTCACAAAGAAGGTTCTCTTTATTGATCAACCATATTTTTCTTTATACTTTGTTCTTAAGCTTTCATATGAGAGGGTTATACTTTAGCAACCCCCCGGATTTATTGATCTTTAGTTTCATATCATGTTTACCGGGTATTCATATGGACTGAAACATGCTTGTTATGATTTGTTTTATCCTAAGCATAATTTTCCTTTAATATTTAAGAATAAAACACAAAATTGTTTGACATTATCTTTGGCACGGTTGTGCATATAGTAAAGATGTTTCTCATATTCAAATTTTGTTTAAATTATGAATTCTCATGATTTTTCCTTCATGAACAAAATTTGTGTTTTTCCATAAGTTTTCATATTGTTTGTGTATTGAGACATCAATTATCTATATGTGTTCTCAATCAAACAAAATTTATGGTTGGTATTTTATAAAATTTTTAATCATTTGATGCTTGATTTTTTATTTTAATTTTTGAAATTTTTTTGAGGTTTTTATATTTTACTCTTGTGACACCTTATCTTCATGATACATATATATGTGTTACTTAGTCTATCTTTGTATGTGGGTTATGTTTAGCATATTTTATACTTAGGCTTGCTCATATGTTTATCTTAGTACTCATTTCTTACATTCATTAAGGCATTTTAATAGGGGAAGCTTTTCCCTATTATTTGTTTCTATATCGTCTTCTTTGTTTGAAAAATGCGCAGTGGAAAGGGATGCTAGTCGGCTCGGCAAAGTTGTAGGCCCCAATAGATCAAATCAAGAGTGATTTCTTACCTATCCTGTCAGGGGCCAAGTCGAACGCTTGCATGGCCAAACAAATGCCTCCTCTTCCCCTTGTGTCCGCCAAGGAACCAACCTCACAAACATCCCTTTTATTGTCAAGCCCAATCACCTTCCCTTCATGCGCAGGAAACCACTAAGAGACGAGATGGATGGCAGAAGGCAGGAGTCATAGGGAACAAGATCTCGGAGTTGCCAACGCAAATAAACATAACAGCGTTAGCTTCAGTGACAGTTCTATGCCCACGATGGTAAAATAGTGTCGGTAGGTGTTATCTCCCCTATTCCTTTATTCGTTGAATTCCATCTTTTGTATTGGTTGTTTATGCGTCATTACTTGATTTTTGTTCTCTTTTATTCCATGAAGTCGACATATAGTTTTGTTTATCCCCCGTAATTTAGTATTTAGATTTCAAATTATTATTAATAAAATGGTGAGACTAAATGAAAGAATTTAAAGACATAATGTAAAAACCCTAAACCCTAAAGTGTTATGCATCAGAACGAGTAGCGGAGCATGATGGATGATGATACGATGAAGCAACGCGCCAGCCGGTCTACATTACAGATCTGACCGACCGGTGGACTATCACATGTATCTGGTCAGTCTGACTGACCAGTATACCACCAGAGTTTTGTATGCATAGCTTAATTGTTCTATATAGTGGTTTAACTGGATGTTTAGTGTCCTTAATACAACAATAGATAACCATATGATGTTTACACTAGAAATGACATGAAATGTAGACATATAACATATATAACATAGTGTGTGGCAATTGCCGGTAATAGATAATGTGACTGGACTTTAATACATGCCATGTGTCCCTACATAGATTGTACATGATGACGAACTATAGTACAGAAATATCGGGCATGTCTTCAAAGCATGGTATGCTGAGATGAATGGAAATGAATGAAATGATCAAATGGTAAATCAGTTATGAATTAAAACAGGTTGTGTGATGTACAACTTGGGGATGACATAGGAAGCCGGGGTGACCCATGTACATAGTTTCTCATATTGAGACACACCCACACCACGATTATAGGCATGGGAGTTTTTATTATGGTTATATTATCTGAGGGATTCCAGATATAGCTGCATGGCAGCGTTCATTATAGATGCCGTGGTTCCCTCATAGATCTATAATTGATGTGGTGAGGGCTCTTTGCATCTCAAACCACTCGGTTCAGTGTAGAACATTATCTTGTACAGTCACTCAATAAAATATGATAAAATGATGGGGGGTTTTAATTGGAGAACAGTAAATGAATGACTCATTGGTAGGGTAGGGGCATGATAAAGGATTCCTAGACCGCATCGGCCCATTGCCATAGAGCCTTAAAGACCGACCTGCCTCTCTTTCAAATGAGTTTTCTATCTTTACATTCTAAAAAGATTACTATAATAATACTTAATAGGAATTCGGTACACAAGACATTCAGGATGGTACTGAGTGTTACACAAACGACTGCTTCTTATTTTAAGAGTGGCCATTCTTACTTATATGTGGACTGGTATGTCTTTTTAGTTATAATGTTGTTCAGTCAAATATTACATTACTTCAATTTGAGTTCATGTCACTCTTCCTTTATTTTCTTCTTCTTCGGTCACACCTACTAGGATTGCTCTGACAATTCGTTTGCATTGGCGGTGTTGAGGATGGTTGTAGGCTCAAGAGATCAAATTAGACCCCATATATGTAAAGTTGAGATTAGTTTATGTTTTGGGTGGGCCTATAACCCACAGGTTAAATAATTAATAAACTTTATGTTTCGAGTTAATAACCCAGTGTGTTCATCGTTCAAATAGTAATAAAATACCTTAAATATAAAAAGTTGGAACTAATAAAATAATAGAAAATAGTTAGTTAGCAGACTTTAAGTGCACTTTATTGGAAGGTTTAGAGTACCAATAGATGCACTGTCGGCCTGTCACACGCTCTTCCATATGATTTTGGGTCCCGGGGCATGACAACAATCCACAAAGGTTCAGAATATAAACTTACGAAAATCTGAGAAATTCCTAAGAAGTTCAAAAGCACTAAGGAAATTTTCAAACTAAAACTGTTGTGTATGGGAACTAGCATGGGAAATATGGGAACTACAGGTTTGACAAGGACTAACATCATTAATTGATAATCAATGTATTACTGTAGTAAGCCATGGAATCTATAAATACTCATTCACGTTACCACGTGAAGAAGGTACTGAAAGCTCATATAAAATTTGATCATTGAAGAATTAATCAGAAATACTTCAGGGAATCATGTTGCACGCACGGGTGTGGTGCATGTGGATGATACATGAGGTTTCACATATTGAAAAGTATCAATTTCAAGGACTTTGAGCAAAAGCAGATAGGGATATCCAATCAGAAGTCCTCTCACAGTTAGACTAACATAGGAAATTATGCGGCCAAGTATAAGATGACTTCAATAGAGGGATATGATGACTTCAATAGAGGGATATGATATTAAAGACGTACCTGACGAAGACACACATTTGTCCCACAGAAAGCTGCCATACCCCAAGTATAACCCCATCCATTGCAATGGAACATGGGCAGAGTCCACAAGTAGGTAGCACCTTCGTTCATTCCCCATATAAGTGGAGCACTTAGAGACATAAGATAAGCACCCCTATGATGCAGCACAACCCCCTTTGGGCTTGATGTTGTCCCTGAGGTATAACCTAATGCAATACTCTGCCACTCATCTTTTGGTGGTTTCCAGGAAAACTCGGGATCACCAGTTTGCAGAAACTTCTCATATTCAATAGCACCTTTACTTAGGGCATTCCTTAGAGACCCAGGGTCACAACTTTCATCACCTATGACGATTAGAAGTGGGGGCCTGAATGCATTTTTCTTCTTGTTTGCTATAATCTTCAAAGACTCTTCTGCTAGGGGGAAAAATTCTTGGTCTACCATAACAACCTCAGCTGATGAATGATCCAAAAGAAAAGCGACAGTTGAGGCATTTAGCCGGATGTTGACACAGTTCACTACTGCTCCAGCCATAGGAACCCCAAAATGAGCTTCATACATTGCCGGGATATTTGGTGCAATAACTGCTACCTGACAACAAAACCAGTTTGTCATTTACCCAATCATATCTACAATATGCTAGAAAGTATGACCTTACATATATCAATTAAATATACATTTAAACAAAGAGAAAGTAGATAAAGGTTACAAAGTTATATCATACAACCCTCTCCTCTTCTACCTCTTCTACCTTGTTGAGCAGATTAGGTGTTCTGAGTAACAACTGTTGTTCCAATGAAAGAAAAATTGTAAAAGTCCCATATTCTAAGAGATCAATCCACAAATTAGAAAATTATTTCAGCAATACAGGTGATATACTTATCAGCTATATTCTGGAATTACTACAGAACATCCAACCAAAGGGGTAAAAACAAAGGAAACAGGATGAAGAATTTGCAAAGGGAAAGAAAGCAGTGAAATATCAATCAACAGTAACCAACCAGTAGCCAATCCCATGTTAGCTATTAAAATCTTTTCAGATTTAAGGATATACAAAAATATATATATTAGTGATCCACATGAGTGCTCATTTTACGAACAATAAATTTCGTCTAACTTTAACGAGGTATTAAAATCCATTCACATATTTTCCTATATATGGATATCCTTGGTTAACATGGATAGGTATTTGAATTTTGAAACTATATAAAACTTCAGGCACATTACATACTAACAGATTAAGTAACTTAGCCTATGTTTCACATATGGGAGTTACGTTTCCATACATGTATACTCTAGTACCTAAAATATACAGTTCAATTGTGATCGCTACAATCATAAGCGACAACAGAATATTATTCATTAAGCAAATATGCTACAATGGCGCTAGGGTTTAACAGGAAGTTAATATGAGCTTATGTTAGAAGGTACACTTTTGAGTGCTCCTCTTGTATCGTAAAACCAGGTTTAGGTTTATCACACCCCTGGTTAAAATTTGGTACAAATACATAAATAAATAAATAATATGGCCTCTAGTAGCAGATAAACTATCATAGTTTTAGATTTTTAGGCACAGTCTTTCAGGTGATTATACATCTGGTAGCAACACAGTAGCTTCATTAGATAATACTTAATAGTTAACATTAACCCCAGTAGCTACTTTCAACCTCAATTATTAAGGGAGTAGAAAACACTACTTAATGCTGAGCAGCTCAGCACACGTATCAAAAATTTCTGTACTAATTAATTATGCCTCGTAAGCCTATATTGTCTAATTTGTGTACAGAGTTGAGCTTTGCTACAGGGGCCCAAAATATGGGACCAATAAGGGGGACAAGTGAGGTGTCCCCCTCCTATTGGATAATGAGTTATATGTCTCATTAGCCTACAATATATCTTGCAATTATTAAAAGTAAAGGATGTCCAAAATCTTTGAGCCAAGAAATTTACTAGGTACCTAAAAAGATAGGTTGCCTCATTGTAAAATATTTCTTTCTATTTCTCTTTCTCCCCCCTCGAGCAACAAGAGGACCATAGGTCAAAAACCCTAAAGTGAAAATTTAACAAAAGGAAATATTCACATAACCATGAAATCATAGTAAAGGAGACACCAATTAAGACAGCAACAGAAACAAAGCTTACAAACTTCGGTCCACTTCACAGAGACCTTTGTCCTTAACAACAATTTTTCTGTCACTTCAATAATAACCTCAGTATGAATACTTATCTCCACTTAGAGACAAGTCAAAACAGATCCAACTCTTACATATCAAGGGGATAGCCTTCAACACGCATGCAACATTACTAATAGTTTTTATATTGAAAATCGATATCCCAAGGAGAAAAAGTTCAGCAATTAGGGACCACAAAACCTAATGTCAAACAAGGTTAATATGTCATACTTGAAAATTTTATCTTCTTTTTGGTTTATAGCTTTCAATGAGATCAGAGATGCACGACAATAAGAGATAAATTCGAGATTTAATTTTCCACAAGAGGAATTGAAATTTTCCCTGAATCTTCATAAGGTCCACATCTATTGAATTTTGTTTGTTTTTTTTTTTTCCAATTGCATCCTGTGATTTGTCAATTTAAACCACAAATAACCAATTAGTTCTTTAATCTACAATTGAGAAATAGGCGATGACTGTTTCTACACTTTAACGAAAACAAATATATATAACTTTTCTCATGTCTTACGCATCAAGAATCTATCTTTTGTTTAAAGTTACTTTGAAATAATCTGCTCTAAGATTTTATCTTTTTTAGGCATCTTGCATAATTGAGTTTTTACTAAAACTAGACTTCATATTAAATTATTGAGCTAATAACCTGTGTAAACAAACAGAGTATAGG
>BQKN01063867.1:238976-250242 GCA_022839385.1 Asparagus kiusianus | reverse complement strand
TATTATGATGAACGTTAACATGTTCAGTTGAAAGTGAACATGCTCTGAAGAAAGTTAACATATTATGGTGAAAGTTAACATGTAATAGTAAATGTTAACATATTATGTTGAAAGTTAACATATAATAGTGAACATTAACATATTATGATGAAAGTTAACATATAATAGTGAACATTAACATATTATTATGAAAGTTAACATAAAGCAGCGAAAGTTAACATTCAGTATGAAAAGTTAACATACTAGGAGGAAAGTTAACACATTCAGCTAAAAGTCAACATATAACTGAATGGAAAGTAAGGCACCAAAAAAATGATAAAGCACCAAAAATTCATAGAGGATATCCACATTAAACATCTCCAATCCAGTTTTGCCATTCACAAGTCCAAAATATAACAAGTATATAAAACACATTCCCCTTTGAAGCTAGCACATATACAAAGTGCTTAAGCTACATGGCCGAACAACAAATGGTGCACGTGGTTGACACAGTAGACCTCTTGTATCTTGGCCTCATTTGCGCAGATTTGGGTGTATTTAATTTAGATATTAGCCTACTGTATTAACTTAGGAAACCCATTTCCCTGGAATTCTGCATCGCCTCGTATCAGAGAAATTAGCTCAAGGTACAAGTCTGGGATCACATCAACTCCACGATCCCCATCTCCAAAAGCTAGTCAGACATCACTGATGTCAAAAACTTTAGCACCTTAGCGGCCGCAATCAGCTGAAAGGAGAAGGCCTTCAACCCCCTCAACTCCTTCATCACGGCACTCAGCGCCTTTATCCTCGTCAGCTCCTTTCTCAAAGGCTTCTAGGTCTTCATCGCCGTCTTCTCCATCTTCAACTCCTTTCTCAAAGACTTCCAGACCTTCATGATTCAAAACAAAGATATTATACAAGTGTAAATTGCATGTAAAATCTCACTGACGTTTGAAACTGAATGCAACTACAAGAGCAATTATACACGTGTAAATTGCATGTAAAATCTCTGTTTTTCCTAAATTCACATCTGACCATTTTTCTTTTCCTTTTCATTCACTGACGTTCTGTATTTAAATAAAAGTTAACATGTTCATGTTAAAGTTAACATATTATGATGAAAATTAACATGCTCAGCTGAAAGTCAACATGTTACGAAGAAAGACTGAGTTACTTGGGCATTTCATCAAACACCTACAACCCCCATCTCCTCCACCCCCTCCTCAACCTCCACCCACTTCCCAGGAACATCCCACTCCTCATAATCCATCTCGACGATCTTCGCCCCCTCCTCGTCCCCTAACCTCCTCAACCCACTAACCAAAAATCCAAACAAATAATTTTGGTGCGTTGTAGTGTGATCTCTCATTTGCATTTTTGAATACAGTGACCTCCGCCCATTGTACTGATCACATGAGTCAAAGAAGAGAATGTTATGGTCAACAACATAATCAACAAGAGTTTAAAAACATGAAAAATACATGAATCCACAAAAGAAAAAGCAAATCTTCTTCTTTGGCTTTTGAGAACACACATACACATGGGAAGTGATAAAATTTTGAAATGAGAATTCTGTAGAGGGATAAAAGTACCTGTATCTTGAGGAAATTGAGATCCTATTGTTTACTATTACCTTCAACTGAGAAGAGGAAGAAGAAATGAAATGGGTCTCAGAAGACGTAAGATGAACAGAGTGCTTCAGAAGACTAAGAGGCTAAAGAAGTGAAGAAGAAGAAAGAAAGAAACAAAGGAAAAGCCCAAAAACTAAGAGGCTAAAGAAGTGAACAAGAACTCAGTAGAAGAAAGAAGAAAGAAGAAGAAGAAAGAAAGAAGAAGAAGAAGAAACGAAATGGGTTAAGGGCAGTTTTGAAATTTGAACATTTGATAGTCATTGTGCTGTGTTGGAAACATAAATAAGGGCTGAAACATCATATATTTATGTTTTTGGGGCTTTGGCACAAAAAAAAAATACGTGGGGCCTGGCCACATCCAAAATTTTTTTTGGGGGCCTTGATGCATTTTTCCCTAAGAATTATTGATAAACGTTCTTAACTTTTAAAAAAAACAGAGGATAACTTTTTCTTTATGTGTCCAAAAATATCACATATCAGTTGGTATTAATGCGTAACTTTTGAAAATGTTAAAATATTTAAGTGAGATCATTTATAAACTGAAAATGTATCTATATTGCCACATTGGGTAAACAAGAAGTGACCATATGCAACAATTTAAAACTTTAAAGCATTTATCTATGACATTGAAATACTATAATGTATTTAAGTGTACGATTTTAATATATAAAGTATCAAAGTACGAGATTGGTGGAATCGTAGGACATTTATGTGCAATTTAGCCATTTCGAAACCAACAGACAAATAATTGGCTTTTTTAAGGGATAAACCCTCTGTGGTTAAATCGTAAGACATTTATGAAGGTTTATATAGTGCAAGATACATTGAAATCCTCTAATAAGTTCACATTTTCATTCTTTCTCACCCTCTACTTCTCTCGGATTTGGAGCCTCTGTGCTTCAATAAAGTAGTGGAAACACCACTACTTTTAATAATAATTATTGATCATCTCGTGGGCGGTTAAGGTTCATACTAAATCTAACACTTACCCTAATCCATGAATTGCATTCATTCTCATTTGCGCTCGAAGAGAAAAACGTTAACTATCAAATGGATAATCAATGATTGTAATAAAATAGTGGTACCTCTCTATCTTGTAACTCTTAACACACTTCTCCCCCCCCCGGCCCGGCCCCCCAAATTTTTTTCTCCCTTTCTCGGTCTCTCTCTTTGCCGTCTTTCTCCCTCAATCCCTTATCCTCTCGGTCTTTGTCTTTCCCTTCTTGCTCTCTCAATGCTTCTCCTTCTCAGTTTCTCCTGCCCTTCTATTTGGAGAAATTCTAGCTATATAGATATCAATGTCACTTAATCGAAGTTGTTAGGAGTTAATTGTACTATGGTAAATTTTTGGATGCCATGCAGAGGGTGTTGTTATAAAAACATGAGATTTCGGGGTGCAATTTAAAAAATATAAAGATATAAAGGGAAATATACAATTAATAAAGATAGAGGTCTAATATGATAAAATTCCTCTAATTTACTCCGTTTTGAACCTAATTGGCAGCATTCATAATTTCATGATTTTGGACTGAATGTTGAGGTCTAGATCCATGGTAAATGGAAATCGCTGCGGGAGTTTTCTCATAACTAACAAAAGGAATTTGGCTCTTGCTAAAAGGGTTAATTGTGAATAAATCTCTTATAATATAATTTAATTGTGAATAAACCCTCTGTGGTTTACTTGCGGCGAATAGAACCCCTGTAATATCGGCTCAGATGCGAATACAACTCTTTAGTGAACTTTTTTGACTATTTTAGAAGTGGAGAAAAGAGCAATTGAGGATCTATCTTTACCAATAAGACTGTAGGGTCTACCTGTCTCCTCAAGCTTTTTTTAAATGATTTTAAGAGTCAAAAAATTTCATTCATGGGGTCTATTTAAAAAAAATAGAACTGTAAAAGGTTTATTCACAATTGGGTCATATTATAGGCGGTCTGCAGCAATTAACCCTTTTCTATAATTAATGGCTGAGCTTAGCTGCGAAAACAGTGATGAGCATTTATCCCTTTTGATAAGTGCGATTTTCTCGAGTCCGTGTATACGCACCTAAAACTTAAAGTGTTGATTGTTTTAAGCGGTATGCTCCAAAATTAGGAGAGGAATTTCTATAGGAATTCTATACGATATGAAAGTTCTGAGTATCAGATAGGCCTATGGCCAACGTTGGAAGGTCCAAATTGTCCTCCTCGCCTGAAAACACGCCACGTGCATTTAGTCTATTTAGATAGGATTCGTACTCGTAACTTTGCGGCTTATTAGGGCATGTTTGTTTCCCAAAAAAATGCAGAAAGTGGGTGAAAGAAAATGAATTTTGATGTTTTTCTTTATTTTTTGATGTTTGGTTCGTCAAAATTCGAAAGAAAGTGAGGGAGAAAATGAATTGTCACCATATTATTGGATGAGATGAGTAATTTTTGATGTTTTCCTTCACTTTCTTTATTTTTTGTTCTTTCTTGTGTTTGGTTCATTCTTAAAACTAGGCCTGTCCAAAAAGCCCGCTGGCCCGGGCCCGGTCAGGCCACGGCCCGGCCCGACCCGGCCTCGGCCCGGAAATCCGGGCCTGGCCGGGTTCCGGGCCTGGCCGGGTTCCGGGCTGCCTCAACGGCGCCCGGCCACAACGGTCACCAGAGTGATCGTTGTCCCGGCCCGGCCACAATGGTCACTTCCGTGATCGCAGTGTCGCAACCGATCAAGATCGTGATCAATGAAGAGATCGAATATGAGTTCGATCAGGCAAAATTCGAGGAGTACTTGTCATCCTCATCCTCAAAACCTTCCTCGCCTCGTAAGTACAGGAAGGTTTCGTCTTCCAAGAAAGCTATCCAGTCTTCAACTCCAGTTAAGACTGCGGGTGAATGTTCTTGCCTGATCGTGGCTAAAGAATCTACCTGCAATACTTCTGCTCCAAATGATTCTGCACCAATTAAGGAGTCATTGAATCATGGCCAGCCAACACTGACGAAAAGAGCTCGTCAAAGACAACGTCAGCGCCGTGCTCGTCAACTGGCTAAGGCCTTGCAACAAACCGACGGGGTCCATTACTATGCGGACCTAGAGTCGAGGAAACACAAAGCGGTCCAGTTGCCTCAACGGCAAACTAATCACATTCACTTCCGTGACCGTTGTGGCCAAAACAGCCTGATCGTTGTGGCCGGGCCAGCCCGGCTCGGCGCGGCCATATCGGTCTTTTGACCGTTTTGTCCCCAAAAACGGCTATTTTGTGAGGTTATTTTGATCATTTGCTTAGGGGGCTAGTTCTATAAATAGAGGGGGGGTTTTATTTGTTTTCTTCACACCAAAACTCATCTACTTCTCTCTTATACTCTTATACTCTCTCTTATACTCTTATACTCTCTTATACTTTCTAATCCTTTCATCAAATGGCTTCCGGATCTGATTATGAAGAGCAAAACCTATCTCCTGATCCTGAAATGAGTTCTCCTACTGGGTCTACTCCTACCGAAGTTAATCCCGAATCCGATGGCGACGAATCTGCACCAAGAGCTCCTAAAAGGCCAAGATCCGATGTGTGGAATTTTTACGAGAAGATCGACGTCACCAAGGATGAACACGGTAGGATCCTCACCCAGAAGGCTAAGTGTGCGTTGTGCGGCAAGATTTTTCGAGCTCATCATAAGAGCGGCACCAACCATCTCAAACGTTATTTAGATAAACACAACAAAGGCCAGACTCCTCAAGGTGATATCCGACAATCTATGATTTCTCAATCCTCCTCTTCTGGTAGTCTCGGTAGTTGGAACTATGACGCTGCCAGAGCCAAGAAATGCGTAATCAGGTTTTTCATTCTTAAAAACCTTATTTTTAAATTAGTAGAAGATGATGAATTTGAAGATATGTTTAGAGATTGTTTTTATCCTGCATTTAAAAAAATTTCTCGTCAAACCTGTCAACGTGATATTTTAAAATATTATCAGGAGGAACAAGGAAAAATAAATTCTTATTTTAAAAATTTAAACTGTAAATTTTCTTTAACTTCTGATATTTGGACATCTAGAGCACAAACTGGATATATATGTATCACAGCACACTAGATTGATGAAAATTAGCAAATATTTAAAAGAGTTGTTTCTTTTATTGCAATAGAAGAGTCACATACTGGTACTAATGTTGCAAATTTAATAATTGAAGAACTTATGAAATTAGAAATTTCAGAAATAATATTTTCTCTTTCACTAGATAATGCAAGTAATAACAATGTAGCTGTTGAATTTATCAGATCAACTTTATCATTGCCATGTCATGGTGATCTTTTTCATATTAGGTGTATCTGTCATATTTTAAATTTAATTGTTCAAAGTGCATTTACTAAAATTAAACCCATGATATAAAAGGTTAGAACAGTTGCTTATATGCATAATGCTTCTGAACAAAGACTTAAAAGATGAAAATAATTTTGTAAAAGAAAAAATGTAAAACCCAGACTAATTCCAAAAGATGTTGACCATAGGTGGACTTCCACCTATGCAATGTTAAGTGTAGCAATAGAATATAAAAAAATTATAACTGATTTTATAAATTATTATGCTTCTAGTTCTAGTTCTGGTAGCACTTATGGAATAACTGAAGATGAATGGATAATTATATGTAATTTAAATGAA
Source organism: Asparagus kiusianus (assembly GCA_022839385.1). Classification (NCBI taxonomy): domain Eukaryota; kingdom Viridiplantae; phylum Streptophyta; class Magnoliopsida; order Asparagales; family Asparagaceae; genus Asparagus; species Asparagus kiusianus. The sequence continues at coordinate 244,009 of BQKN01063867.1, read as the reverse complement.
ATGTTACAAGTTTTTTATGATGCTACAATGTTATTATCTGGCTGTTATTATCCAACCATTACTTTAGCTGCTTTACAAATTTTAAAAATTTAAATTTTTTTTGGAAAATATCGTATGGATGATACTTTTGGACCTATGATTTTTTAAATGAAGAGCAAATTTAATAAGTACTTTAGGCCTATTCCTCATATTTTTGGTTTGGGGATTCTTATTGATCCATGCTTGAAGGATATTGGCCTTCGAAGTTTGTTACAATCCTTGTATGGTAATCAGATTGTAGACTTAGATGATGGAATCACCCTTACTGCTACTACTCATCATTTAGCTATTAGAAATTATTTTCAAACCTTATATGATGAGTATGCAGCTAGACACGGTGTAGCTACATAACAGTCTACAGCTTCGGTTTCTTCGAGTTTATCCCGAGGTAAAAGTGTAAGTTTTGATAGGTATGCAATGGTAGCTGAGCTAACTGGTGGATCTGGACTTGGATCGTCATCATTGGAGGTTTTTGAAATAGATGAATATTTATCTGCTTCTTTAGTTAAATGTCAAGGAAATGCTTTAGATATTTTGCAATGGTGGAAAGTATATGGATCAGTTTCATATCCTATACTTTCCACCATGGTTCGTGACTTACTAACAGTGCAGGTTTCGACGGTAGCTTCGGAATCCGCCTTCAACACAACAGGACGTTTGATCGACGACCACAGGACATGCTTAGATCCGTAAACTGTACAAGCGGTGATGTGCTTACAAGATTGGTGGAGGTACGAGAAGCGAACGCAAGGCGTCGATCGGATGGCTGGAATTAAAGATAAATTTGAAGAATTAGGACTAGCAGATAGATATAAAGAATAAATTGTAATTTTTATATCTTAGCTTAAAATTTGTAAAGAATTATTTTGGAAATAGTTGCAAATAATAGTGATATAGGCCAGTAGGTGCCAACCTAGTTGGGATATACTTATCTATTGTGATGCGATGAATTCCAAAATAAATTTGTACTTGTAATTTGTAAATGATTTATTAATTATTAATAAAAAATTTGTTTTTATCATTTTTTATTTGTAATTTATGTCATTTTAAGTGATTAATAAAATTATTGTTTTTTATTAATTTTTCTTGTCTTTTTTTTGTATAATTTAAAATTTAAATAAAATTTCCTGGCCGGGCCGGGCCGGATGGACAGGCCTACTTAAAACTAAGAAAATAAATGAGAAAAAACAAGTTGTCATATAATTGGATGATGTGACACATACTTAGGAAAATCAATTTCCTTGTTTTTTGGAGGAAATGGATGGAAGAAAATTTTAATGAGATGTGATGAGTTGTTACCATATTATTGGATGATGCGAGTAATTTTTAAAGATGGTAAAAAATAAAGGAAAGTTGAGTGAGTTGAGTTAGATGAGTTGATTGACGTGACTCATTTCTTGTGTTTAGTTTATTTTTAAAAGTAAGAAATGAGATGTGATGGGATGAGTTGTCACAATATAATTGGGGAAAAGTGGAGAAAGTGAAGGAAAGTGGGTTAAAGAAAGTGGGGAAATGTGAAAAAGTAAAGGAAAGTAGGTTTTGGATTCTTGGGGAAACGAAACAAACATGCCCTTAAAGTACTGATGGAAACAAATGACAACTTGAGGACTTTTTAAATATTTTTTGGGTCCACCTTCACGAATTACCAAACTTTCCCCTTCTAATCGCCAGAATTGTCACTTCTCCCAAGAAATACTATAAAATATTTATAATTTTCAGATAATTCATAATTCTCACAGTCAACTTTCCAAAGCCAAGCTTGATTCCAAGTCTAATTAGATCGGAAAACACTACAGGCACACCCCCAACCACACCTTGAGGCACACCCCATCTCTCAGCTACAGTGCACGAGGCCTATTTTAGACTTTTTTTAAAAATCTAAAGTGGCCCCCGTGTACTGTAGCTAAGAGAGGGGTGTGCCCCAAGATGTGGTTGGTGGTGTGCCTGTAGTACCACCCAATTAGATCCTGTGCTGGCTGTGCACCGGTTATTAAACTCATTGCTCGTTGAAACTGATATAATTTTACTCTCCATGTCCGTATTGTATAAATACATGTATCCCAAATCGAGGGGTCCTACGAAAACATTCGTACAAGTGAATATTTATGCCCTTATTTACTTTATATAACTACGCTCAACCTCTCTTACTTCTAAAACTACCAGACATATTTTAAATTTTTTAATAATGTTTGTTGACGTATGAAATTACACAGTTAAATGGTGAGACTTATCAAATTAATGAAGGTCCTCTAACCCTCCGAATGTTTAATTTTTTAGCAAGTTGTTCTTCTCTGCACAAGTAACAAATCGTAAGAGGACGAGGTCTGGCCGGTTGTTCTTCCGACGATCAAGTCAGTGAGCTGCTTGTGTGGAGAAGTTAAAGGAATTGTTGTAGTTCTTAAGTTCAGAGAGTAGTGAGAAAGAAGCTTACCCTATAATTAAAAATAGTATCTCCTTTTACAGTAGTGGAAGGAGGGGTAGGATGGTAATTTCGACCGGGCATGGGTTGGCGGCCAAGTCAGCTTTAACTTTATAGGTGTTGGCCAACGAATGGAGAAGATGTCACTTTGATGTTTAATGCGAAATGATGGGGGGTCTGTAGTACCGACGTGGTCCAATGTGACATAAATATTATTGGGGGCAGAGGAATGATGACGCCCATAATACATTTAATGGCATTTATTGTGACGTTATTGGCCATCAGTGCACATGGGGGATCTCGAGGTATTTCGTCACCTTTCTACTCGTCGAATGGTCGACAAGTATCGTCTTTGAGTCGCCCTCACAAGGTGTCGGCCGATTGGTCAGCCGAATAGAGTGGTTAAACAGTCGACTCAGCCAGGGGACGACACGTAACGCCTTTCGGGTCGTCGACATGTGACGCCTTTCGAGTTGTCCTCACAAGATGTCAGCATGTCGAGTCGACCATGTCGGGCCTCTGATTATCTTGAGATGCTGACTTGACTATGTATAATATGGGATACTTGTCTGCCATTGATTAGAGATTATTTTCCATCACTAAAATAGCTATAATAGTTGGCCCCCTTTTACTTGGAGTGGGCCTAGGCCGGGTCCTAGTAAAATAAAATAGTATTTGCTGCATCATGAGAGAAATTAATGAGGAATCTGAAAAGTTCTTTTGGATACGGCGTAGCTGACGTCAGTGAATTCTTTTCAACCATTGTCGCTTCGTATTTCGTGTAAGATTTCGGGCTATTCAAGGTGAGCACGCTTTGTCTCGATTCGAGAAAAGATGCTTCGAATTCTGAAATTAATCTGGATCGTCTGTTAGGGTTCAGCTCGTCCATTGAAATTCTGATAGTTAGAGGCCCAGATGCACTATAAGTAGGGCTGTCGTGGTGAGGAAGCAGTTATTGCTTTTTGAAATTTTGAATTCGAAGTTGCCAAGCGCTCCGATCATCTTCTCCGGCAACGATCCATAGTACTAATAGAGACATCTGCTCTCAATGCTAGGCAAGAAATGCTTACTGAGATCCACTCGAGTGTGACACTGCCTCAACTCAGAGCTCTCCATAGGAAGTACGATATTCCCCGCAGTTATAAATTAACGATGCCTACGAAATCGTAGGCGGTTTACAACCATGTTTTCAGTAAAAGTTGCCTTCATCATTGATTTCATTAAACTTTAAACGTTACAAATGAATTCAAATAACAAAAATAAAAATTACAACTTTCTTGAAAATAAACACAAGATCCGTTTATCGTCTCTTGCTTGCGTGGGATTCTTTGCCGGTGACGGGGACGTCGATATCCGTGGACTACCTGGCGATCAGATCAGGTTCAGAGCTTCGTTGATCTGCGAGGAGATCTTAGAAACAGAAGCGCCTATCTCGATAAAAGCGAGATATTTGCTCTTCTTAGAATTACCACAACGGGGTAATACTAAGGATTGGATGAGGGTGATGTAGATCTGACGAAGAACTCTCTTGTGTTGAAGTGCTTGATCACTCTTCAGTCCGGTAGGGCTTCGCTAATTCTCCAAAACTCCAGATCTGAAAAAAAAGAGGCCTAAGGCTTGTATTTATAGGCATGAGGGGTTGCGGAGCGGTTAAAACCACTTCAAGGGCCCAAATCCGTGCCGAGACACCCTAGGGGTGTCTTGGCTTGGCCGAGACACCCTTGGGGTGTCTCGGCTTGGCCGAGACACCGTGGGTGCCTCAGTTCAGCTTTGAGACGTTTTCAATGCCCGTTTGACCGTTTTCGCTGTAATTTCTTCGTCTGAATTCGGATTTGAGTGATTCCAAATGCGTTGGAAGTCTGACGAAGAGTTCTATCAGCTCCAATGGTTGGATTATCTGTAAAATGAATGAGACACGAAGGGCGTTGTTCTTTTTATAAACATCGCGGGTCTCTCGATTAGCCTGTGCCTTCATTATTCCGAAATTCTGTCAGCTCACGTAGTTCGTCGATTCACTTTAAGCGTTCACCGACGTCAATCGAACTCCTATGAACCAGATAGTGACGTTCATTATCGTTCCTTAACACTGAGCTGTTCGTGGAGACCTATAGGCAATTTTCGATGCCTACAGATACCCCCTCCAAAGCGTTCCGGACTCGTTTCTTTCATAGAAGAGGCTGGAATACTTTGGATGTGATTGATCCAGCCTTCAGTCGGCGTAAAGGACTTGTAGTTAGCTTCAACTCTTGGCTTTTTTTCGATTTTCGGTCTATTCAATGCTTTGACGAATAACCGAAGTTCTCCCGGCGCTGCGGTTATTGCCTGGCCGCCGTCGGAATCTCGAGTCTATTACCAGTGAGTTGAATTTGGCTCGTGTCATTGAGTTGACTCTGAATTGACTATCTCTGTCATACTATGCTGAGTTAGGGTTTCAGATGACCGTTTATGTTAACTTTTTGTCACAACGCGTTGAATAGCGTTGACCTAGGGTTATGCGTTGACCGGCGTTGACCCTAGGGTTTCGAACGTCGAACGTTGACTTTTTGGTCGCAACGCGTTGACTGGCGTTGACCTA
>BQKN01063867.1:163588-230992 GCA_022839385.1 Asparagus kiusianus | reverse complement strand
TTCCCGATACATTAGTTATCCTGAAGATACTAAGGATAGTATTTTTTCAGGAATTTGCCATTTATTGGCATCATAAGCCGGTCACCGTCCTTGGTGGCTAGGCGATATGCGCCGTTCGAATAAACTGTCTCTACTACGAATGGCCCTTCCCATTTGGGTTCAAACTTGCCCTTCTTCTTGGAGTTAAGGATCATAGGCCGTCTTTCAGCTAGAACCAAATCTCCTTCTTTAAAACTCCGCTGTCGGACCTTTTTGTCGAAAGCTCGAGAAATTCTAGCTTGGTAAAACTCAATATGTTGTTGAGCTTCTAGGCGCTTTTCATCGAGCATTTCGAGTTCCTCGAGACGTTTCTGATGTTGTTCTTCACTTGTCATCTGGGTTGCAAGAGCGATCCGAAGAGATGGAATTTGTATTTCTAACGGGAGGGCTGCTTCACACCCGTACACCAAGGAATACGGGGTTACGCCGGTCGGTGTGCGTACCGTAGTACGATAAGCCCATAGAGCCGCGCCAAGCTTGTCATCCCAATCTCGTTTATTAGTTTTCACGAGTTTTGACAAAAGCTTTATGATAGTTTTATTGAAGGCTTCGGCCAATCCATTCGCTGTGGGATTGTAAGCTGTCGATGAGACGTCCTGAATTTTAAACTTCTCGCAAAACTTGATGAAGGCGTTGCTGACAAATTAAGGACCGTTGTCATGTATGATTCGTCTCAGAACACCATGTCGGTATATGATATGGTGCTTGATGAATACAATGACGTTGCTTGTCTTAACTTCTCTGAGTGGAACTGCTTCAGCCCATTTGGAGAAGTAATCGGTAATTGCCAGGATGAACTGGTCACCTTTGACTGACGGGGGATTTATAGGGCCAACAATATCCATTCCCCAAGTCTCAAACGGCCATGACGTTACCGAAGGATGCAGATGCTCCGGAGGTTGATGCATATAATTCACATGTGTTTGACATGCATGACACTTTCGGGCATACGCGATTGCATCACTCATCATGAAAGGCCAAAAATATCTCATTCTTCTGATGCGGTCATAAAGCTTGGGGCCAGGTTGGTGTGCGCCACACTCTCCTTCATGTGCCTCTCTAAGGACTTCTTCAGCTTCTTTAGTTGATAAGCAATGCGTTAGCAATCCGTCGTACCCCCTGCAGTATAGCGTTCGATTCTCCGTGTTATAGTAGAATCTTGGTGCTCTTCTTCTGATTGAATCTCTTTCTTTTACGTCTTCTGGCAAGATTCCATGTAAGACGTAATCGATGATGGGGAAATGCCAATCTCGGGGTTCGAATTCAGCCTGAGTTGCGTGTACCTCTTGAATCTCTTCTTCTTTGTCATCTTCATCGCAAAGCGGTACTAAGAGTTGGTGAGTTCTTACCGTAACCAACTGTTCCGTCCCGGGAGGCTGTGCCAGCGATACTGCTAATGCTGCTAATGCATCTGCGTAGGTATTCTGTAATCGTGGCACGTGTTCGATGAAGAATCCTTCAAATAATTCCGCTATTTCCACTGCCATCTTGTGATATGGTATTAAATCCTGACTTCGGACTTCATACTCCCCTTGGACTTGCTTAACTATTAGTTGAGAATCCTCGAAAGCTTCAAGATACTCAACCCCTAGCTCTTTAGTGAAATTGAGTCCTATAATTAGTGCGTTATATTCGGCTACGTTATTCGAGCATGGCTCGGTTAACGAGTAGGCTCGAGGCATCACATGTTTTCCTGGGGAAACTAAAACAACTCCAACTCCGGAGGAGACCTTAGAACAGCCAGGAGTACCTGTGACAATAGCTGCTCGGGAAGCGCCATCAAAGTACAAACGCCATACTTGTTGGTGCGAAGTTGTGTTGACTTCGTGGGTTTCATCGGGTAGGTCGTCATATATCTCGACGGTGTCCGTAGTTGGATTAGCTGCCAGGAGATCACAGATGGCCTGTCCTTTTACTGACTTCTGTTGTTTAAAATGTAAGTCATATTAGGACAAGAGTAAGGCCCATTTTGCTAACCGCCAGTTCATGGAAGCTGGTTGAGTCATGAATACTCGGACTGGGTTAACTTTAGAGATGACATAAATGGTCTGTCCAACCAGGTAATGCCGCATCTTCTGAATAGCGAACACTAAAGCGAGGCATTCTCTCTCGATCATGGGATATCGAGATTCAGCGCCTACCATGGTTCGGCTTAAATAATATACCGCCTGCTCATGACCGTTATCATCATCTTGTGCAAGTAATGCACTTAATGAGTGGCTCGTCGCCTTGACATAAATCAAGAACGGTTTGCCTGATTTCGGTGCGACGAGTACGGGAGGTTTTGAGAGATATTCTTTAATACTCTCGAATGCCTTTTGACAAGCGTCGTCCCATACGAACGACACGCCCTTCTTTGTGAGCTTGGAGAACGGTTGGCATTTTCCTGAAAGGTTCGAGATGAACCGACGGATATAAGCTAATCGCCCTTACAGTCCTCTGAGCTCCTTGAGGTTTCTCGGCGGTTGTAATTCATTAATCGCCTTTACTTTATCAGGGTCAATGTGAATACCTTTGGTGGTGACGACGAATCCCAGGAATTTACCACTGGACATTCCGAGGAAAGACTTGGTAGGATTCATTTTCAATTGATGGGCACGCATCAAGTCGAACATGGTCTTCAAGTCCTTAATGTGATCTTTCTTATCACGACTTTTCACGTCCAAATCATCTACGTAGCATTCGACAGTCTTCCGAAGATGCTCCTGAAAAATCTTTGACATGGCTCTCTGATATGTAGTGCCTGCATTCTTTAACCCGAAGGGCATGACTGTGTAGCAAAAAACGCCAAGGGGTGTTCTGAACGCGGTGTGTTTTTCATCATCTGGATGCATTTTTATTTGGTTATAACCAGAGAAACCATCCATAAAAGACATCCTCTCGAATCCGCACGTATTGTCGATAATGACATCCGTGATGGGAAGGGGAAAATCATCTTTTGGGCAGGCAGCGTTGAGGTCTCTAAAGTCGATACAAACCCTGATTTTCCCATTCTTCTTAAGAACCGAGACAATATTAGCAAGCCACTCTGGATGTTGCTCTTCCCTAATGAAGCCCGAGTCGACAAGCTTTTTAACCTCGGCTTCGATCGCCTCCATCATTTGCGGACGAAACCGTCTTTGTTGTTGTTTGATAGGTTTGACATCTGATTTAATATTGAGATGATGTACTGCTACGTTTGGATCGAGCCCTGGCATGTCTTCATAATTCCAGGCGAACACATCGATGTATTCCCTGATAAGAGAAATTAACTCTTCTTTCTCTTCGGGTAGGAGGCTGTCGCTAATGAATATCGGCTTCGGATTTTCCTCGCTTCCCATATTCACTTGGACTACTTGATCTTCGGTAGGAGGTTCTCTTTGTTCGAACCTATCACCGTACTGCATGCTTAAGTGATGAACCCAAGGATCTTCCCAAGTCAGCATCTGATCGTCTTCTTCTATTGTCGCTGGATCAACCGTAACCATGTTCGACATTAGCTTTTTAAACATTTCACCAAGACTAGCGTCGGAATCCCAAGCAGAAGAGTCAGAAGAGTATCCGTTTCTAGCTTTGTTAGCAATTTGATCAATGACTTGCCAGCAACACTCGTCGTCAGATGAGGAGACATAACCTAGACCTCTTTTGTGGCGATAATAATCATCGGGTTTTCCTTTTGGTACATAGGCCATTCGAGGTGGAACCCGCGGACCTCGACCAAAGCAAAGACCCTCTCCGAGCTTGAAGTCATATCCATACTTCTCCATTAGATCGCGCGCTTTTGTGTTATACCTGAATAGGTGAGGAGCAGGTTTATCATTGTCGTCTCCCTCCTCCAAGAAGTGGTCGGGTATCGAAGATTCTCTTCCTCTGCCATAAACGACCTCCTTTCCACCCCCTGTCCCTACGGGGATGACAAGCATCGTTCCACACGGGTCGTGTACCTGCTTTTTCGTCATGCAAAATGATTGAAGAGGCATATACAAATCAGGGTTATCATAAAGCTCTTTAGTGACATTATCAAGACACATCAAGTACTCTAAATCATCGTTTATTGATAGTTCTTCGGCAAGTTACCAATTACAACTACTTTCCGATGATTCTTCATCGTCAAGATTGATTACAATGGGTACAATGTCATTTAATACAAAACCACCATCGTAATCAAACCCAGCTTCGGTATCAGCTTCATCCCCGCTGTCCGTCCCTTGGGCCGATGGTTCAGTATCGGATTCAGAACCGTATAAAAGGGAATCAGTGAAATAATTCTCCAATCCTTTAAACGGTTGCTTATCCACCACCACCATCTTAACTTCATTATTTGCGTCCACATACTTGAGGCATTGGTGCAGAGTTGACGGGACTATAAGGTTACCGTGGATCCAAGGTCGACCCAACAGTAAGTTGTAGGATGTTTCCACGTCAATCACATAACAAGTAACTTCTGACTTTAAATCCCCGATCTGGCATTTGATTCGAACCTTTCCCAAAGGTCTGGACCCGCTGGTGTTGAATCTGTAAATCGTAGTGCCGATGGAGGCTAGTTTGCTGGTCGGTATCCCGAGATGATGCATCAATCGGAATGGCATGATACTAACAACGGAACCCGGATCGACTTGGATTCGGTTGACCATGCTGGAGCCAATGTGCCCAGTGAAATACAAAGGCCGATCATGCTTTGAGTTCTTCGTCTGCATGTCTTCTTTGGTGAAAGAGATGCAGGGAAAATGATACGCCGCGAGATTGCAGTGTTGAGCTGACGGCTCCAGTCCTTCAGGAGATGGCTTGATTCGAGTCAAGAAAGCTTCAGAGTCGCTCAAGGCCTCTTGTAATGCTTTCCTTGTATCCTTTGAAAGACGCAACAGTTCGTATAGGGTTATCCTAGCCGGGATATTGGCCAACTGCGCCATGATGTCAAAATGGGGCGGAGAGCTTGCATTTCCCGGTTTGTCTCTCCTAATCGGATGATTGAATCGAGACTGCCTCGGGTTTTGGGCTTCTTGACGTAAAGGCTCTTTCCCTTTCTCCTTCTGCTAGGCTTTCTCCGTAGCTACAGGTGTCGGGGGAGTTGCTACGATTCCCAGTTCTGCTAATGTCTTGGAAGGAACTGTTTTGGTTGCCCCCTGCTTAGCCAGTTGCTCAGAAGCATCCGGATATTTGTAATGATATTCATTCCCGCTCCGAGTTACAAAGGCCTCCTGCTCATCTTCGGAAAGTGGGAAGGTTGAAATTCTGTCGTCATCTTCTCCTGGAATAGCAGAAGCTCCATAACAAGACTTACCTTTTCCTTTTGACCTTTTCTTAGAAGATGTCCCAGTCCATTGTTCATCTCCAATCAAGTCCGGATGAACCCAAAGAATCTCGCCATTCGGGGCTGTATGTGGTACAAGTCCTTTCTGGCGCTGTTTGTGAGGATCATCGTTCACCGTCTTCACTGTTGCATTTATTACTGGTTCATGTTGGAACCAGTTCAAAGGAACAGACCCGAAGCTAATCGATACTGCATTCGCACCCACTTTCTTCTCCTTGGGTTGCTTCATAGTGATGACCCCGACATCGATTAGGGCTTGGATCTTATCTTTAAGATCGTAGCATGCCTTGGTAGGGTGGTGCACCGCTCTGTGAAAAGCACAGTATTTTGGATCACTAACTCTTTTAGCATCTTCTTGATCCTGGACCGGAGGTAACTTGATCTTGTTGTTCTCGATAAGGTATTTAAAAATACTGGGAACTTCATCCTCTTTGAATGAATAAACCTTCGGAAACTTCGGTTTTGAGGCCTTTTGCTTCTGAGGCTGTTGCTGCCACCTTGATTGTTGAGGCGCCTTTTGTTGCTGCTGTTGCGGTTGTGCTTGCACCTCGAATGTTTGGTTTGCGTCCACGACATTCACTTGTGCTTTTCCCTTACCCTTAGGGACAAAGTTCTATTACGGAGCGTTATTTGTTATTTGACCTCTTTCCGCTTTCTTCCTTTTAAGGAATCGCTCGGCTCGTTCTCCCCGCACTTTTAAGTCCTTTCAGGTCTTCGGAGGTGCCATTCCTATAGCTTCGAGAATGTCCAATGAAAGATTATTATGACAGGTTTCGAGAATGAAGTCTTCACTGATTGGATCCCTGTAGTTCATTGCTTTATTCCGGAATCTCTTCACGAAGTTTTCGACCGTCTCACCATTTTTCTGCTTCTCATCAAATAGTGTACCGATCGAAATCTCGGTGTCGTCATCGAAGAAGTTCGTCAGAAACATATCTTCCATGTCATCCCAACTGCTAATACTCCCCGGCTTGAGGCGACGATACCAATCGAAGGCTGCTCCGCGAAGAGTCCCAACGAATGACCGCACCATTAATGGTTCATTCCCGGAGATTATTCCTAAATGAGACTTAAAATATATTAAGTGTTGGGTGGGGGAACCCTTTCCATCAAACGGCATGAAGTTGATTAAATTAAACTTTGCCGGATATGGAATTGATTCCCATTCCCTCGGGTATGGACATGGTATGCCGGACCTCTTCACTTCTTGAGCATTGATCAACGCGTTGATTTTGCTCTCCAAATCCTTTATTTTCTTGTCTTCATTCGTATCTGCCTTCGAATGGCTTCGGGGAGAGGTAACGTGGTCCTCCTTTGCGTTATCATCCAAGGGACCGCCTTCGTTATTGTTGTTGATAGGAGGGACATTGATATTATCCCCTTCCCGTTCATTCTCATCTTGATTCGGATTATTGCGACGACCGGGTTCTCCTTGGTGAGTTGTCAGCGCCGCGATTTGCTGGTCATGCATTTCTCTCATCCGCTGCATGGCCATCTCCATCTCGAACTTGAAAGTTTCCTTCTGCTTATTCAGGGCATCTTCAAGCATCTTGGTTACTTGTTCGGCGCTGATCATAAGTGACTCATAGGGTTGTCCCACACTAGAAGCCGTGTCATCGGACGCTATAGCCGAACAGGAGTCTGAACCAGCATCTGACACCTCCTCTTCCAAAGGAAGTCCCTTTTGCATCCTTTGGTAATTCTTTCGCCTATTGGTCCCTGATCGCAACCGCGTCATACGTTGGGATACTTCGGCAAGCTGATCTGGGTTAAAGTGTCGTGTTGACCTCCCTCTGCCGGCCATATTAGCAGACACTTCTAGGTATTCGTCCTCTTGGCGGACGAACTTCTTCTTACGGAAACGCCTTGGCTTGGAAATTCTTTCGAACACCAAAACTCTCCTTGGGGTTTTAGAACAGCAGCATTCTGATAATACTGCCTTGATTATGTTGGCACACGGGTAGCGAGACTCCGTGTCTTGAGTGTATCTCTTTTGAGACTTATCCGCATTCCCGGCTCTATAGTACAACTCGTCAGTTTGATAACTGGAGCAACCCATAGAGTGCCGGCATGACTTCCCAGGTATGACACCATCATCATCCGACGAATGTGCCTCCCTCTGGGGATATGACGCTTTATTAGCATTTTCAAAAGTCGCTCGTTCAAGCTTACGCTTCTGCGAGCGTGAAAACCTAACGGGCTCTTGAACTTCGACCCGCAATCCAATGCGGTCGGTAACAGGGGCTTTCCCTTTGTTATTTTTCTGAGGGGGATTGGTACGACCCCCAGTCTGGTTTGTTGTTTGGGAACCTTTCAACGGTCCCAATCGCTCCTTGACAGGTGCTTTACCTCGATCTTCTGATAAAGGGCCGAGACTATCTTTCAACGGAACCCTGGATCTTATGGGACCTGCGTTCTTTCCTGGCTCCGTCGGAGTTGCGGGGACAGGGGAAACGGGATCTAGATTTGAAGTAGGCTGGGCGGCAATTCCGTCCACTTTTGTCTTAGGTGCTGGTTTTGTCTTCGGCACCCAAACCCGCTTATGTGTAGGCAGCTTCTTGGCCGTCTCTTCTTTCTGCATCTCTTCCGCTTTCTACAGAAGGACTCGGGCATGCGCGAGCAACGCGCGACGTTTCTTGATTCGCTCCTCGAGAGTGGAGCGATTCTTCTTGACGCGGACCCATTCGTTTGTCTCCGCCCTAGAGGAGAGGTTGGCGATTCGCCGTTGTTGTTCTTGGCGCTGCCTTGATTTCAGGTCCTCCGTGTAGCGGACCCCGTCCATCGACTCTGCGGCCTTGGTCAATTGTCACGCAAGGCGTTGACGACGTCTTTGGCGCGCCCTCTTCGACAAGGTTGGAGCACCTTCAGCAGTTACCTTCATGGCGGAGAGGAGGTCTGGATCTGCAGCCTCAGCTTCTTTGGATGCCGCAGGGATGCCACGGGGCACGGGTGCAGCAGCGGCGATGGGATCTTGGATCTTAGAGCCGGAGGTCCCGCGAGCGTCCTTGGAAGAGGAGGTCTTCCTGTGCCTGTTTAGAGAGGTGGATCTGGAGGAGGAAGAAGAGAGGTACTCTTCAAACTTCTGTTGATCGAACTCATATTCGATCTCTTCGTTCACCCGGATCTTGAATGCCGATTGCGTCACGACAGCCTCGGCAGCGAGGCTGTTGGCTCCCACTGTGGTCGCCAGCTTGTTTTCAGTAAAAGTTGCCTTCATCATTGATTTCATTAAACTTTAAACGTTACAAATGAATTCAAATAACGAAAATAAAAATTATAACTTTCTTGAAAATAAACACAAGATCCGTTTATCGTCTCTTGCTTGTGTGGGATTCTTTGCCGGTGACGGGGACGTCGATATCCATGGACTACCTGGTGATCAGATCAGGTTCAGAGCTTCGTTGATCCGCGAGGAGATCTTAGAAACAGAAGTGCCTATCTCGATAAAAGCGAGATATTTGCTCTTCTTAGAATTACCACAACGGGGTAATACTAAGGATTGGATGCGGGTGATGTAGATCTGACGAAGAACTCTCTTGTGTTAAAGTGCTTGATCACTCTTCAGTCCGACAGGGCTTCGCCAATTATCCAAAACTCCAGATCTGAAAAAATGAGGCCTAAGGCTTGTATTTATAGGCATGAGGGGTTGCGGAGCGGTTAAAACCACTTCAAGGGCCCAAATCCGTGCCGAGACACTCGGCTTGGCCGAGACACCGTGGGTGCCTCAGTTCAGCTTTGAGACGTTTTCAATGCCCGTTTGACCGTTTTCGCTGTAATTTCTTCGTCTGAATTCGGATTTGAGTGATTCCAAATGCGTTGGAAGTCTGACAAAGAGTTCCATCAGCTCTAATATTTGGATTATCTGTAGAATGAACGAGACACGAAGGGCGTTGTTCTTTTTGTAAACATCGCGGGGCTCTCGATTAGCCTGTGCCTTCGTTATTCCGAAATTCTGTCAGCTCACGTAGTTCGTCGATTCACTTCAAGCGTTCACCGACATCAATTGAACTCCTGTGAACTAGATAGTGACGTTCATTGTCATTCCTTAACACTGAGCTGTTCGTGGAGACCTATAGGTAATTTTCGATGCCTACAAACCATGACGATAGTCAAGCCCCTCTCTATTTGATGCATCTTGGAGTTCGGCCTGCGCCTGCTTTTGCATCCCTTCCTCTGCCGTGTGTTCACCACCCTGGGGGTGTCGCTGATGCAGATGAAGCCAAATGCCATCGCTATGTTGGTAGGGTACGTGGTAGTCTGTAGTTAGCTAGGGGTCGAACTATCCTTGAACGTGTTGGGCCATTTGATTAGTGTCAAGGTGCACCAAAAAGAAGCCCATTATCACTTTCAGGTGGTGAGCAAGTTCAAGATCGTCCTCGACCTTCCCGACTCGAATAAAGATTAAAAGGAGAGGTTCATTTGGGTCTCATGGACAACTCAAACTTGGGTTGCTCCCATTGGCCCGAGATAATAAAGGAGGCTCTGACGGCAGGAAGACTGTCGGATGCAGAGAAGCAGGCCTTGGATTTGATCAAGGGATATACCGACTCTTATATGATGAAGCATCTACTCAACAATTCTGTCTTGAGAGCTGCCGTCATATCTGACGAGCCACCTACAGCCAAGGACCAAGAGAGGGCGGCCAGGTTGACTGTCCTTATAGAAGAAATTGATAGGGTACCGATAGCTCTGCCTACCAAGCCTCAAGAAGAACCACTAGTGAGGCCCACAAAGCACAGTCACTAGGACTTAACCCTGAGGAGACTATAGGGTCTCGCACTCGGGTGGCCGACACGTCGGTCGGGCCAACAGAACCAACACCCATGATCACTCGAGCTGAAAGAGCGAGGAGGATACCCAGGAAGGTCAGTGGTCAAGGACCTGGACGGGCGACTGAGGCAGTCGAGGCCGAAGAAATCCACCTGGATGAGGGGTCTTCAACTTGGGAAGAGGGGGAAGAGGCGCCTCTTGAGGCTAGAGTCAAGCCCGAATCCCACACAGAAGAGGAGGGGGGCCCCGTAGACCCAGCCGAGTTGACTCATCGCCAAGAAAAAGAGCCGGCTACTGAGAAGGCGGTTCTTCAAGTTTAGCGTATCCTTATCCTCACTGGGTCGGCATACTAGGGAGCCCTCTCTTGAGCATCGACACCAGCATGCTCGTCATCTCGATACGAGAAGGCCGGTCCTTGGGTCCTAAGTTACCCAATCGGTAGCACTGGAGCAGTTCTGATTGCCACATGACGTGGAGGTTTTGGGAGAAGTCCCTAATGTCGGTCTCTATCAAGCCCTCCAAAGTTACATGGTTCATGAGGCTCTCATAGAACAAGAGTTCTTTGGCCAAATAGAGAGGATCCGAACTTCCTACCTCAAAATCCAAGGGGAGGTAGAGGCTCCTAAGCTAACGTGTGTGGGGGGTGAACTCAGCAAAGCCCCCAGGGAGCTGTCAGCCAAGGAGAAAGTGTTGGGCATCTGGCGGTATGAGATGGAGGTGTGGGAGTAGATGATCGAGGGTTTGAAGGCCTCAGATGCCCAAAAATCCTTTAAGATTGATAGCCTCAAGCGCAATCTTCAAGAGAGACACCGGAGCATATGACACCTATCCGAGCAGGTCATGCAAAGGCAGTAGGATAAGGACCATGCCCTGGTGCAGGTTAAGATTGAGCGTCAATATGCCTAACATGCTAGGGGCAAGCTTGAGGAGGCAAAACTGACCTAGGCGAGGCTCAAAAAGGAGAGTGCTCCATAGTTGAAGCCCAAAGTCAGATTGCCTATTTAAAGTCAGAGGTCTATCAATATGAGGTCATAGGAGTATCGCCAAAGCCTTTTTGACAAACTAGAGGTGTCAATCACTTACAAAGCGGGGTTTAACTACCTTAAGACTCAACTCCCTGACGAGATGAGGAGTGCGTCTGATTGCTTCCACTATCCTCCACGAGTCGCCAGTTACTTGGACTCGCTCCTAGAGATAGAGAGCCAAGGTGAGGGGATTGACATGAGTGAGGAAGATGAGGATGAAAGGTTAGATGAGGAGGTCGCCAAGGGCCCCATCGAAAGGGCCAATGCAGGAGGCAAGGTTTCAGCCAGGGAGATTGGCGAGGGCTCAGACCAGAAGAGGAGTGACGGGGCCGAGCAAGGAATGTGCTTGATTCCTTCACCACCCGTCGCCAGCAGTTCCTTGCCTCTGACTCTAAGAGCCAGCATGGATCTCTCCTAGACTTCGTTCTTTAGTTTAGGATTGTGTATTGTCTTAGGCTGCCTTGTAAATGCCAATACTTGTAAATATTTTTGAAAGACAAACAAAAGGACACTTTTTAGTTACTTTATAATTTGTTGTGAATTTTGATCTGTCAATTATTTTTTGTCTTGAATCATTCTTCTTGTTGTTATTGCGAGTCGACCAAACCTTGAGTCGTGAATCGTCTGTTGATTATTCTGGTGTTTACGCGATCTTCATAATAATCTATTGGTTTGAGGAGATAGGTCTTTGGGACTCAGAGTTAGTCGAGTCGACTTCTAAACATCCCCTAACTGATCATAGGAATTACCGAGTAGAATAGGCTTAGTGGTGGCACTTAGCTTCACTAAGTATGGGTGCTTCTACTATTTGAGTCGGCTTCATGAAGGGTCGACTAACACTGTGTTTTTGGTCGGTCACGCAAGATGTCAGCCTATATGAGGGATGAGTTGTGTCGGTTGTGATCTAAACAGTAGTAATTTGGGTGAGTTCCAAAGCGTCTTTATTGGGCAGACGAAAGGACACTATTGAAAATACTTTATGATGTCATTGATTGACAAGTAACGCTGTCATTTAGATTTTTGTGTGGAACTCTTGTGGAGTAAAAGAGGGTGGTGTTTCGCTTTTCGAGGAGACTGTTCAGGTTTCTAGGCCAATCACGTCCACTCATAGGGGTGTCGGTCATCATGATCTTGTCACGTGTCACCCTTAGAATCTATATATACCCCTCTTTGATGCAGAGAGGGCTTTCCTCACGAGCTTTTGCCCTAATTCCTTTGCCTCCTAACTCTTTTCTCTTCAATGTTCATTGGCCTAATTACCGGCGATCTTCCATGACTTCTCAGACTTCCACCACTGTTCGCAACGAGATGAGGATCAACCTTCTTCGGCCCTACTGCTCTCAGATTTGCACTCAAGAGCTCGAAGTCTATTACGAGATCTATGATATTCCTAGACCTTCACCCTATCACCGCCAAACAGGGATGAGGCGGTGTATCATCATCATCAAGACATAATGCCATTGTATCTGGCCCATTTAGAGGATGGGATCCGGTTGTTGCTCGACCCTTTCCTCCATGAGGTATGCGACACTCTAGGGGTGTCACCATCATAGTTCACCCTTAACACCATTGTAACACTGGTGGGCTTCTTGGTAATCTGCCACCGAGTTCAGATAGAGCAAAGTATGCATTTTTTAGGAATCTCGTCCGTGTCAAAATGATGAGGAAAGATGGCCATTATTTCCTCCAGAACATAGGCGGAACCAAATTGGTGTCGGACACTCCGGAATCCAATAGGGATTAGAAGGAGCGGTTCGTATGTGTCTTCGGCACCGACCCTGTCCTGTCTTGCCCCACATGGCCAGAGATCAAAAAGGACATGCTTAGGCTATGTATACTCTCGGTCAAGGAGGGGTGATAGCTAGAGAAGATCTGTTCTTATGACGGATCACGGGAGATGAGCAATCTCTTTGAGTCGTCCTCGCTACGGGTGGCTAGCATATCCAGAGTTCCCCCTACAGAGTCCGACAAGGTGATGTTTGCATTGGAAATAAATTTTATTATAGAATTCATTATAACTGTTTATCGATTACAATGAATATAAAAGACTGAGCTTTTATGCTTTGTAAAACTACTCTTTACAACAAAAATAATATTACAAATACTCCCTAGAAACACACGCAGGAACATTTATCACTCGCTGCTTGTGTGAGATCTTTGCCTGTATCGAGGGTACGTTAGCCCTGTAGGCGTCAAAAATGCTTACAGACATCCAAATACTACTCAAGGCAAAGAGAAGACGATAAACGACATTCTCTTAATCAGAGGGGATCATTCAAAGGAAGCGAGACAACATGGAAGAATAATGTACACACCAACAGGCAGCCCATGGTGCCGCGGCTAAGGCGCGGCAGCCCATGGTGCCGCGGCTAAGGCGCGGCAGCCTATGGTGTCGCGCCTTTGGCGCGATAGTAGAGGCTGACGCGGCTATCATAAGGGGTTGCCACGATGGTTAAATAAGCAGTTATGCAATGATTTTCAAGATCCACGTGACGGCATATCAGAAAAAGAACGTGTGCTGATGTGGACAAGCGGTTAAACCACGAAAAAGGTGGTTAAAGATCGTGGGGAACAGTTTCAAGCACGAAGGAACGTGTTTATAACCGTTCCTTTGGCCGCGACAGTCCACGCTGCCGCGCCAATAGCCGCGGCAGTGTTGACTGCCGTGGCCAAAGGGATGTCACGTAGTCAGTTGTGTTATTCCTATTTCCACTGCTGTGCACTCCTACCCCTATAAATACCTCCCTAGACACGAAATAAAGGAGAGAGAGAGCAGATTGGAGCAGAAAAGGCTAGAGCTTTTAGAAAAAGAGAGAATTTTTACCTTTCATAAACAATGTTTGGTGATTCCTAGAGATCTAAGCTTAGACTTGATCTTTGGAAGAGTGAACATCTTACATCGATAAGATATTCGCTTCAAATCCCTACTTCGATAAACGAAGGAATGATCTCTAAACAACCTCGCGATCTACGAATCGGTGGTCCACGAGCCAAAGCACTCCCGGCACAGGCAAAGTCCCACAAAGCAGAACTCGATAGACGATTTATGTGTTATTTTCTCGAAAGTTGTAATTTTATTTAATTTTCATTGTAACCTTCTGTAAACGATCGAAGTTTAATGGAATCTGCAATGGAAACGACTTTCGTTGAAAACAAACTGGCGACCATAGTGGGAGCCAGCGGCCTCGCTACCGAGGCCGTAGTGTCGCAGCCGATCAAGATCATCGTCAGTGAAGAGATCGAATATGAATTCAATCAAGCAAAATTTGAGGAGTATCTGTCATCCTCATCCTCAAAATCTTCCTCGTCTCGCAAGTGCAGGAAGATTTCCTCTTCTAAGAAAGTTTTTAAGTCTGCAATGCCAATGAAGGCCGCAGGTGAAGGTTCTTGCTCGATTGCTGCTAAAGAATCTGCCTGCGACATCCCTGCTCCAAACGACTCCGCACCCATTAAGGAGTCGTTGATGAATAGCTCACCGGTGCTGACGAAAAGGGCTCGTCAGAGACAGTGCCAGTGCCGTGCTCGTCAATTGGCCAAGGCCTTACAACAAACCAACGAGGTCTATTATTATGCGGACCTAGAGTCGAGGAAGCAAAAGGTGGTTCAGTTGCCTCAACGGCAAAGTAATCATATTTATGCACGGCTTACGACGGAGGAATGGACTCTTGTCAAAAGGGCTCGTTCGACCCTTAAAGAACGCATACAAAAACGTCAAGTGAAGGCCGCTCGTGCCCGTGCACTTTGTCAACAAGCTCAGAGAAACAAGAAAGAAATGGTGTCTGAAAAGCCACCTAAGAACTACAAAATTTGGGTTCCCAAAACCGAAGGTGCCCAAAAATCACAAGGGGATGCAATCTCCAACCGCGGCAGCCCATACTGCCGCGACACTTTATACGACCGTGGCAGTCATGGCTGCCGCGGCACTTTGCTCAACCGCGACAGTCATGACTGTCGCGGCACTTCATTTGGCTGTGATGCTCATCTCTATCGCAAAACCATATCTTCAGTCCCATCGACGCCCGATTCTGGCCCTTCTACTACGAAGGCGTCTACTGCATCACCTATGGAACCCTGGGTTATCCCAGACTTATCCAAATTCAAGATCACAATGGCGGATCGCATCGGTCCTTCGGTTGACGATCGAGGCAAAGCCCCAGTCAAAGAAAACCTAGATCTAGCAAGGAAACCCTTAGTGGTTTCTTATACAGGGGGTCGTAAACACCCTCCCGTCAGAATTACTCCAGTCCAAAACGAGAGAATACCAGTTCATTCTCGTCTAGGACCTATAAAGACTCCACATCCGCAAGGGGGTGGATTTAAAAATTTAACCTTGGATCGCTCAGAGGCGACGACTAGTCGTCCTGTGCATGTTAACAAGGTTCACAAACCAAAGATAGGTTGCTCAAATCATAATAATGATGAGCTGTACTATCAAAACAATAAATCGAGAAAAAGGATTGTCCGAGAAGATGAGTCTCATTGCGCATGCGAGAGACTCATTAAGGCAGTGCTGACAGAATGCAGTTGCTCCAAAAATAAGTCAACACGAGTATCTGTATTTCAAAGACTTTCTGTGGAAGCGTCAAAACCTAAAATGAGGCGTTTCAATAAGAAGAAGACGACAATTCAACGAGATGAATTCCCTGAGGTCACCATTAATATGACCGGCAGAGGAAAACAATAATTAATCAACCCTGATCCTGATTTCTCTTCAGAAGGGAGAGTTGAACGGGGTCTCTCTCAAAGAATGTCACGGTTGCAACGAAGGGCCAACCGACGCCGAGACTACAAAAGAATGCATGAAGGACTATCTTCAGATGAGGAATTGTCAGATACATATTCTGCCATTGCTTCAGACGATACCACGTCCAGTGTTGGGCGAGTCAGAGAGTCTTTTGCAATCACACCGGATCAGCTGGCTCAGATATTGCAGGAAGCGTTAGCCAAACAACGCGAAGAAATTAGAGCTGAGATGAAAACAGAGATGGAGTTGACGATGCAGCAGATGCGAGATTTGCAAGCTCAACAACATCAACCGGAGTCGAGCCAAAAGGTAGAGTCCAGTCAACGTAACGTTTTACCTATACGTATAGCTGAAGTGGATAATGAAGAAGATGAGACTATTTTCGCTGATCATCCTCTAGACAAAGACAATGCTGGAAGCGGTCCGGTCAAATCAGCTACTCAGCCTCCTCAAATTTATCTAAAGAATACTGAGGAAGAAGACAAGAAGATGCAGGATCTCGAGAGCAAAGTCAACGCTCTGATAACGGCCCAAGAAGTGAAGAAGACGGGCATTCCATACCCATACCCGAGGGAGTGGGATCTGATTCCTTATCCCCTAAAATTTAATTTGATTAATTTTACTCCTTTTGATGGCAGGGGTTCACCAACTTAGCACTTGATTTATTTCAAGTCACATCTCGGCGCAATATCAGGAAATGAAGCCCTGATGGTCTAGTCATTCGTAGGAACCCTCTGCGGGCCTGCCTTCGATTGGTACCGATGCCTGAAACCCGGAAGCATCACTAGCTGGGGAGATATGGAAGAATTGTTCCTCACCAATTTCTTCGATGACGACACAGAGGTCTCTATTGGTACCCTGCTGGACGAGAAGCAGAAAGGTGGAGAATCGGTTGACGTCTTCGTCAAACG
Organism: Asparagus kiusianus; assembly: GCA_022839385.1. Taxonomy (NCBI): domain Eukaryota; kingdom Viridiplantae; phylum Streptophyta; class Magnoliopsida; order Asparagales; family Asparagaceae; genus Asparagus; species Asparagus kiusianus. The sequence continues at coordinate 214,213 of BQKN01063867.1, read as the reverse complement.
ATTCCGAAACAAAGCGGTGAACTGCAGAGATCCGCTCACAGAAGAGTTTATCCTACAGACATGTCACAATAACTTGTCGTTGGATGTATTAGAGGTCATGGGGGTTGTACCTTCTAAAACTTGGAAAGAGTTGAAAGTGAGAGGTGAGCAAGCTGAACGCTTTCTCAAGAGAAGAAATTTAGAGAGGGGTCAGCCACCAACCAATAATCAAAAACAGAACTTTAATCCTTGAGGCGGAGGAAGAGGGTCCGTAGCCGCTGTGGACGCGCATCAAACGTCACAACAGCCGCCGCAACAACAACCGCAGCAGTCATCCTTCCAGTTGGCACCAAATCAAAATCAGCAGCCTCAGAAGCAGTTTAAAACCTCTGAGCCCAGATTCCCAAAGGAGTATTCATTCAAAGATGATAAAGTCCCGGTCATCTTCAAATATTTGCTTGATAACAATAAGATCAAGCTTCCACCGGTCACAAACCAAGAAGAAGCAAAGAAAACTAATGATCCGAAGTACTGCGCATATCATAGGAGAGTTCATCATCCCACTAAGGCATGTTATGTCTTGAAAGACAAAATACAAACCTTAATCGATGTTGGTATTGTGACGCCGAAGCCAAAGGAGAAGAAAGTAGGCGCAAACGCGGTCTCTATTAGCTTCGGATCGGTTCCTTTGTCCTGGTTTCAAGCTGAGCCAGTGTCAAAGGTCAAGATGCAAACCATCAACGATGACCCTCATGGACAGCGCCAAAAGGGACTTGTATCACACACGACCCCTAACGGCGAAATCCTTTGGGTTCATCCGGATTTGCTTGAAGATGAACAGTAGACAACACCCACGGTGAAGAAGAAGTCAAAAGGCAAGGGAAAAGAGAAGTCCTGTTACGGGGCCTCAGCGATTCCTGAGAAGAACGATGAAGAGATAGCAGCTTTACCACTTTCTGATGAAGAGCAGGAAGTTTTCGCTACTAGAAGTGGAAACGAGTACAGTTTCAATTACCCAAACGCATCCGAGCAATTAGTCGAGCAGGGGGTAGACAAAACTGTACCTATCAAAACTTTAAAAGAGCTGGGGGTGGTTACAACCCCACCCTTAGCAACCGAGAAACCTCAGAAAGTTATTAAGCAAAAAGAAAAGGAACCTCAACCCAAAAAGGTTCAACTTCAGAAGCAGCCTCGTTTCAATCGACCGATTAGACGAGACAAACTAGAGAGTTCAAATACTCTATACCGCTTCGATGTTATGACTCAGTTGGCTAATATCCCAGCAAGGATCACGCTATACGAGTTGTTACGCCTCTCGAAAGAGACCAGAGAAGCTTTACAAGAAGCCTTGGCTGATTCTGAAGTATTCCTCACTCAAATCAAGCTAACTCCTGAAGAGCCAGAGTCATCAGTTCAACACTGTAATCTGGCAGCCACCAAATTTCCTTGCATTGCTTTCACAAAAGAAGATATGCAAGTCAGGAATTCGAAGCATGATAGACCGTTATATTTTACTGGATATATCGGTTCGAGCGTTGTCAACCGGATTCAAGTCGATCCGGGTTCCGCTGTCAGCATCATGCCACTTCGGTTGATGTATCACCTCGGAATTCCCGCCAGCAAATTAGCCTCTATGGGAATGGTCATCTATGGGTCAATACTAGCGGGTCAAGACCGTTGGGAAAAATTCGGGTAAAGTGCTAACTCGGAGACTTAAAGTCTGAAGTCACCTGCTATGTGATAGATGCAGAGACTTCCTATAACTTACTGCTGGGTCGCCCATGGATCCACAGTAATCTTATAGTTCCCTCCACCCCCCATCAGTGTCTGAAATATGTAGACACTAACGATGAGGTTAAGACGGTGGTCGCGGATAAGCAATCGTTTAAAGGGTTAGAAAATTATTTTACTGACTCCCTTCTTTACGGTGCTGAATCCGATACTAAACCATCGGCCCATGGTACGGACAACGGAGAAGAAGCTGATACCGAAGCCGGGCTCGATTATAGTGAAGGTCTTGTACTGAATGACATTGAACCTCTTGTAATCGATCTTGACGGTGGTGAATCGTCGGATGAAAGTTATAACTGGCAACTTGCCGATAAAATAATAAAGGATGATTTAGAGTACTCGTATTGTCTCGATGATGTAATGCAGGAATTGTATGATGATCCTAGTCTACACATGCCGCTTCGCTCGTCTTGCACGACGACAAAATATCTTCAAAATCCAATTGGAACAACTGTGATTCTACCCGCAAAGACAGGAGGTGAGAAAGAAATAATCTTCGGAAAAGGGGATCCATCCCTAACTCCTGATCTTTTCTTGGACAGCAACTCAGATGATGAAGAGCCTGGGCGACATTTCTCTCGGTATAGTTCGCAAGCAAACGGTTATATGAGGAGGCAATGCTATGACCTCTTGCTCGGTGAAGGTCTTCATTTTGGTCAATGTGTCCGGGTTGCCCCCCCCCCCCCCCCCGTCCTACCTATGTACCAAAAGGAAAACCGGATAATTATTACAGTCATAAAAGAGGTCTAGGTTATGCTTCGTCATCTGATGACGAATATTGCCAACAGATCATTAGCCAACTGAGAAATAAGAGCGGGCATTCATCCGATACTTCAATGTGGGACTCTGACGTGAGCATTAGAGAGAAATTCAAAGCCTTAATGTCGAACATGGCGACAGTTGATCCTTCCACGTTTGAAGAAGACGATCAATTGCCTATTTGGGAAGATCCATGGATGCATTACATGAAAATCCAATATGGTGATCGATTTGAGCAAAGAGAACCTCCTACTAAGGATAAAGTAGTCCAAGTTAATATGGGTGACGAAGCTAATCCGAAACCTATATTTATCAGCGGCGATCTTCCACCGGATGAAAAAGAGGAACTAATCGCCCTCGTTAGAGAGTATATCGACGTTTTCGCCTGGAATTACGAAGATATGCCGGGACTCGATCCAAATATAGCAATGCACAGCCTCAATATAAAATCGGATGCTAAACCTGTCAAACAACAACAAAGACGGTTTCGTCTGCAAATTATGGAGGCAATAGAAGCTGAAGTCAATAAATTAATCGATTCAGGTTTTGTCAGAGAAGAACAACACCCTGATTGGCTAGCCAATATCGTTCCAGTTCTTAAAAAGAATGGGAAAATCAGAATTTGTATTGACTTCAGAGATCTGAATACCGCCTGTCCTAAAGACGATTTTCCTCTACCCATTACAGACGTCATCATTGACAATACGTGCGGGTTTGAGAGAATGTCATTTATGGATGGATTTTCAGGGTATAATCAGATCAAGATGCATCCAGACGATGAAAAGCATACAGCATTCAGAACACCCCTTGGTGTCTTTTGTTATACCGTTATGCCGTTCGGGTTGAAGAACGCCGGTGCTACGTACCAACGAGCCATGATGAAGATCTTTCAAGAGCACCTTCGGAAGACCGTCGAATGCTACGTTGATAACCTGGTCGTTAAGAGCCGTGATAAAAACGACCACATTAAAGATCTGAAGACGATGTTCGATCTTATGAGGAGTCATCAGCTAAAAATGAACCCGACTAAATCCTTCCTTGGAATGTCGAGCGGTAAATTTCTTGGATTCATCGTCACCACAAAAGGTATTCATATCGACCCTGATAAGGTGAAGGCAATACATGAGTTGCAGCCTCCGAGAAATCTTAAAGAACTCAGAGAATTGCAAGGTCGATTGGCGTATATCCGTCGGTTTATATCAAACTTATCCGGAAAATGTCAGCCGTTCTCTAAACTCACAAAAAAGGGTGTGTCGTTCATTTGGGATGAAGCATGCCAAAAGGCGTTCGAAGATATTAAAACATATCTGGCAAACCCACCTATTCTCGTTGCACCGAAGTCGGGCAGACCGTTTTTGATTTATGTCAAAGCGACGAGCCATTCGTTAAGTGCATTACTTGCACAAGACGACGATAACGGTCACGAACAAGCGGTATATTATCTGAGTCGCACACTGGTAGGAGCTGAATCTCGTTATCCGATGATCGAGAAAGAATGCATTGCCTTGGTATTTACAATCCAGAAAATGCGATATTATTTAGTTGGACATACAATTTATGTCATTTCCAACATAAACCCTATCCGAGTATTCATGACCCAGCCGGCATCCATGAATTGGCGTTTAGCCAGATGGGCTTTACTCTTATCACAATACAAATTGTACTTTAAGCAACAAAAATCAGTTAAAGGACGAGCTATTTGCGATCTTCTGGCGGAAAATCCTACGAAGGATGTAGTCGAATTATACGACGATCTGCCAGATGAAACTCACGAAGTTAACACCACATCATATCAACAAGTGTGGCAATTATACTTCGATGGGGCTTCCCACGCGACCAACGTGACGAGCGCACCCGGATGTTCTAGAATCTCCTCAGGAGTGGGGGTCGTTTTAGTTTCCCCGGAAAAGCATGTCTTGCCTAGAGCATATTCATTGACCAAACCATGTTCTAATAATGTGGCCGAATATAATGCATTGATAATTAGACTCAATTTTGCCAAAGAGCTGGGGGTCGAATACCTTGAAGCTTTTGGAGATTCTCAACTGGTAGTTAATCAAATACGAGGAGAGTATGAAGTCAGAAATCGAGACCTGATTCCATACCACCAGGTGGCCATCGAGATGGCAAGCTCGTTTGAAGGATTTTTCATCGAGTACGTTCTACGTCTCCAAAACACGTATGCAGACGCATTGGCGACATTGTCGGTATCCTTGGCTCAACCTCCTAAAACAGAGCAATTAATTACAGTGAGGACTCACCAGCTTATTGTTCCAATCTACGATTCGAGCGTTAAGGAAGCCTACTCAACAGGAGTTGAACCCGAAGTTCGGGATTAGCGTTTTCCCATTATCGACTACGTCCTACATGGTATATTGCCTGAAGATGTAAGAGAAATGGAATCGATTCAGCAAAGAGCGCCGAGATTTTACTACAACGCCACAGCGCAAATGTTGTATCGACGATCGTACGATGGTCTGTTTCTCCGTTGCCTCTCCGACAAAGAAGCGGAACAAGCACTCAAAGAGGCGCATGGTGGGATATGCGGTGCACATCAGCCCGGTCCTAAACTCTGCGATCAACTTAGGAGAATCGGGTATTATTGGCCAACTATGGTAAAAGACGCAGTCGACTACGCTCGACGATGTGAAGTATGTCAGTTACATGCAAATTATATACACCAGCCTCCTGAATATTTACATCCATCGGCGACATCGTGGCCATTCGAAACTTGGGGAATGGATATTGTAGGTCCTATTTTCCCGCCTTCAGTTAAAGGGGACCGTTTCATTCTGGCAATCACCGATTACTTCTCGAAATGGGCAGAAGCAGTTCCACTTAGAGAAGTAAAGACGAGTGATGTTATCAAGTTTATTAAACATCATATCATATATCGGTATGGTGTTCTAAGACGAATAGTGCACGATAATGGCCCTTAATTTGTGAGCAACGCATTCATCAAATTCTGCGACAAGTTTGGGATTAAGGACGTTTCATCAACCGCTTACAATCCCACAGCTAACGGATTGGCTGAAGCTTTTAACAAGACTATCATCAAAATTCTGACGAAATTGGTGAAAACCAATAAACGAGATTGGGACGACAAACTCGGCGAAGCCCTATGGGCTTATTGCACAACTGTCCGTACGCCAACCGGAACAACCCCGTATGCCTTAACATATGGGTGTGAAGCCGTTCTTCCATTGAAAATACAGATTCCTTCCCTCCGTATCGCTCTCGCAACGGAAATGACGACGGAAGAGCATCATTAGAAACGTCTCGAAAAATTAGAGATGTTAGATGAAAAACGCTTGGAAGTTCAGCAACAGATCGAATTTTATCAAGCTAGAATTTCCCGAGCTTTTGATAAAAGGGTCCGACGACGAAGTTTTAAAGAAGGAGATCTGGTTCTTGCCGTTCGAAGACCTATGATCCTTAACTCTAAGAAGAAAGGCAAATTTGAACCTAAATGGGAAGGGTCGTTCGTAATAGAAACAGTCTATTCGAACGGTGCATATCGCCTGATTACTCAGAATGGTAACAAATTAATGATGCCAATAAATGGGAAGTTCCTAAAAAAGTAGTATCCATAATACGTTCAGGATAACCTATGTAAAACGGGAAGTTCCTAGAGAATCCTGTATAGGATATTTTAGGATAACCCGATATCAGTTGATTATTCTCAATGGAAACTGATCATGTGAATAATCTATTCTTAATTATTATGAAAATGATTAAGATCCTTTTACTACTTTTGTTGAGATGAAATTCAATGACAATTAGTCTTTCCTCACAAAACCCCGTAATGTGATCATGAAAAGGGAAATTCGATGATTCGTAACCCCCACACCATGAAACCCCCACTGATCAGATCAACCAATGGTCATCGGTTTGTATCAGTCGACAAGTTATTTCGTGTCGAATTCTTGTGTTTGAAATCAAAATTTCCTACCGAGTAGTTGGTGCAAATCAACAAACTCATTGTTATTTATACTCTACTCTTATTCCTCTCTTGGTCAAACCTTCCCATAGTTAGGACCAAAGCCAAAATCCCCTCTCGATTCGTTCCATGAACGAGGGGTCCACAATTGAATGATCAAACCTTTAAACAGTTAAGATCATCTCAAAACTCCCACTTGGTCAAACCTTACTACAGTTAGGACCACAACCAAAATCTCCTTTCGATTCAGTTTACGAACGAAAGGTCCACTTTTGAATTGGATAATCAAACCTTATGACAGTTAGGATTATTCAAACCAATCCGGATTCTCTAAGTGGAGATCCCGCTTCGAGTTTCCTTTGCACCAAGAGATAGAATATAAAATTCTTCTTCTCTAATTCTGGGTTTATCTCTACCAACAAACAAGAGACCAGGAGATAGAATATAAAATTATTCCTCTCCGATCCTAGGTTTATCTCTACCAACAAACAAGAGACTAGGAGACGGAATATGAAATTATTCCTCTCCGATTCTGGGTTTATTTCTACCAACAAACAAAAGACCAGGAGATAGAATATAAAATTATTCCTCTCCGATTCTGGGTTTATCTTTACCAACAAACAAGAGACCAGGAGATAGAATATAAAATTATTCCTCTCCGATTCTGGGTTTATCTCTACCAACAAACAAGAGACTAGGAGACGGAATATGAAATTATTCCTCTCCGATTCTGGGTTTATCTCTACTAACAAACAAGAGATTAAGAGATAGAATATGTAATTCTTTCTTCATAAACTTGGGTTCGTTTTCACGCATAGAGAACATGACCTACTTACACTTTAAAATCTATGTCATTTACGCATGGGGGATGTTATCTCTATCCCTTATTAGAGATAATCCTACATCTAACACATGTAGTCTACATATTCAACATTATAGTTTAAAGTCTAAAAGAGTTTAATTCTTTTAGTACAACGTTATATGTGGAACGGATCTAGATAATCCACATACTAGCCCGATTCAAACGGTAGTCGGTAAAGGCATATCAAATCTGTTGATGGCTGAGGATTTGCCAAAAATCCTATAAGTATTATGGTTATTTATTCCAAACAAGAGTGAATAATCATAATAAAATCTTAATAAACAAAAGAGTTCATTATATTTATCAAAAGAGTTCAAACAGAGCTATAAAAAATATATGTTCTCAAATTACAACAGTTTATAATGATGGACTTGATCCTCTAATCGAGAGAGCTCTGTCACATAAGCCAACTCAAGCTCGGGGATCAAGTTAGCTTTAAAGTTTTCTTCATCGATGCTTTGAATCCTGGCGACCTCTTGTTCTTTGTCAGCAAAAATCTTGTCTTGAATATTCAGCTGCCGGAGTAGATTCACCTCAATCTGAGTCACCTCCGCCAGGTCGGACTCCAACACTTCACGAGCATCCCTAGTTTTGGCGAGTTGCTCTTCCAGTCGGGCTATCTCTGCTTGATTCGATTCTAAATCACGATACAGATCAGCCTTAATTTGTGTTTTTTTAGCAATGCCCTCCCTGAGTTGATCGATACGGATTTTTAGCCTCTGGAGTTCAGATTCAGCAGACTTTTGAGAATCACGCCATGCTTGCAATTTCAGATCCATTTGAGAAGCAATGTAAGAGGACGCGCCATTAACATGAAGATTTTGCAAATTTTCAATGCGTTGCTTAAGATCGGCCAAGTAAGCTTCAATCGAATCGGATAGTTCAGAGTGTCCGTAGTCTTTAATGCCGGATACATAGCGATCGAGAGGTTTTCTAAAATGCTCGAAAGGTGAGCCTTTAAGAAGGATCCGATCAACCATGATATTTATGAAGATGACCAAGCCCTGAACATCAGCGTATAGGACAGCCTTGTTTGGATCTTTATTTGCCAATAAAGCTTGAATACAGTCGGATAATGATAAAGAAGGAGCTACAAAGTGAACAGACGAAATGAATATAAGATATACAAGCCCGCGTATAGCATCAAACGGAAACATGTTACGTTCATTAGAGAACTTCATAACTGAGTTACCTTGGCTTGGTGAGACTACAGCAGGCTCTACAACAACTGGGATTTGCTCAGAAATAACACTCGTTTGTTGATCCACTATATCAGACGGTGGTTCACTTGAAGCCCCCAGTGTCTTCGGATCCAGATCTATGAATCCTTGAGAAACGGGTTCTATAAATGAGAAGAAGATGGATAAACGTTCTACAAGTATGAATCTAACTACAACGCACATTAAAGACGAAACATACCAAGTTGAATGGAAGGGTCAGTAAGTTGTTCTTCTGCAGTAGCCATCGACCCTCCAACTTCATGAACAGCCGGTGACGGATCCGAAGTCACAGCAAGTTCAGTCTCGACAGTGTCAGAAGTCGAGGAAACAGTAACTGGCGGTTCGACTTCAGCTGGGGGACCTGTCAGAAGCAGGAAACCCAAGCCTTCAGGTTAATCGCATTCACCAATGACAGTAGACGCATCAACTTCATTCGTTGGTCCTACGTCTAAAATTTTTATTTTAGTCATCAAATAAATAAGAAATAAAAAAAACTCAATTGAGGACTTGAATCTGAAAATACGTACCTTCTGATGCGCCTACTTCAGCCGAATCGTCTCTAGTAGTCGGTCCTGCAGTAGCGATCGGAGCCGGAGCTGACAGTATATCAGAGATACGCTGGTGTTCATCTTCGGAAATATCGAGATTGAAGTCATGTTTGTTGAAAACTCCGATACCCATATCATGGGTAAGTTCTTGATCTTTCGGCTCATTGGCAGGGATGTCTATTAAGTAGAAGGATCCGTCGTTACATATGTAAGAAGTATGAAGGGATCAAAGCAAGCAAGACTAAGGTTACCTTCGATAATGGTTGCGGGGTCAGCAGCGCTACTACTCGCACTCACCTCCTTTAGTTTAACTAAAAGAAGATAAAGTGCACAAGTTAGTAGAAGAGGAACACGTTCCGATTCGTATATTTTTCAAAAATATCCTCCAAATGAAGAAGCACATGTACCTGTCTCAGTGGTTGGTGAGGTCGGTGCAACAATGGGAGGAACAGTGGTGCCCATGCTAACGGGTTCTTCACTCATTGCTCTGTGTACTTGTTGAGTGAAGCTGGATTCATCAACATCCATTAAACCCGGAGAAGAAGGTTTGGGTATGATTTCTCCTTCCTCTTCTGGCTCAACTAGAATAACAAAAAGAATACATAAAATTCCAAATTTAAAAGATAAGATGATGAAAAAGAGACAATAGAAAGAGTTTACCCCTCTCGTCAACTGGAAGGTTTTGAGGGAGTTCCTCTTCGCGTAAAGGAGAAAGTTGACATCGCCGGTGGGCAGTCTTCTTAACTCTCTTTGGTGAACGAATATCCCTGGGAACTTCAGAGCCTTCATGGCAAAATTTGGTACGCGGTTCAGTTCCTTGAGCAGGGCGGGGTTGAACCTCAGAAGGAGTAGGAGACCGAGATCTCTTCCTACTAAGAAGCGGGGCAACGTCTTCTTCCTTTTCTTCTGCTTCTTCCTCCCGCGCAGGCCATCTAACAGTCATCCTATTAGAGGACGACAAGGGAATGTTCTTTTCCTTCATCTGTATACCTTTTGAAGGAACACCCGGTGATTGAGGTGAAGAAGCCCGATGAGTTCTGTGGGCCACAGGAGAAAGAGGAATATTAGCCTCTGCTCCACCGTGGGTCTCATCTTCCTCGCTAGAAGTTTCAAAGTCATCACTCTCCTCGGAATCAGTTGTTTGCTTTCCTTTACGGGAAGATGTAGCAGGTTCATTTCCCTTCCTTGAAGGTATAACTCTACGGACCACAGCCTCCGCTTCTAACTCAGAAATCTTTTTCTTGGTAACGGGCATGTTGGCGGCTAGAATCCACCGGCAGTAGAGGAAAGTTAAATGAAGATCAGGCTCAGCAACGGGCAAACTAAATTAAGCTCCGGTACAACCAGCAACATTCCAGAACCAGACTCGTACTCCGTCGATAAGGCCTCCGCAGGTTATTAACCATTTATTGGGATTCCCGACGTACAATTGATCGTAGCCGAATAGTCGCGCAAATCGGCAAGGAAAATAAGGCTCGATCCTGCATAGGTTCTTCGATCGGAAAACATTGTAACCTGGTCGAATGTTCATGAGCCAATGGAAACTGCCCATGTCGAGAGAAGTCTTGTTGGTCCCAGGCATTTCCTCATCAATGAGCGTATCATTATAAGCACCAGAGAATCGAGGGAAGCATTTATAAAATTCCTAACACTTGGCATTCTTGAACTGCCTCACCCGGTCAGGCCATTACCGAGAAGGATTCAGCCATTTGCATCCCTCCAAAAGCTGTAGCAAAGGAATTTCTGGATCAGACACGTCAGGTGCTGACATCATATGCGTTCGGTGGAGGACCAGCCACACCATTAAGTATGTGTATGGCAATTCAACTCTCAATAGAGGAATCTTGGTCGAGGGCTCGGCATCCGCTTTTGTAAAGGTGTTGGCCATGTTACGCAAACCGCTATGGGGGTCAGCAATCATGGCGGAGAGTAAAGATAACCTACCTCCGACGACTAATTGTACGGCGGGAAAGAGAACTTCAAGAGGAAGCACCTCAGAAGACTGATGCGGCACTACACATTTCTTTAGCCATATAGCCAGATAGCCGGAAAGGAGAGTCTCAGGCCTCATTCTCTTTGTAGATTGCCACAAGAAAGTGCTGAATTTTGTTCCCCTAAGAAAGCCACCTTCAGATGACTCGGTTCTATAGGACTGGGCGTTAATCTTTGTAATCAGCTTATTGACATCAGAAGGGGTCAAAATAGGTGATTCGCAGACAGCCTCACCGGTCGGGCTTTCGAGATTCTGGAACAAGTAATCGGCGAACTGCTTTAGACTGACTTGAGCCGCCTTCTTACTCTTTACCTTGATCCTGGCTATCGCTGTCTGGTAATGACAAGTCAATTCCCAGAGGATGTCATAAGCAGCGGAGCCAGCCTTCTTCATCTTCATAAGTTGACGGTTGTTGGGAAAATATTCTTGGTAAGGAGTATTCCCCAATGGTAGCCCAGAGACTTTCATCATCTCGTGGAGCGGAAGCCCTAACTCCCCATACTTGGTAAAAAACGTGTTGGTCTCCGGATTATAAGACTCGAACAAGGCGAGAAAGTGATCTACACTTACCGGGAGACCATGCATGCTGGCTCGGATCGGGGCATATAAACCCAAGTTCCTTAACTCCTGGTCCCAACGAGTGAGTACGTAGTTGGTCATCCTAGCCCACCATTTATCCAGAAGAGAATGAACCCACCCGTAACATCTGAATTTCGGAAGGGGGAATTCTCTGCCAATCCTAGCAAGCCTATTCTTTACCGTGTTGACTTTTATCATCAATTCATTCTGAGGCCCACTATCTGGTCTAAGTATCCCCGGATGAAGACCACGAATAGTATGCCTGCCACTGGAGCCAGGAGCGCTGACATCTTTACCCACAAACCCGCAATGAATGCGTTCATGGTCATCTGTCAAATTCCCTAACATTCTCCTCGAAACGGCCAGATTCCTTAATTGCAAAATTGAATACTGTCGAGGGAATAGGGGAAGGAATAGGAAATCACCTTCATGTTGATTCAACCAAATTTCAGGCCCACGGCAAAGATTATCTGGGTCTTCAATTGAATCCCCGAACAAATAATCGGGCTTCTTTAATGGTTCGGTGGAATCTCGAATTGGAGTTAAAGGTGAGTCAGTCAGCAAGGCACGCAAAGTACGACGACTTCCTTCACGAATCAATCCAGGAACACCATCGTCACAATCCTCATTAAACTGGCGGGCCTCTCTAACCAGAAAGTTGTCGTTGAAGGAGGCGTGAAGAATACCACTCTGACCTGGGTCTTCTCTATCAGAAAAGGCCGCAGAGGGAAAGGGAACTGCAGAGAAGAGTTGGAAAATAGTTGAATCAAAGGGCTAACAGAGCAAAACCCTCGCTCTAAGTAGCCGCGGCAGTGGCTAATGCCGTACGTTACCACAGCAGCATATGCTGCCGCATTCAGCCGCGGCAGTACGTGCTGCCGCGGTAACTGAACAACAACTTCAGACTTCAAAAAGCCGTGAGTTTGAGCCAAATCCATGTTTTGGCTGTGGTACATGCCTTGATTAAACAAGATATGTATTTTGCAGCGTTAATCCCCTCGAAGGAGGATGTCAACTCTTCCCGGATGCCTCTCAAAGGAGACAAACGAGGTTATGTGAGCAAAAGCATCAATTTTAGACAGTTAAAAAGGATGAAGAGCGTACCCCCGAAAGAAGAAGCCACGGCCTCAGCTTCCTCTGACGCTTGGGTTGGTGATTTGCCCTTAGCAACCCGTGATCTCTTCGGGGACATGATGAAAACTGATAAAAAAAAAGAGAGTTAGGGTTTCGGTTGAAACTCCAAACAGAAACCAAAACAAACCCAATATACAAAAAAGGGGTGTGATCCTACCAGAGAACGAAGAGAACCAAGCTTGAGGAGTCGAAGAATCGAAAGAGAATCTTGAAAATCAAGAAGAATACCCGAAACCCTAGATCTTGCTCGAATAGAATCACCAAAATACGAAGAGGTGAAGAGGGGAAGAGCCAAAGGGTACCTTTTATAGGATATTTAAGAAGTTTTTGAACTCAAGAAAGCGGGGAAGAATGACCCGAAAAGGCCCAAAGTTATCTTATAAACCCGACAGGCCGAGACTATGCACGGCAGTCGATACTGTCGTGCTCGAGCACGGCAGTCTATGCTGTCGCGCTCAAACACGGCAGTATATGTTGTCGCGGCAGTTGATATCGTCACAGTCCACTCTGACGCGCAGGAGCATTGTGCATACACAATAATTCCTTGGCATTTCTAATTCAAGACTTCGACAACGGCCACGCGATAAACGCAGCACCGAAGAAAGTTTAGCTATTCTACAAAGTACTGAATAGACTAAAAGATGGAGAAGTTAAGAATTGAAGCCATGCGCAAACCATTCTATGCAACTTCCTCAACAAAGTACAGAAGAAATTGCAAGGAAAACTTATCATATCCAAAGTGTCCCAGACTCCTATAAAAAATGATGAGTCTGAGATACTTTAGAGGGGGTATCTGTAGGCGTCAAAAATGCTTACAGACATCCAAATACTACTCAAGGTAAAGAGAAAACGATAAACGCCATTCTCTTAATCAGAAGGGATCATTCAAAGGAAGCGAGACAACATGGAAGAACAATGTACACACCAACAGGCAGCCCATGGTGCCGCGGCTAAGGCGCGGCAGCCCATGGTGCCGCGGCTAAGGCGCGGCAGCCTATGGTGTCGTGCCTTTGGCGCGGCAGTAGAGGCTGACGCGGCTATCATAAGGGGTTGCCACGACGGTTAAATAAGCAGTTATGCAACGATTTTCAAGATCCATGTGGCGGCATATCAGAAAAAGAACATGTGTTGATGTGGACAAGTGGTTAAACCATGAAAAAGGTGGTTAAAGGTCGTGGGGAATAGTTTCAAGCACGAAGGAATGTGTTTATAACCGTTCCTTTGGCCGCGGCAGTCCACACTGCCGCGCCAATAGACGCGGCTATGTTGACCGCCGCGGCCAAAGGGATGTCACGTGGTCAGTTGTGTTATTTCTATTTCCACTGCTGTGCACTCCTACCCCTATAAATACCTCCCTAGACACGAAATAAAGGAGAGAGAGCAGATTGGAGCAGAAAAGACTTGAGCTTTTAGAAGAAGAGAGAGAATTTTTACCTTTCATAAACAGTGTTTGGTGATTCCTACAGATCTAAGCTTAGACTTGATCTTTAGAAGAGTGAACATCTTACATCGATAAGATATTCGCTTCAAATCCCTACTTCGATAAACGAAGGAAGGATCTCTAAACAACCTCACGATCTACGAATCGGTGGTCCACGAGCCAAAGCACTCCCGGCACAGGCAAAGTCCCACAAAGCAGAACTCGATAGACGATTTCTCTGTTATTTTCTCAAAAGTTGTAATTTTATTTAATTTTCATTGTAACCTTCTGTAAACGATCGAAGTTTAATGGAATCTGCAATGGAAACGACTTTCGCTGAAAACAAGCCCGTGGACGACTGAATCACAGATCCAAATTGAATCGTGAAGAAGGGTTAAGGTCGATGTTTCATTTTAGAAACAAAGATAGAAGTAGATATTTTAGCAAAGTAAGATAAAACACTTTTCCCAAAATCAAGTCAAAGCTTAGATCTCAAGGAAACACCGAAGGTTCTTGGAAATGCTTGAAAATAATAAAGACTCTCTCTCTTGCTCAAGATTCACCAACTAGCTCCAGTCCCTGCTCTCTCTGCCTTTGTCCTTGCTTGGTCCTCGTGCATATAGGTGATAGGAGGTTATTTATAACTCCTAGAGACTGTAACTAAAGGTTGAAGTCAAAAAGAAATCATATCGAAGGACTTCTATTTATGAGACAATCATAACTGTCTCGAAAGCATGGCTTACTTCTGGCAGTTTCATACTTCTGTCTCGAAATCATGTCGAAGGACTCTCACCATGTTTAATTATCATTATTCTTGTGGTTATGGGCGTGATTTTTGCTTGTAATGGCTCCCCCATATTTTTGGATGATTCCCAGCAGCTATGAAGCTACGTGGATTGCACAAAACTCGAGAAAAGCATCGCTAAGCCTACTCGAGTTTCCGAGACAGTCCCCACTGTCTCAGAAACTACTCATAGCTTCCAAGATAGTGTTAACTGTCTCGGAAACTATGAGTATTTTCATAGCTTCTGAGACATGTTTTGTGCCTCAAAACTTGTGTGATGCGCTTCTCAGGCATTCCTTAGTTGACCTTTGAGTTGAAGAGATTCATTGACTTTTGTCAAAGTGTTGCAAAGATCGTTGAATCTTCCCTCTAGTTCCTTGTGATACTGGGAGTCGTTTGATGAGATAGGAAGCTTTCGAGTTGACTCAAGGTGTCCTGACTGACACCGCCTTTCGAGTCGACATGAAGGGACTTGGCTTCAGAGGTTGGTCTTTTGCCAAGACACTTACTAGTGTCTCGGACAAAGCCACCTCTTCCTAGACAGTAGCAAGTGTTTCGGAATTTGAGTCAACTATCACCATCTTTTGAGTCGGCATGGAGGGGGTCTCGTCTTAGGTCTCGTCTTGAACTTTGAGATGTTAACTTCTGTCAGCCTTCGAGTCGATACATGAGGTGTCATATTAGTTTTCCATTCGAGTCAACATAGGAATTGTCGTTTCATCTGGTTGATATTGATCTCGTCTTATCTTCAAACTATCATCTCATCTCGGGCTATCTCTCGAGTGGGAACGAAGGGATTTCGTCTAGGACTTCATGTCGACTATGAACGTCTTTCGAGTCGACACTAAGGAGATCTCATCTCGGGTGTCAGCTCGGACTTCGAGTCGACTACCAACGCCTTTTGAGTCAACACGAAGGAGATCTCATCTCGGGTCTTGTCTCGGGCTTAAAGTCGGTTATCACCGCCTCTCGAGTTGACATGGATATGTCATCTTGTCTAATCGAGACGTTGACCACCTTTCGAGTTGACACAGACACAGAAGGTGTCATCTCATCTGATCAAGATGTTGGCAACCTTTCGAGTCGACACAGGAGGTGTCATCTCGTCTGGTTAAGACGCCAGCTACCTTTCGAGTCGACACAGGAGGCGTCGTCTCATCTGGTTAAGACGTCAGCTACCTTTCGAGTCAACACATGATGTGTCGTCTCATCTGGTTAAGACGTCGGCTACCTTTCAAGTCGACACAGGAGGTGTTGTTTCGTCTGGTTAAGACGTCGGCTACTTTTTAAGTCGACATAGGAGGTGTCGTCTCGTCTGGTTGATTGAGACATCGACTTTTACTTGATTTGTAGGGGTCGTCGGATTGTGATTCCCATTGTTGATTTGGATCTTTAGCATCGGATGATTCTCTATAACTCATATGATGACGTTTATCACCTTCTTTTCAACTTGAGTTATGTGTGATACCCTATAGGTAATTTTTTATGCCTATAGACTCTCCCTCTAAAGTGTTTCAGCCTCATTCTTTCATAGAGGATGCTGGAATACTTTGGATATGATAGGCCCAGTCTTTAATTCTTTGACTTCTTTAGCTTTCAGTCTATTCAGTCTTTTGTCGAATAGTTTAAAATTCTTCTGGCAATGCGTTTATCATCTGACCGTTGTCGAAATCTTGAACTAAAACCGATGTGTGGATTTCTAAACTAGCTTGCATCGTTGAGACATTAAACTGATCATCTTTGTCGGGAATTTGCATCCGGACTATGGTTGAACTCCGTGTGTGGGATTCCTAATGAGTACTTTTGGAAGATCATCACCTTTGGTGCACCTGTGTGTACATTGTGTACATCGAAGGCATGCTATAAGCGTATCTGATACGAGTCACCGTGAGAGCACATTTGATCATGGAATTATCAAAGATGGGTTGAGAAGAGGATGACAGAAACACAAGAATAATTCAGTATGTGGTGAAGGAAAATATCCTTTCTAGATTATGAGTATGAAAAGATTATAATCTCTCTTATACAATCACACTAGAATCGAGAACAAACTCTCAATTCTCTCTAAACTCTAATCTCTTTTGATTAGAACCTCTCTTTGATTACATCTCCTCCTTTATAGGTATAACAATGTGGGTGGCAAAATGATAAATAACCAAGCCTAAACCACATAGGAAAACGTGTAAACAAAAACCCAAACAAACCAGGAAACCCTCAATGAGTTGACTCATAAACATGCATGAGTCGACTCATGCCAAGTGAGTTGACTCATGATGAGGTGAGTCGACTCGTCAGAAACTTTCGACAAAACGGCTGGATTTCGTGAGTCGACTCATGACAGGCATGAGTCGACTCAACCTGATGAGTCGACTCATGTACATGTATGAGTCGACTCATAGGTTAAAAACTAGATGTTTCGATTCTTTGATTCACCGTCTCGTTCTACGCTTCAGTCTGCGTTCCACTGTGTTGTTTTACACCTCTATTCTCAAGTTACCATGTGAATCATCTATCCTCAAGCTCCCATGAGGATCACTAAGTTCTAAAGAGAAGATACACCTGTATCATGGGTCCCCTTTAGGAACTTGAAGTCCCATTCAAGTTAGAACTTCAGCTGAGGAAACTCGTGAGCTCCTCCATCCTTTCTGTATCACCTGGCTTTGCTAGAAACCTGATATCGACGTACAACTGGAAACAACTCCTTCATTCCTTGCCTCATCGTAGTCATCTTCCGCTCCAACATGCAACTTATTTTTGATGGCTCGTCATGAAGTCTAATGCACATCGAGATGAACTTCTTGCTTGCATTCACTAGCCTCTTTGCTCGCGTCACCGTCGCTAAGTTTGCCTCCCTCGGAAGAGATGCCGAATGAAATATGAACTTTTCACCATACTTGGTGAATGTGTACTTCTGAGCTCACCTATCGTAGACCGTAAACCTATCCCATAAATAAGGATTATCCAGTATAACTTGGCAAACATCCAACGAAACAACGCCGCATGTGACCTCATCAATATACGACTCATGGAGTGCAAATCTGAAAGTGCATTGATCAACTACACTCAGTCCCGTCTCCTTCTGAATCCATCCCAATAGATAGGGTTTTAGATGTTTGACTGTCTTCAGTCCCAGCTTCTGAACCAAGGCCTCGGATATCAAATTCTTCTTACTGTCTGGATCAACTATGGCATCAACCAAACTGGTCTTCACTTGCAAGTTTAGAACAAAGAGCTGCTCTCTTGGATCTTCGTATTCTTCCGTGGTCTGCTTCCCCACCATAAGATTGAGAC
This sequence comes from Asparagus kiusianus, assembly GCA_022839385.1. Lineage (NCBI taxonomy): Eukaryota > Viridiplantae > Streptophyta > Magnoliopsida > Asparagales > Asparagaceae > Asparagus > Asparagus kiusianus. The sequence continues at coordinate 195,913 of BQKN01063867.1, read as the reverse complement.
TGCTGTTGGGCTCTGTTATCCCGAAAACTTCCTTTGAATCTTGTGCTACCACGTATGCCTTTTTCTCTTCTTTCTTCTTCAATCTTTTTGGCTTCAGATGAGGATACTTCTCCTAGTAATGATCAGTTACGTGCCCTGTCTGTTTGCAGTGATTGCATGTCAATTTTGCTTTCCCCGAATCACCTTTCTTCTTCTCTTCCTTAGGCTGAGAGCCACTAGACTTGCCTCCCATCTGTTTGGAGTCTCCCTTCGTTTCATTGCCCTTCTTTTGCCTACCCTCAATGGCAATGGCCTTCACACTTGCTTCTGCCATGGACTCGACTATGAACAACTTTATCTCCTTTTGGATATATTCATTCAGACCCACTATATACTTCATAAAGATGGAATATTCCTTCGTCACGATGTTAAGAACCATCGCCTGCTGCTGGAACTCCATCATATATTCTTGAACGGTCTTGTTAAACCTTTGGTGCAATCCGTACCACTTATACCAACGCTCCTTAAGGAACCCTACTGGGTAGAACTGCTTCCTCGGTAGCTCCTTAAATTTGTTCCACGACATCGCCTTCTTCTCCTGCTTACAGTAGGATTTCCACCACGTCAACACGTGCCCTGAAAGCTACAAAGTCGTAAACATAAGCTTCTCCTTGGATGAATATCCGTAGAGGGTAAAATATGTATCCATCCGCTAGATCCAATCATCAAGCCTCTCAAAGTTGACACTCCCATCATAAATAAGAATCTCTACCTTGAAGTTTATCTTTAAATTCTGGTAAGAACCCTTACCCCCTTGATACGGAATAGTTTTGATAATCTCGGCCTCCCTATCAGAAGTAGATTCCTCACCTTCTCCATCAGACTCCATAAGTTTCTTCTTACCTTTCGAAGAAGATTCCTCCTTTTTGTCATTTTCTTTGAAGATATTGACGAGCTGTGTGAGAGTCGAACTCATTGTCTTCATCTGTTTCTCCAATACATCTAGCCTCGCTGAACTATCTCCTTCAATCATCTTCTTTTTTCTTAATTTCTAGACTCTTTCCAATGAAATAAGGATCTCGCCTAGCTTCTTGTATTGCGATCGAGTCAGGACCATACACAGGATTCCCCCTTCACATGATCTAATCGCTCTGATACCAACTTGATACGAGTCGTCGTGCAAGCACCTTTGATCGTGAAATTATAAAAGGTAGGTTGAGAAGAGGATGACAGAAACACAAGAATAATTCAGTATGTGGCGAATAAAAATATCCTCTCTAGATTATGAGTTGTTAGGCCTCATGTTATGAGCCTACATCTTCTAATCTTGTTTTGATGATTACAAACAATTCCTAATATTGTTTGTCTAGTGTTTATGTTTCCTATTAGGTATTCTAGACAAACAATATATTAGAGGATGGATGGATTGCGCCATAACGATCATATCAAATGGAGGTTGGCGGAATTGTGGAGTGAAGCATTGCTATTCAAGTTAAAGATCCAAGATCTCGCTTCATCCGCATATATATCAAGTCAAGCTTATTGAAGATCAAGATTGCTTGGGTAATTTAGTTTTAGGTTTTATATTATGTGTGTTAGTACTTTAAGCTCAATTATATACACACATACACATTTCGTTTTGGTTTTTGTATATATATATATAGTTATATATATACATATATGTTTTGGTTTGATTTTGTAGATATGAAACAAATACATATTCATATATATGTTCATATGTTTCATATTCTATCATATTTGAAAATATTTTGTTTTTGGTTTTTGTATATATATATAGTTATATATATACATATATGTTTTGGTTTGATTTTGTAGATATGAAACAAATATATATTCATATATATGTTCATATGTTTCATATTCTATCATATTTGAAAATATTTTATTTTTGGTTTATGGACTTGATAATATGTTTTTATATCCTTTCCTAAGTCTATAAAGCCATACAAAAGTTTCCAAAAGTTTGTTTAAATCAAATGTCAAAAACATGTATGTTTCCTTTTCATGTTTTTGAACATATTTGTAAAATGATGAGTTTTTACTTTTAGCAAGTACAATTCCAAAAATTCTTTTTGTAACATGTTCATTTACATGTTTACAATCATTTCCCAAAGTTTCATAATTTTTGGAATTTATTTGTTATTTTTAAAGGTACTTTAAAAATCAGTTTTTCAACATGAACAGTGCCTGTGCACGTTTATAAGTCGACTTATAAACCCCGACAAGTCGACTTATGAAATGCTCTGGAATGTGCAAAAACTCTCTGCCAAGTCGACTTACTCGAACTGTTAAGTCGACTTAGACCAAGTCGACTTATGTCATTTTCCAAGTCGACTTATGTGCTGAATTTTATGTATTATTTTCATCTGGCAAGTCGACTTATGTGATCTTTCAAGTCGACTTATACCAAGTCGAATGCAAGTCGACTTATACCAAGTCGAATGCAAGTCGACTTATAAATGTGACCGTTGAACAGTAACGACTATTTTCCAGATCTGTTTTTGTGTGGGTTTTTGGTCATTTCCTTGGGGTTTTTGGCTGATGTCTTAGGTTGTTATAAATACCCCATTGTATTTACCTCTCCCATCTAACAAGAAAAAAGGTTTAACAAGTTTTTAATCAAGGGTTTAAGTTTGTTTAAGGTGTTTAAAGCCTTGTTTAAGAGTTTGGTTTGTGAAGATAATTTCACAAGGGCTTGAGGAGATAATCTTTGGTGTTTGGGCTTCAAATCATCTCTCTCTCACTCTTGTCATTTATTGGAGAAGTTTTCTAAACTCAATCTAGCTTTACATTTTATTGTTTAATTATCATCTTATTAAGCTAGTGATTATATTGAGTTTAGTTGATTTTATTGATACTCTTTGTTCACACACAACCTATTGAGCTTATTGTATTTACATTCATAATATAAATTGGGGTTGTGGGTTTGTGACATTGAGAGTGAGCCTATATTGTGTTCTCATCCATATTAGAGAACAATCATTTGTTGTTGTGAGCTTTAATTGTGAGGATCACCTTGTATTACACTAGTACACCAAGAGGAGTGTGTGGTGAGAGACGGGGTTGTCCCAAGAGTAGTGGTGTCGGTAGCCTAGAGAGAGGTGATAATTCCGAGCACTTGAGGGAGACACGGGCTAGAGACCAATACTTGAGGTTGTAGTTAGTGTAGTTACATTGTGAGTGATTGTAAAGTTTTCGGTTAGCTAGAAAACCGTATTGTGAGGTATAAACGTTTTTCGGTTAAGCGTAGAAAACCCGGTGTGATAGTGTAGATCTCCTCGAGGTGAGGAGCGGGGACGTAGGTCAGGCGGACCGAACCTCGTGAACATATCTTTTGTTTGTGATTGCTTTGGCGTTCATTTATATTCGTTCTTATTGTTTATATCGCCTTCGTAAATTGCTTGTTTATTTTGTCCACTATATTGTTTCACCCTTGTTTATATTTGTATATCCTTGCTCACATATTGTTCATAAGTTACTTGCTAGGATATATTTGTTAATTAGTTTTTAAAGTGGCATAAATCGGATTAGATTAGCATAAACCCTATTCACCCCCCTCTAGGGTTCCTTCCTAGTGGCATTAGGGTACTTTCATGAGTATAAAAAGATTATAATCCCTCTCTCACAATCTCACTAGAATCGAGAACAAACTCTCAATTCTCTCTAAACCCTAATCTCTCTTGATTAGAATCTCTCTTTGATTACATCTCCTCCTTTTATAGGTATAACAACGTGGGTGGCATAGTGGTAAATAACCAAGCCTAAACCCTACATGAAAACGTATAAACATAAACCCAAACAAACCAGGAAACCCTCGATGAGTCGACTCATAAGCATGCATGAGTCGACTCATGCCATGTGAGTCGACTCATGATGAGGTGAGTCGACTCATCAGAAACTTTCAACAAAATGGCTGGGTTTCGTGAGTTGACTCATGACATGCATGAGTCGACTCAACCTGATGAGTCGACTCATGTACATGTATGAGTCGACTCACGGGCTAAAAACTGGATGCTTTGATTCTTCGATTAGTCGTCTCGTTCCACGTTTCAACCTGTGTTCCACTATGTTGTTTTACACCTCTATTCTAAAGTTATCATGAGAATCATCTATCTTCAAGCTCCCATGAGGATCTCTAAGTTCTAAAGAAAAGATATATCCGTATCAATATCAAAGATGGGTTAGAAAACATATCGGGTGTATGCCGAAGGGTTCCTTCGTGCGAGTTTTGATTATAGGACCAACATAGATGCTGATACAGCTACTATCTCTAAGGCTAACGCACGTCTGAAGTCATCATACTCCAAAAAACGTTCAAGGATCCTTCTGAAATCAAATCTTTGGATCCACTAATAGTGGAGAATTAGACTGGACTTGATGTTACCCTGGGTGCTCAAGTCACGAGACCAACTGATGAAGCTGGTGCGTCATTAAATCAAAATAGCCTTCTACAACTCATGAGGTCGATTTGGCAGTGTTATGAAGGAGGAGATTACCAACGATTTGACTACCACCGCGGACTCCATAAAAGCTGATTTGAAAGTGGAGTTGCACGAACTTATGACTGGAAGCTGCAAGCTGCTTATCTAAGCGTAATAAGATTTTTGGCAAACCCTCAGCCATCAACGGATTTGATAAACTTTTATCGATTACCGTTTGAGTCTAGCATGTTGATTGTCTAAGTCCGTTTTATATGTAATATTGTGCTAAAGGAATGAACTCTCTTAGACTTAATGCTACGGTATTGAATACGTAGACTTTGTCATTTTTGCACGAACAGACCACCCGACAGCATGTGTTAGATCCAGACTTATCTCTAATTAGGGACCAAGATAAAGTCTCTCATGCATAAAAGGCACAGATTTTTATCCCTATGATGTTGAATATGATGTAAAATAGTATTGTTTAGTCTATAATCCAAAAACTCATTTATATTCCCAAGTGATACGATAAATCAAGAAAGGTGTGTTAGCGTATGACTTGAGCTTACAACATAAACACACAGTATAAAACTAAACTCTATACCCAAACTTAATATGCATGAAGCTCAATCTTAATGAAGCATGATCGTGGTCTTTGATTTGATTGCGACGACTTCATTCCAAATATCACCAATCTTCAAAAATATCATCGTTAAGGCGCAAATCCAACCAACCTGATACATATTGGAGGAAACACAAATATTAGAAACAAGATTATATATTGTTTGTTAATCATCAAATCTAGATTAGAAAGTAGACTCATAAACATGATTTCTAACAGAGAGACCACTACTTTTAATCATAAATATTAATTTAGTAAGTGGTTATTGTACAATCTAAATTTAACACTCACCATACCCGTGTGTATCGCACTCAAAGAAAAAATCAGAACCACAGACTAGAGGATTAATGGTTATGATTATATAGTTGTCCCTCCACTACTTTTTTGGAAGTGGAAAGGATCTGAATCCTATCTTTCCTGACCTATTTGGGGGGTTCATATTGTTGAAAGAGAGAGAGAGAAAAAAACAGGAGTTCTAGCTAGGAATTTGACTTGCAATAGATCAAGTTGAAGAATTTGAACATTGGAGCCTCGACAAACTCTCACTCGTCCTGCACATCTCTTGATCGTTTCAGCAAGGAGAGTTGCTCTTGGTTTAATTTTTTTCATCATTCCATATTGACTTATGCTTACATTCTTTGAAGGACGGTTTGTTTAACAAAAGGGCTATAAGATCTTTCTTAATTACCTAATTTTTAACTGTTCGTGTTGGTTTCACTTCAAACTTGTTTTTACGGCTTATTCAAGCCGGTTGAATTGAGGGTTGGGACTAACTAGGGCTAGGAGTTACTCATTGTGGGAGTTTGGTTAGATTATTGATTTCAGGTATATTCCAGGGTGCAATTTGTAAGCCTACTAAATCGGGTTTGTGATTCCGATGAACTCTTTACATAGTGAATAAGCCCCTTCTCAAGAAAGAAGAGGGGACGTAAGATTATTATTTGAATCGTTATAAGATATTGGGTGTTCCTCATCGATTGCTGTTGGTGTTTAATTATATTTGCTTTATATCGTTTATTACTTTTATTTTATATATTATGCTCTACATTCTGTGTTCTTGGCAAAAAATGTACCCCCTCCCCCACCCCCACCCCCACCACACCACACCAACAACAACAAAAAAAATCTTACATCCAATAGAGTGTTTCTTATAATATGCAAACATTTTTATTTAGTATGTATAGTACATAATATATTTCTAATTAAATAGTGTATTAAATCGGTTGGTACAAAATCCAAAATAATTTGTGAACATTTATAGAATTTATTTTAATTTGTTTAGAGTATTCAATCCATATTTTATGTACAATTAAAAAATAACTCATGAGCAAGATTTTGAGAATCCGTGTTACACTTTTCTATGGATTTTTAACTTTACTCGGGACATCAAAATATCAAATCATTAACCCATTTTGAGGCATTCATCTCATCTCCTTGGTTTTTTTGCGCTAATTGCGTAATGGAGGTGCCTTCAAGCAACATGCGTCGTTGTCTTTTGTCTAAAATCCATTTGGGATCGATTCTTTTAACTTCTAGGTCTCGAAAACAAACAAAAGTAGCCGCCGCAGTTATTTTCCAACTGGGCTTTGGTTCTATGTCATAGTTTTCGCTAGCTATGCAAGATTTTGCAAGCACGCATATTTCTTTGTCTTTTATTTTTGGGAAAAATGTTTTTATGCCCCAAAATGGTAAAGTAAATCTTACTAAGCCCCAAAACTTACTCAAGGAGTGCTTAGACCCCAAAATAAAAAAGCAAATGGGTTTAGCTCCCGAAATGCAAAAATCCTTTATTTATACTAATTATGCCCTCATTTAATGACAATGCAACTTTCCCTCTTTTCTCACTCATTTGAGTTAACATTCACATCCAAGTAAAGAAAACAACCCTTTCACTCTTCTTCTTTTTGGGGGTTTTATGCATATATTATAGGACTTATTTGCAATTTGTGAAGCTTTTTGGGGTTTTCTGTGATATATCTGGATGTTATTTGCACGTTTTAATTTTTTTTAGAGATTTTTGCAATTGTGGTAGTCAAACAAGTTTTAAAAACTTTTTGAGGTTGTTTTTTGCACTTTTCAGGGGCTATCTACAATTTCTATAAATTTCTAGGGTTTTTGGTAATTTTTAAGGGGTAGTTTGTAATTTCTAGAACTTTTTAGAGGGTTTGTTTTGCAATTTTTTGAGTCATTTGTAGTTTTTAAAACTTTCTAGGTAGTTTTCTGTAATTTTTTAGGGGACATTTGCAATTTCTGAAATTTTGAAACCTTCTGGATAATTTTAAAACCTTATGTGTGGCTTTCTGCAATTTTTTGAGGGGGAGCATTTATAGTTTTTGAAACTTTTTGGAGAATTTTCTACAATTTTTGGGGTTATTTGCCATTTCTAAATCTGTTTGAGGAGGTCTTCTGCAAGTTTGGGAGGTTATTTTGCAATATGTGTAACTTTTAAAGGGCTAAAATTATTAATTAATTGTCAAACTTATGAGTTAGTTGTTAAACATATGAGTTAGTTGTTAAACTTATGAATTAGTTGTTTAGTTTATGAATTAGTTATTAAAGCTATTTAACTTATTATATCTCCAAATAGTCCAAAATAAACTTCAATTTCATTTATCTAATAAGTTAAAGTTTATGAGTTAGTTATTAAACTCATGAGATGGCTATTTAACTTATTATATCTCCAAATACTCCAAAACCAACTTCAATTTAATTTATCTAATAAGTTTAGCAACTTAAATTTCTGCAACTTTCGAAGGGTTAAACTTATTATTTATTTGTTAAACTTAAGAATTAGTTAGTAAACATCTGAGTTAGTAGTTAAACGTATGAGTTAGTTGGTAAACATATGAGTTAGCATTAAAATTTATGTGATAGCTGTTGATCTTATATAGCCGTTGAAATTTTAAGTTAGATGTTAAACTTACGTGTTAATCGTTAAACATGTTATATTTCAATTTGTCTAAAATTGGCTTCTATTTCATTAATCTAATAAGTTTAACAACAAACTAATAAATTTAACATCTAATAAGTTTCACAGTTAACTAATAAGTTTTACAACCATCTCAAAAGTTTGACAACTAACTAATAAGTTTAACAATTTTCAGAAGTTGCAATAAGCCAAAAATTGCAAATCCCTCAGAAAGTTTCAAAAATTGTAAATGAGCTCAAAAAGTTACAGACCCCCAAAGTTTCAAAACTTGCAAATGACCTCCAAAAAATTATAGAAAACCCCTAGTTTTAGAATTTGCAAATAACCCCTAAAATTATAGAAAAATTGCCTAAAAATTTTAAAAACTATAAATAAAGCCTTAAAAATTACAGAACCCTCGAAAGTTCCAAAATTTTTAACTAATTCCCTAAAATTTTGCATAAACCCCTCAAAAAAATTAAAAAATAATAAAAAAAAGAAGAAGAGGAGGAGGAGGAGGAGGAGGAGGGAAGGTGTTGTTTTTAACTTTATGTAAAGGTTAACACAAAAGAGTGAGAAAAAGGGAGGTGACGTGCCATTAAATGAGAGTAGAATGAGAATAAAAGGTTTTTATAATTTGTTGGGGCTAACACGTTTACTTTTACATTTTGGAGTCTAAAGCACTTGTTGACCAAGTCTTGGGGCTTAGTCACATTTGCTTTATCATTTTGGAGCCTAAACACATTTCCCCTCTCATTTAGAATAACACTGTAGCAATAGGTTATTATACAATCCTAATTTTATTAGAAGTAAATAAATGATTTATTAATATAGAATAAATATAACACAAAATCAAAATCCTGCACTAACAACAGTAAACATCTTTAATGATTTAATTCAAAAAATCTAGATTATCAAGAAGGGGGTGTTATTCATTCGGGATTGTTTGACAAGACTTAGATTGTTGTCCGATAATCCTATATTCTAAGATTTGAATTTAGACTAGGATATTTTGGCTAGAGTCCTGGACTTTTTAAAAGGATTTTTAAACTTTTGAATGGATTCTTGAGTTAAGTGTTAAATAGCCATTAACAAACATAATATTAAATATTAAAGCTCCAAATGATTAAATAATATAAAATACTAAAGAGTATTTAATTTTAAATTATTAAATATATTTAATATGAAATATGTTAAACAACTAAAAATAATTAAGCTATTTAATATTTAATATCAATATTAAATAATTTTTTATAGTTAAGGTATGCCAAATAATATTTTTGATTAATATTTAAATCAAATATATTGTATTAAACATATTAAAATACTAATAAAATGATTAAATAATATTAATTATTAAGTATGTTTTATTTTATGTATGAAATATATTTAAATATTTAATAAAAATAGTTAAAACTGAATATATTTAATATTATATTAGTTAACTATGTAGTATTAAATATAAATATCTAATAGTAACTATAAATGTTTTGTAAATATTAGTTATTAGTGTGTTTTTTTGTTAATATGGACTCATCCAAAGAAGGGGGAAAGAAAACCCATGGAGGAAGATCACAATCCACTAACTTCTACTTAGACTTTTATTTTGAAAATTTCTCACTAAAATGTATAGGGTAGGATTGAGATTTGGATTTTTGAAATCCTAGTCCTAATCATAATCTTAAATAACCAATAACACCACAAGTTAAATCCAAATCCATAATCCTAAACCAATAACACCTAAGTTAAAGTTCAAATTCTAATCATAAACTGATAACAACTTAAAGTTAAATTCCAGAAAAATCTCTAGCATATAAAAATCCTCAACCAAAAATCCCCCCTTGCATAATTCCTCTCATTTTTATGATGCACTTGAAATGATAAGGCGTTTCTCCCAAAATAAAGGATTTAAAAATGATACAGTAGTAACTCTGTTTTGGATTCGTTTTACAACACTAAAAATCTATTTAATACAACAATTCTTGTTTTCCTTGGGCCATGAAATTATGTTCAGGAATTATTTGCGGCCTACTGATAGAACCCAAAGAATGACCCCAGCAAACTTGTCACAAATATTGGGGATAGTTTACTAAGCCTTTTCTAATAGCCCGAGCTACTTTTGGCCCAGATAGCAGCAGCTTCATTATCGTTGTTCGGTCTTATAGCCAAATCTGGATTCTCTCTCATCTTTTGTTCTTGAACGTGATTGGGAACTGTGGAGATTATAATCCATTTTTCAAACTTTGCATGTTTGATAAATAAGTGAACTATAATCTGTCATTCTTGTCAAAATAACTGAACAGAACATGGCTTTGAATTTAAACATTAAAGGACCCGGTAGTTGAATTTTTTTCGTGGGGGGATAAAATTATCTTTTACTTGGTCAAACTTCATGAACAATAATCCATCAAACAATAAGCTAGAGAAATCCTAGCTTATTTTATGGTGGACCATAATAAAAAATAATTAATTTGTTTGGCTACCACACAAAAAATTGATTATAATCCATAAAAGTGGATTATAATTCACTTTAACTACTTGTCAAACATGTTCTTTGCATGACCATCTTCTTAAATCATAGTTTTTTATGTTTTACGAACGATCGTGATGTAAGTAGTAATAAATATTTTGTAAGTTGTTTTTAATAAATATTTTGTAAGCTGTTTTTTTAATATCCCTAATCTTTAACCAGAAAGAATCATTCTTAAAATAACAAACGAATATATATAACTAACCTTCATTTTGACGGAGTCGAGGGATGCACACAACTTATCAAAGCGAAACTCATCCCAATTAATAAGATGATTCATTTTAATTTTTATAGTGATGCTGTGATGGTGCATATGAAGCTCAATGATTGGTTGGTGGTAGTGATAAAAATAAATCAGAACTAGAAGTAAATTTGTCTACATGATAATAAAGAAAAGAAAATATTTTCTCTATCTTATGTCATGTCTTGATCCGTTTTCAAACCATTATCTTACCTACATAATTCATACTTTAAATTAGAGTAAAGGATCTGGCAGACTCCGACCAGCTGCTCCAAAAGCATATATTATACGTCTCCCAACTTCTTCCAAATACTTAGGATTTAATTACGATCTTTTTTTGCGGTTAAGTCAACGATTCATAGCACAGACAGCTAGTTTACTTTTCTATGAATTTATCTGCTACTCGTTCTACGTCATAGAGTTGTTGGGATTGCGTCTTTGATTCTTTGTATAACTTTATAAGAATTAGATAAGTTTAGAGATCTATTATGATTAGATGATTGAGTCTCATCATGATTAGGAGTTTGAATCATATTCTAATTATGAAGTTAGGGCTAGAGATAGGGTTTTGATTTCCATATATATATTCTTCTATTGTTGGAGGAAAAAACAAGTAGACGAGGGAGATAGTCAATATTCTTATAATTTAGGGTTAGCAGAGAGCGTTGCCTGATTTAAGAATATTGTGCAAGAAGCGAGGGTTTCGTAGTCTTTATCTGTGCAAAAGATTAATTACAACATTGAGAGAGGATTTCACAGTCTTTGTCCATTAAAAATATCGTAAGGGGTGGGTTTTGGAGAGAATATAAAAGTTGATTATGTATGTGAGATTGAGAGATTGAGAGACGAGAGTTGAGTGGTTCCTCTTATAGTTCTCCCTGATTACTACAACGTCTTGTCTCGCTTGCCTCACAAATAATGTAACATATTCAAATTAGTTCTTGATTAGCCTAATCCAGATTAGTTCGGAACCAACGGACTTGGAGTATTTCTAGCCTGATTACTCAAAAGTGGTTAAATTCAATCTTTAGATTTCGTCAAAGTAGGGATTATTCCTGGTCGGATTATTCGTCAAAGTGGTTAAATTACAAATTTGTGTGAGATTCATCTGAACGTGCCCTCTAAATATAATTACTTATACGTACTTTACAGGTTGATTATCATACCGCACATCCACCTTCTGTTGTTTCGGCTACTCAATCGGCTTCTACTCAGCCTTCTCCTGGTGCTCAGGGTTCGGCTTCTGCTCAGCCTTCTCCAGATGCTCATGGTTCTACTTCTGCTGCTCAGCATTCTCCTCAAGATATTTCAACACAAAATCATATTACAAGTCGACTGGGGGGCTTGATAAGGGGCTTAACGCAGGAGGGTTACGGCGAGGAGGACGTCCGCAAGGCTTTTGTTGATTTTCTTCAATTTAGTCAGCAGTGACATGCACTTTTAAGATATTTGAGACATTGTATTTTGGATATTCTTTATGTTTGTGATTTAATTAGTTTAAAAATTACTACTCGCATTTCATTTTAGTAAATTTTTTGTTTTGGCTTATAATTGTGTATGGTAGTGTTAGGATCTTGAATTCATTTTATGATATTTATGTTTTTGGTTGTATAATTGCATGGGAATATTGCTATGAACAGGTTGATTAATATTGCTATGAATAGGTTGATAATGTACACAAATAGTGCATGTTTTGGTACAGGTGAAACAACTTGCACCAACGGTTTCAACCGTTGGTGCTGTTGATTTGCACCAACGGGTGAAACCGTTGGTGCTGACATTTGCACCAACGGTTTTAACCGTTGGTGCATGGTTTTTTTAATTTTAATAATTTAAATTTAAAAAATATCAGCACCAACGGTTTGAACCGTTGGTGCTGATAAAACAACCGTTAGGGTAAACTTTGCCCCAACGCAAATTGTCCCAACGGGTTTTTTTTTTTTGCCCCAACGGTTCTAACCGTTGGGGTCACTATCTGCCCCAACGGTTTGAACCGTTGGGGCTGACCTCTTTTGTACAAGTGACATAGTGGATTTCTCGTATTGTTGTCCTGTGGACATATGTCGAAGTTGGTCGACCGAACCACGTAAATCTCGGTGTTCTTTCTTTTTGGTTATGATCATTTTCTATCTTGTTGATTGTGGGTTAGCTTCCAAATTGTGCAATCGTAATAGTCGGGGAGACTAAAATTCCCCAATAAGAGTTGCAAACGATTAGATCCACCCATGCACGTAAATAACAAGTTGAAACTATGTTCCCCGTTTCTCTCCCCACTAACTCTTAAGCACCCATCTCACTATTTTCAGCTTTCTTTTTCAACAACCAGCCTTAGTTCGCTCGACAAGACGACGCTAGATTCAAACTTGCAAAAGCGAAATCATCGCATCGGCGTAAATCTCAAAGGACGCCGACACGTTGTCAAGAGGGCGGTCAACGCGGCAGTATATGTACGCAAGTGAAGTGAGAAAGCAATAAATTAAGATCGCACGAGGGCCATAGATTCATGGAAATTCGTACGTGGTTCGGTGAGTGGTCACTCCTGTGTTGGATGCGTCTGTTATTGAGTAGATAATGAAATAAGACGATGTGACATCTTTTTCTTCAGCTATTAGTTATTATTACCCTCGTGGCGCTGGTGATATTTATATCCCGTGTATGAGTACGAGGTACCAATTGATCATAACATGAGTAGTTGTGTGCATGTTGAGGCGGCTCGCGGCTGCCTTTTGAACTTGTTATAGATTGTTTCAAAGAACAATTTTTCACTTCAGCCCTATTTTATTTTTTTTATTGAAATCGATCTTTTTTTATTTATCAAAACCGACCCGATTTCTTGATTAGCAGCGTTATCACCTTCCTAAACAGTCAGGGTTGTCAACCCCGACTATTTAGGAGGGTGTTAAACCCTACTTAGCAGCCTTAAACCCTAAAAATTAATGTCCTAAATAGTCGGGGTTGGCAACACCGACTGTTTAGGAAGGTGATTAAGAAGCTAATCAAGAAATCGGGTCGGTTTTGGTAAATAAAAAAATGGGTCGATTTCAATAAAAAAATTGAAATGGGGCTGAAGTGAAAATTTGTTCTTGTTTCAAATACTTAAATTCATATTGCTTTGAGAGTTTTTTTCAGATTGGTTTGTTTTGATCAAGAGTCCTAATTACATTAGACTTTGCACAACCAATCATATTAGAGGTTTATTCCTACTCGGACTCTTGTTGGGTTTTAGGACATATGGACTTCTATTCTAATTAGAACTCTTATTCCTTAAACAGCAAGGAGCTGGAATCTTCAAGGCTATATAAGAATAGTCTTTCAAGACAATAATAATCATCAATCTTCAGAGCATCAATCAAGAAGAAATAATTCTTTTGTGAAGCCTATTTGATATTCTTCTCCTTTGTTTCTTAGTTGAGAGTTGTATTAGGCTTTTGGGATGTTATTTAGTACTGAGAGATTGAGAAATTTCACTTTGTATTCCTGACAATTTAATTAGTAAAGTTTTCTCCTCCTTCGCTTGTGGACATAGGCCCACATATATCTTTGTGTTCGTGTGTTCTTGATATTTTCCGTGCTCTCGTGTAATTGATATTAGCTTATCCTGGGGAGTTTGTCATAACAAATTGGTATCAGAGCCCTCAGGTATCGATCGAACGAGAAGATGATGACAAATACTACGAAGTGAGATATCGAGAACTTTGATGACAACATTAGTTTCAGCCTTTGGCAAGTTAGGATGATCGCCGTGTTGACACAGAGTGGATTGAAGAAGGCCTTGTTCGTAAAGTCGAAGAAAGTGGCTAATATGACGGACGAAGATTGAAACGAGTTGGATGATAGAGCTCTTATAGCAATCCAGTTATGTTTGACAAACGAAGTTTTATAAGAAGTTCTCATGGAGAAAATAATCGCCGATTTGTAGTCTAAATTGAAGGATTTGTATTTGACGAAGTCGCTCACTAATCACCTCCTCTTGAAGCAGTGTTTGTACACACTTCGGATGTCGGAAGGAACACCCATCAAATCTCATATTGGTGAATTAAATTCTATGATTACAGATTTGAGTAAGATTGATGTTAAGATCGATGATGAAGATCAAACCCTATTGTTATTGTGTTCTTTGCCGCCTTCCTACAAGCACTTCAGGAATACTATGATTTATGGTCAAGATTCTATTGGTATCAAGGACGTCAAAGAGAACTTAATGAATAAGGAGAAGATCGACAAAGAGTTAACAAGTGAAAGTGGCGATAAAGCTGATGGCTTGTTTGTTCGAGGAAGATAGAAATAAATGGGCTTTGGAGGTAACAGATATAAGTCAATGCACATGAATTTGACCTGCAGATATTGCAAGAAAAAAGGGCACATTAAGACCGATTGTTACAGATTGAAGAACAAAAATAAACAAGAAGAGTATGAAGAAAAATCAAAGGAGGACTCCGCTGAAGTTGATATTGCTGAAGATGTGATTTTGTTGGCTACAGATGATATAAACAGGAGCATGAATGATTGTATCTTGGATTCGGGTTGTTCCTATCACATGTGTCCTAATCGGGACTGGTTCACCACTTATGAAGCTATTGATGGTGGAGTTATTCTTATGGGGAATAACGCCTCATGAAAGACTGTTGGGAAAGGCACAATTCAGATTAAGATGCATGATAGAGTCATCAGAACTTTGGCAGGTGTTAGGCATGTTCCAGGTTTAATAAAGAATCTAATCTCTTTGGGTACTCTTGATAGCATTGGGTGCAATTTTTCAGGTGAAGGTGGAGTTCTTAGGGTTACAAAAGGCTCTCTTGTGGTTATGAAATGAAATAAGATCGATAGCTTTTATATTTTGTAGGGTTCTATCGTTATCGGCTCGGTTGCAGTTGCATCGTTGATGTCAGGAGTTGATACTACCAGATTATAGCATATGAGACTTGGTCATATGAGCGAGCACGGATTGATCGAGTTGGGTAAGAAGGGTCTTTTATGTGGAAAAAGTATAGAAAAATTGGGATTATGCGAGCATTGCATCTTTGGGAAGCAGAAAAGAGTCAGTTTCAGTATGGCAGTGCATCAGACTAAAAGTATTTTGGATTATATCCATTCAGATCTTTGGGGATCTTCTCAAGTTGCCTCGAAGGGTGGTAGTTCTAAATATTTGTTGACCTTCATTGATGACTACTCCAGGAAGGTTTGGGTCTACTTTTTGAGACATAAATATGAGGTATTTGTGACTTTTAAGCAGTGGAAGTCTTTGATTGAGAAGCAGACTGGGAGGCTGATTAAGAGGCTTAGAACTGGCAATGGCCTTGAGTTTTGTAGAGGAGAATTTAATGAGTTCTGCAAGAAGGAGGGAATCATTAATCATCATACAGTCCCTCACACGCCGCAATAGAATGGAGTGGCAGAATATATGAACAGAACCCTATTAGAGAAAGCTTGTTGTATGATGTTCAATGCAGGTTTAGGTAAGGAATACTGGGCGGAAGCAGTGAATACGGCTTGTTACTTAGTGAATCGGTCGTCATCTACTGCTATTAGTTGTAAAACTCCAGAGAATGTTTGGTCTGGTAAGCCTGCGAATTATTCTAATATTAGAATATTTGGTTGCCCTACATATGTGCATGTTAGTCAAGGGAAACTTGAGCCGCGAGTGAAGACGTGTATTTTCCTAGGTTATGTATCTGGTGTTAAGGGTTTTAGGTTATGATGTCCTGATCCGGAATCTCCTAAGATTATTATTAGCCGTGATATTACTTTTAATGAATGTGCTATGTTCCATCAGAAACGTCATCGGTTTTAGTTGTTGATAACGCGCGCACTACAGGACATAAGATGGAGTTAAAAATTTGTGATTCAGCTCTTCAGCATGATAAGACTACGGGAGTTCAGCAGCCAGATCCCGTTCAAGTAGATGAAAAACCTCCGCAGCTACAAGAAGAGAGAGAATATACTATTGTTAGAGATCAGTCTAGACAAGATATCCGACCACCACAAAGATATGAAAATACGGTAGCTTATGCATTATCGGTTAACAATTTTGTGTCTTTTAGCTATTCAGGAGCTACTTCAGGTGATGACTTTGCTAATATTTACGTTCGTCGTAAGGACAATTCAGTCAATTTATTGAGGAGGCCTCTTTCAGTTAGCAAGTTCAAGACGGGCTTAGACTTGATCGATACGTGCTGCACTTATATGCCCAGCGGGGCTATTGGAGAAGGTGGAGCAAGTTAGCTTATTTTGGAGTGAAGAATCTTCTACGCATTTGAGTCAAGGTGGAGATTTGTTATAGGTTGCCTCAAATACTCAAATCTATATTGCTTTGGGAGTTCTTTTTAGGTTGGTTTGTTTTGATCAAGAGTCGTACTTACATTAGACTTTGCACAACTAATCATATTAGAGGCTTATTCCTATTTAGACTCTTGTTGGGTTTTAGGACATGTGGACTTCTATTCCTATTAGAACTCTTATTCCTTAGACAACAATAAGCTGAGATCTTCAAGGCTATATAAGAACAGTCTTTCGAGCAAATAATAATCATCAATCTTAATAGCATCAATCAAGAAGAGAGAGCTCTTTGTGAAACCTATTTGATATTCTTCTCTTTTGTTCCTTTAGTTAAGAGTTGTATTAGGCTTTTGGGGTGTTATTTAGGATTGAGAGATTGAGAGATTCCACTTTGTATTCCTCACAATTTAGTAAACTTTTCTCCTCCTTCGCCCGTGGACGTAGGCTACAAGCCAAACCACGTATATCTTTGTGTTTGTGTGTTCACGATATTTTTCGTGCTCTTGTGTTATTTATATTAGTTTATCCTGGGGATTTTGTCATAACAGAACTAGTGTGAACGATAGGCTCTCACCCGTTATTAGTCGTGATTGATCTGTAATCTAATGACTTATCTGCTGAATAAAGTAGCGAAGAGTATTCAAATATCAATGCATGCATCAAGAACTTTTATTTTTTTTCTCTTCTAATATAACCTCCAAATATATGAATAGATGCATCAAATATGAATAAGGTATCCCTTATAAACCTAGTTACAACCCCCAACAAACCCCCCCTCCCCCCCCCCAAAAAAACAAGAAAGAAAAAGAAAAGAAAAGAAGAAGAAGAAGAAGAAATAAATAAATAAGTCTAAACATGAGGGCCCTTTTTTTCTTCTCAAGAACATTAGAGTTGTTTGCCTAATTATATATAGAGAGGTAGTCCGACAAGAAAAGTTTAAAGTTTAAGATGCTTTGTGTGGCATCTCAAAATTTAAGAGGCTAATTAGAATAAAATAAGTTCAAAATATTATTTTGCAACAACCACGGTTCAGAGGGGTTTTCTTAAATTGAAATAGTAATTAAAGGGTTATTTAGAACATCCCCCGAAGTTTATGGGTGTTCTTCTGGAGTCACCCAAGAAATAACAATAACATCATCATCATCATCATAACCTTTATCCCAAAAAATACATGAATCCTATTCTTTCATTCCATTCTATTATGGGACACCTCCTTCGTTAAGTTATCACGTTGGAGATACCCCGACAAATATTTAATATGATTCATTTTCATGTGGATCCGACTATGTTTTATGCTGGCTGTCGACTACCTAACACAACACTCCTCCTTTATCCTAGTTTAGGATAGACAGCGCTGGCAATGAAATTAATCCAATAAATAACTAACAAAAAGAATTTCATAAAAAAAATAGTATCAACAATGTCTATGTTCAAATTTCTACTATTATTCAGTGATTATTTGTCTTTTTAGTGAAAGTCGTTATCATGTTTTTTTCAGCATAACTTTTCAATGTTGCTATTATTATTCTAATTCTGCCTAACTTTTCAATGTTCTTATTATTATTCTAATTCTGCCTAACTTGGTCGAGTGTTTTTGACACACGCACAAAGCATGGTACCAGAATCTTCAAGCATTTTCTTAGCTTTGTACATCGACTAGCCGATTTGCGAATTAGCACCAAGGTTGATTGATCTTAATTTTGGTTGACGTGTATGTCACTTTCTGACGGAATATGAACTCGCAAGTCGCAGCTCATCACAAATATAGACTTAAGGGCAAGTCCGATGTGAACTTGAACGAACTCAACTATAACAAACAATAGGGTATCACAATCTAAAAGTTTAATGCTTCGTTTAGGAGTTTACTAGGGAAGAAAAGGAAAATTAAATAACGAAAAGCAAAGATAGAGAAGAAGAGGGAAAAAATAAAATGTTGTTTGAGAGTTTAGTACGAGGAAAGGAAGTAAACTTAATTTATCTGTTTTAGTAGTTTTGCTAATTGACCGGAGAGAGGTGAGGTGAATATATATAAAGTTACATAAATGCCCTTACATGTTATTAAAATATTGGGAAAAATACTTCCAGCTCCCAAAACACAAGAAAATGTGCTTCCCCCCCGACTTTTTCAACGGGTGCTTTGCCCCCAAAATCGCCCGCGATTTTTTTCCAGCCCCCAAAACGAATCTCCAGACGTAACTCCGTTTAAACCCCTCCCGAAATACCCAAAATACCCTTCCGTTTAAAATTCCCCGTTATGAGTAACCTCCTCGTCCGTACCCTGCCATCTCTCTTCTGTAAGTAAACCGACTCCAGAAACCCAATTCAAAACCCTACCCCTAAATCAACCGACTCCAACGCAAACCGAATCAAAGCAAAGGGATTAAAATGGACGGCGATTCAACCCCCAAAGCAAGCCTCAATGCCGACCAAAGCGAAAGCGATGATGCCCAGTAGTTCGAAATCTCAGAAAGAGCCCAGACAACTGCAGTGCGTACTGAATCTGATGCTAAAGTTGTGATTGCTAATGTTCTAGAGGACATCGTAACCAGCCATTCTCAACCCAGAAGTCCACCTTAAAATTTAAGTGTAGGCCCCCGCGAAGGTCTAGAGGGTAGCACCTGCACCACCGCCGCGTCCAACGATGCCACTAGAGCGCTCCTTGGTCTACAGAGAAGAGAAAAAGAGAAGCACGTGGCAGCACCCAAAATGTAATTTTTACCGTAAGTTTTATGTTGTTAAGGTTATAGTTTGATTGATAATGCTCCTAGTCTGGTGGGAAGGTCCAAAATTACGAGTGTCTATTAGCTGTTGAGGTTACCGTTAACATGCAAGGTTCATGCTTTTATTGTTGAGGTTATTGTTTGGTTGTTGAGGTTAGCCTTTGGTTGTTAAGGTTAGGTTTTGGTTGTTAAGGTTATGGGGTTGTTGTTAAGGTTGTTGGTTTATCCGCAAAGTTTACAGCATAGTTATTATGTTTACTGATTATACTAAAAAATGCTTATGTCTTGTGTTTTTGTTATGTAGAAAAAGGGCAAAGCTAACTATTACGTTGCGGCCTACCACTAGCTTCAATACCTATCATAACTTCATGCGGAGTTTGGTGCAGCATATGGAGCCAAGACACTTTGCGGCCTATGAAGATAGTGTATTCAGACACTACGTCTATTTTGGCCCACCTGGTGTCGATGTTCCCACCTTTGAGCACATTTTGAGTCAGTGGGACAAGAAAAGGAAGAAATTCGTCTTCACCGATAGGAATGATGGAGAAGAGATCGCCTGCTCATTCAACCTTGAGTGGGTACTGGAGCATACATGGTTCTCCAATGAGGGGCTTCTTGTTGACCACAATCGGGATAGGAAAAATAGGATTTGGTCCAGGTTTTTTAACAAACTCGAGGCCGAGGGTGCCAGCAGTATAGCTCCTCCAAAGGAGGCCCCACCAGGCGCAATATGGAGCAACTGCTCTTGAAGCTGGTACTATCGGCTGATCGCCGAGATGTGAAGGACTTTGTCCTGCTGCAGATCCTCTATCAGCTGAGCATGATTTGATGTCCAAGCAGTGTTTCTGATGTTCTTAGGCATTTATTCAAGTACGTCGATAGCATCGAACATGCCAATAACACTGCTTAGGGGACCTATATATTCAATGAGACTTCTGACGCGATAGGGAGGGCACTGAAGGGGCCCGAGCCAGGGAAGACGATTTTATATCTTCAAGGGTGCACCCCGCTAGTTTGTGTAAGTAATCATATCTTTTATTACTGATTGTGAAGGTTAGGGTTTAGTTATTAATGTTATAGTTTGGTTGTCAAGGTTACAGTTTGGTTGTTAATGTTACGGTTTGATTGTTAAGGTTACATTTTTATTATTAGGGTTACTTATTAATTGTTAAGCATAAAAGTGTTTGTTAAGTTTTTATTTCTCTAATGTGCAGTTATGGTACTATGAACTTACTGGCATCAAGAAGCCAGCAGTTGGATGTACGGTGAGGCCTCCCCTCACAAATTGGGTGAGACTTGGAGAGGTTGCTGGTTCTTTGAGATTGGCCACTATTGTAGCTAAAGAAAGCAAAGCTACGATAAAGCTTCCACAACAATATGGCCAATTTCAAAGAATCGAGGGAGGTTTGTGGGGGAAGGAGCAGGGGAAAGAGAAAGAGAAGATGAGAGAGAGAGAGAAGAGGAGGATTAAGGGTAAGGCTGCAGTAGACGCCAGCAGGGCACGTGGCCTAAGACACCTTCTTCACAAGAAGAAGAGGGGAGCAGAAGATGACATCCCAATTGATGAAGATGTAAGAATTTAGCTGTTGTGAATTTTATTTATTTTTTAATTAATTAATCCTTCTAATAATACTCTATCTATCAATTGCATAGGTAATGCCACAGGATATTGATGAAGACATCGAGCAGCCAAATGAGATAGTTGAGAAAATAGAATGGCCTCAGCAAGTGATCTACTGGAAGAGCATCGCGTCAATGAACCAAGTATTACGTCGAGAAAACGAGAATAAATTCAAGGGTATGATTGCTGTCGGCCGTGTAAAGATAAGTGCTCTTTCTGTGAAGGTGGCTAAGCTGTCTGCTCAAAATAGAAGACTGAGAGAGGAACTAAGCGAAGCACGATCCAGAACCCTCTCTGTATATAAGGATAAGAGGCCTACAGGATTGGTGTCAGGCTCATTGATGGAACCACAAACTTGTACATGTTAGATGTGGCTTGCAATTACGTTTACGTGTTATGTTTAAAGATTGATTGTTAAGTATATGAATTTTTTGTTAACTTTATGGATCTAATGTTAAGGTTACAGATTAATTGCTAAGGTTAGAGATTGATTGTTAAGTATCTGGGTTAGTTGTTAGGGTTATGTAACTGATGCTATGTTTTTTGACAATGAAGTACCTAAGCTCATTTGTTTACTTTTTGATCAGAAACTCCAGGCACCATGGGTGGCATTGATATACAGTACGAGGCGGATGTTAATCAATCATTATTTGATGAAGCTAATAAGGAGAGCGAGGACCCTCCAACAGGGTGGGCCTCTCCACAACCATTTTTTCTGATATTAACAAGGAGAGTGAAGATGCTCTACCAGGGGAAGTACCTCCACCAGAGAACTATCGCATTGATACGGCTCTTGAAATAGAAATAAACGAGGGAGAGAAGGTGTCCCCGCCAGTGAAGAAGCTGCTAACTTGTACAAGTCAGCTAGCTTTTGCACTATACGTTAGAGATTGGTTGTTATGTCTATGTATTGGTTGTTAAGTTTTTGATTATTTATACTCTGAATATTATCAGAAATAGGAACTCAACGCGAGGACACTGGAAGGGAAATAACGTTGGTGGTTGATGTCCCTTCTGTAGGTCATGATACGGAGACGCAAACTTGTATAGGTTAGCAACTTTTTCACCATATGTTTAGGCATCAGTTGTTAGGGTTACTATGAAATTGTTAAGTTTAGATAGATGGGGCTAAGTTTTCTCAATATTTATACTTTGAATGGATTGTTTAGAAACAGACACTCTAAGAGAGGACACTAGGAGGAAAATAAAGCAATCAGAGGATGCCCCTCCACCAGCACCTGACACATCAACTGAGGATGAAGATGTTCCTCTTAGGTTTTCAAAGGCTTTGAATAAGAGAAAGAGGGGTACAAAGGAGGCACGCGAGAAGGTGTCCGCTGTTGCATCCCTTAAAGGGAAGAGATGCAGAAGAGCGATGAAGCCTTCCAAGTGGGTAGTCACCCCTTACACTAAGGGGAAGAAGAAGAAAGAAAAAGACAACATATGGGACAAGGCTATAATAGAAGTGGCTGGGGAGGAGGAAGAGCAGGTGCAGGAAAAGATAGCAGAGTTGGCTCCTGCTCGGCTACAAAGTGACCCCCACTCTATCTGGAAAAAACACATGAGTTCCCCTATGAGTTTAGAAGAAGAAATGTGTTGGAGTAAGCTGAACGAGGGGATTCCCTTTCCAGGAGGTTTCATCATTAAGTTTTTGGGTGGTAAGGACACATTTATACATAATTATAAGGTGTCAGCAGATGTTACCGCGCTGCTGACAGAAGAGGAGAAAAAAAACTCTCAACCATTTTTGCATTTGTAGATGTAACAAGTAAGTATTTACCTCATATCATAAGTTTTTACAGCTTCGTTTTTAAGGTTATCAATTAGTTGTTAGGGTTCCTCCTATGTTAATAAGGTTATATGTTTTATGTTAAGGTTACTGGTTTGTTGTTAAGATTACGGGTTTGTTATTAAGATTAAGGATTTGTTGTTTAGCTTAAGGGTTTTTTATTATAGTTATTGATTTGTTGTTAAGGTTACGTGTTTATTATTAAGGTTACAGGTTTGATGTTAAGGTTACGAGTTTATTGTTATGGTTACGAGTTTTATTGTTATGGTTATTGATTTATTGTTTAGGTTACGAGTTTTTTGTTATAGTTATTAATTTTTTGTTAAGGTTACGTGTTTGTTGTTAAGGTTACGGGTTTGATTTTAAGGTTACGGGTTTTTTGTTATGGTTATTGATTTGTTGTTTAGGTTACAGGTTTTTTGTTATAGTTATTGATTTGTTGCTAAGGTTACGTGTTTGTTATTAAGGTTACGGGTTTGATGTTAAGGTTTCGGGTTTGTTATTATGGTTATGGGTTTTTTATTATGGTTATTGATTTATTGTTAAAGTTACGGGTCGGTTGTTAAATTTACTAGTTTGTTCTTGCTGTTAATTATTAGTTGCTAACTACAATTTTTGTTTTGTCCATGTTTGCAGTTTTATTAAAGCATACACCGGATCAGCGGGGTTTATTACCCGGCTTGAGATCCTCAATATATTACGCGGCGGGCGACTCGATGATGTAGTAAGATTTTTAATTGGTAATTATTGATTAGCATATTTAATAATACTATTATTAATTACTTGTTGTCAACTTATTATAGCTTGTTGATACGCTGCTTGATTTAGTTTGTGAAATCAGAGAGCGTTGTCCAGTATAAAATTTGGGGTGGTCCCTGTTTGGTTTAGTGTAAGTTTATGTCTGGCATGGCGTACTCCTACCTATCAGCACATAATCTATGTTAAAAGGAACCTGATCGGGTTAATTCTTTATTGCAGCACCAGATACATGTGGCGAAACCAGATTACCAAGAACTGTATCATATCTACATCAAACACTTGGTCGATGCAGGGTGTACTAACCTCTTAGTTCCCATTGTCCAGTAAGATCATTGGCATCTACTGGAGTTTGATGTAAAAAATGATATTGCCAGGCATTACGATTCCTTGAAGGAGAGATCTGGACATTGGGAGCCTGTGCTCAATATTGTGAAAGCCTTCAACTATATTAAAACTTGCTTCGATGAGAACCAATTGCGCAGCGTATTCGACCCAATCAAAGTTCCATGCGAGGAGCAAAAGGGATCATAAGTTTTCCGGAACCCTTGTTGGAATTCAATGTTGGAAACTGGTGTATCTTCTCTTTGGAACATAGCAATCCTCATAGGAGCTTGGGGATAGATGATTCTCATAATAGCATGAGAATAGAGGTGTCAAACAGTACAGGGGAACGCAGGTTGGAGCGAGGAACGAGGCAAAGAATCGCGAAGAGTCAAATTATCCAGATTTCAGCCTGTGAGTCGACTCATACCGGTACATGAGTCAACTCATCAGGTTGAGTCGACTCATGCCTGTCATGAGTCGACTTATGAAACCAAGCCTAGTTCGCAGTTCGTCTCTGACCAGTCGACTCATCATGTCACGAGTCGACTCATCAGTCATGGGTCGACTCATATACAGTTTTGAGTCGACTCAAGAAATCAAGTCCTGTTAGCAAAAGTTTCTAACCAGTCGACTCATCAGTTATGAGTCGACTCATATGAGATCATGAGTCGACTCATAACTGCTCATGAGTCGACTCATCGAAGATTTCTAGATTCGTTAAGGCCTCTATTTACGTGTTTTCCTGTTTGGGTTGGGCTTGGTTATTTACCACTTTGTCACCCTCGTTTGTACACCTATATAAGAGATTGTTTTAGGGTTTAAAACAATCAGAGAGTTTAATCAAGAGAGATTAGATTGTAGTTGAGATTTGGAGAGCCTGTTCTTCAATTCTAGAGTGAGATTGTGAGAGATTGTAAATTGCATACTCATAATCTAGAGAAGGTATTTTCCTTCGCCCAAAACCTGAGTTGTTCTTGTGTTTCTTATTATTTTCTTCTCAACCCACCTTTGATAATTCCGCGATCAAAGGTGTTCGCACGGCAACTCGTATCAAGTTGGTATCAGAGCATCAGATCTGGTGAAGGGGCATCCTGTATATGGTCCTTACTCGATCACAGTACAAGAAGCTTGGTGAGATCCTTATTTCCTTGGAAGAAGTCCATAAGATAAGGAAGGAGAAGATGTCTGAAGCAGATAACTCAGCAAGACTTGACGCTATGGAGAAGCAGATAGAGACGATCGGGACTACTCTTACTCAGCTCGTAGGTCTCATCAATGGAGGGGACAAAAAGGAGGAATCTTCTTTGAAGGGCAAGAAGAAACTTGTTGAGTCCGATGAAGAACGCGAGAAATCAGATTCGGAAGAAGAGGCCGAGGTTGTTAAGTCTGCTCCACATACAGGGGGTAAGAATTATTACCAAAACTTGAAGATTGACTTCAAAGCGGAGATTCCTGTTTATGATAGGAGTGTCAATGTGGAGAAGCTCGATGATTGGATGAGCGTATGGAGATGTACTTCACTCTCTATAGATATTCATCCAATGAGAAGATCGTGTTCACGACGTTGAAGCTTTCAGGGCACGCGTTGACGTGGTGGAAGTCCTATTGCAAACAGGAAAAGAAGGTCGCATCGTGGAACAAATTCAAGGAGCTACTGAGGAAGCGGTTCTATCCTATGGGGTTTCTCGAAGAGCGTTGGTACAAGTGGTACGACTTGCGCCAAAGATTCAATCAGACCGTTCAAGAGTATACGACAGAGTTCCAGCAGCATGCGATGGTTCTAAACATCGCAACGGATGAATACTCTATTTTCATGAAATACATGGCGGGTCTGAATGAATATATCCGGAAGGAGATGAAGCTGTTCACGGTCGAGACGATTGCAGAGGCGAGCGTGAAGGCAATTGCCATTGAGGGCAAACAAAAGAAGGGTAATGAAACAAAGGGTGATTCCAAACAGTCGGGAGGCAAGTCTAGTGGCTCTCAACATAAGGAAGAGAAGAAGAAGGGTGATTCGGGGAAGGTATGATTGACATGCAATCACTGTAAGCAGACAGGGCACGTGGCTGATCGTTGCTAGGAGAAGTACCCCCATCTGAAGCCAAAAGGGTTGAAGAAGAAAGAGGAGAAGAAAGCATACGTGATAGCGCAGGGTCCGAAGGAGGTTCCCAGGATGACAGAGCCCAACAGCAGCCTCAGCCTTATGGCGGGGAAAAAGGCCGCGAAAGAAGACGACGACCCGAGGGAGCAACTCTTTGTTTTGAAGTTGCAGGTCAAGACCAGCTTGGTAGATGCCATTGTAGATACAGGGAGTCAGAAGAACCTGATATCTGAAGCATTAGTACAGAAGCTGGGATTGAAGACGGTGAAGCATCCGAAGCCCTATCCATTAGGGTGGATTCAGAAGGAAGCGGGATTGAGTGTGGTGAGCCAGTGTATGTTCAGATTTGCACTCCATGAGTTATATATTGATGAGGTCACATGTGACGTGGTTCTGTTGGATGTTTGCCAAGTTATTTTGGGCAATCCTTACTTGTGGGATAGACACGCGGTATATGATCGGCAGGCCCAAAAGTATACGTTCACCAAGGATGGCGCACAATTCAATTTTCGTTCGACATCTCTTCCGTAGGAGACGAGTTTGGTGACGGTGACTCAGGCTAAGAGGTTGGTGAATGTGGGCAGGAAGTTCGTTTTGTTGTTCATTCAGTCTTATGAAGAGCAGCTGAGTAGGATATGCTTGTCCACCTTAAGCAAGCTTCAGGAGGGAGATCTTGACAGTTTGAAGGCCAAGTATGCGGACTTGTTTTCGAAAATCACGGGACTACCACCACGGCGAGATGTAGAGCATGAGATTATGTTGACCGGCGAGAGTTCCTTACCAAACATAGGCCTACACCACACATCAATACAGGAGTCCGAAGAGATCAAGAAACAGGTTCAGGAGATCTTAGAGACAGGAGTGATAGTGTCGAGTTGTTCACCTTGCGGGTCGCCGATGTTATTGGTGCCCAAAAAGGATGGAGGGTGGCACATGTGCGTGAATTACCGGGCGCTCAACAAGATAACAATCAAGAATCGTTACCCACTACCACGGATCGATGATCTTATGAACCAGTTGGAGGGAGCGAGGTTCTTCACAAAGTTAGATCTGAAGTCTGGCTATCATCAGGTAAGGATTCGAGAGGAAGACACTTGTAAGACGATGTTCAAGACCAAATAGGGCCTGTTTGAGTGGTTGGTGATGTCGTTTGGGTTATGCAATGCTCCGACGACTTTTATGAGGCTCATGAACGATTTATTGCGACCTTTCATAAAGGATTTTGTGATTGTGTACCTTAATGATATTTTGGTGTATAGCAGGACCTGGGAGGAGCATCTTGTTCATGTGGAGAAGGTGTTTAGAGTATTGCAGGATGGACAGCTGAAGCTCAACGGGAAGAAGTGCAAGTTTGGGAAGGACGAGTTGGTGTATCTCGGGTTCATCATGGGGAATGGCCAGCGGAAGATAGATCCAGGTAAGGTGGCAGTGATCACGAAGTGGCCGACGTCGAAGACAGTGACTGAGATGAGAAGCTTCATGGGGGCTTGCCAGTATCTGCGCAAGTTCATTCGACATTTTTTGACTTATACGGCACCATTACATGGCCTCACAAAGGCTAAGGTTCAGTTTGAGTGGGAAAAGACGCATGAGGAGGCTTTTTAGTTGTTGAAAAGGAAGATCTCGGAGGCACCGGTGTTAGTTTTGCCGAATTTGCAGCGGACTTTCGAGGTGGAGACCGACGCGTCTAGTTATGCGATGGGCGCGGTGTTGATTCAGGATGGGAAGCCAGTGGAATACCATTCTGAGATGTTTACGGGTGCTATTGCGAACTACCCGACCTATGACAAGGAGTTCTATGCACTTTATCAGGCGATTAAGTATTGGAGGGTGTACTTGTTGGGGAAGGAGGTGGTAGTGCACTCGGATCACAAGCCGTTGGAGTTCTTACATGCCCAGACAAAACTACAGCAGGCACGACACATGAAGTGGATGTCTTATTTGATGGCTTTCAACATCATTATTAGGTAAGAAGGGGGCGACAAACAAGTTGTCCGATATATTATCTCGTCCGCCGGTAAGGGCTTTATTAGTGGCGACGCGTATTCAGCCATTGGTTCCTTTGGAGTATGTATAGCTGTACGCATCCAGTAGAGACTTCGGTAGTGTGTTCGAGCAGGCGAAGGCTGGTCAAAGGGGGGAGTATGCACTTGTAGAAGATGGCTTGTTGTATCGTGGGACATCATTATGTATTCCGGAAGAGGGTGATAGGTTGCAGTGGATTAGGGAAGCACATACCTCGCGTGTGCAAGGGCATTTTGGTATTCAGAAGACGCTTCTCAATCTACGGCGATATGTGTTTTAGCCACGGATGCTTGACGATGTGACCAAGTATGTTGGAGGGTGTAAGTTATGCTGTATTTCGAAGCCTTCTAACAGGAAGAGGTGATTGTACCTACCACTACCGGTTCCTTCTAAACCGTGGGAGAGCATATCTATGGATTTTCTAGGAGGGTTGCCGACTACCAAGCGCGGGCATGACTATTTGTATGTTATGGTGGACCGGTTCAGTAAGATGGTGATCCTAATTCCATGCAAGAAGACCGTGACGGGAGCGGGTGCAGCACAGTTATTCTTTGAGCATGTGTGGAAGCATTTTGGGTTACCAAGTTTGATTATTTCGGATCGGGATAGCCGCTTTCTCGGATAGTTTTGGGATTCTTTGTGGAGTTTGATGGACACTAAATTGAAGAAGAGCACGGCCTTTCATCCACAAACAGACGGGAAAACGGAGGTAGTCAACCGGACTATGGTGCATATGTTGCGGGGGTATAATTCTAGGCATCCCAAGACTTGGGATGAGAGCTTACCATATTTGTAGTTTGCTTTTAATCGGGCGATTCATGGATCTTCGGAAAAGTCACCGTTTGAGACTTGTTATGGATTCTTACCGCCGAGTCCGTTTGATCTTGTGTTTTCAAGTGAAGCTACGACGGACGACAAGTAGGGGAATGAAAGACAACGTGCTCAGCAATTTCTGGAGAAGATTGCGCATATTCATGCCTCGGTTGAAGCACAATTGAAGAAGTCACAAGCAAGGTACAAGGCGAAGCATTATCAACATCGGGTTCCTTGTAACTTTGGCGTGGGCGATATGGTGTGGCTGAAATTGAGTAAGGAGAGGCTAAAGGGAGAAGGGAAGAAATTGAAACCGATACGTTATGGTCCATTTCGGATTCTTGATCAGATTGGCGACAACGCTTTTAAGATCGATTTACCACCTTACTTAGGCATGTATTCGATGATCAATGCCGAGTACTTGAAGTTGTTTGAGCCTCCATTGCTGGATGATGAAGGTGATGACAAGGTGATCTTGCCGCATGTTGAAGACTTATGGTTTGATAGAGAGGAGCCGTTGAAGGAAGATTACATATTGGAGCGGAAGACAACCACGACGAGACGGGGAACGAAGGAGTCGTTTCTCATTGGATGTTAAGCTCAGGTTCCTAGCAAGGCTAAGTGGTTCAACAAGGAAGGAGGAGCTCGTGAGTTTCCTCAGCTGAAGTTCTAACTTGAACGGGACTTCAAGTTCTTAAAGGGGGGACCCATGATACGGGTTTATCTTCTCTTCGGAACTTAGCGATCCTCATGGGAGCTTGAGGATAGATGATTCTCATGATAGCATGAGAATAGAGGTGTCAAACAGTACAGGGGAACGCAGGTTAGAGCGAGGAACGAGGTAGAGAATCGAAGAGTCAAAGTATCCAGATTTTAGCCTGTGAGTCGACTGATACCAGTACATGAGTCGACTCATTAGGTTAAGTTGACTCATCAGGTTGAGTCGACTCATCAGGTTAAGTTGACTCATGCTTGTCATGAGTCGACTCATGAAACCAAGCCTAGTTTGCAGTTCAGCTCTGACCAGTCGACTCATCATTTCACGAGTCGACTCATCAGTCATGGGTCGACTCATATACAGTTTTAAGTCGACTCAAGAAATTAAGCCCTGTTAGCAAAAGTTTCTGACCAGTCGACTCATCAGTTATGAGTCGACTCATATGAGGTCATGAGTCGACTCATAACTGCTCATGAGTCGACTCATCGGAGATTTCCAGATTCGTTAAGGACTCTATTTACGTGTTTTCCTGTTTGGGTTGGGCTTGGTTATTTACCACTTTGCCACCCTCATTTGTACACCTATATAAGGGATTGTTTTAGGGTTTAAAACAATCAAAGAGTTTAATCAAGAGAGATTAGATTGTAGTTGAGATTTGGAGAGCATGTTCTTCAATTCTAGAGTGAGATTGTGAGAGATTGTAAATTGCATACTCATAATCTAGAGAAGGTATTTTCCTTCGCCCAAAACCTGAGTTGTTCTTGTGTTTCTTATTGTTTTCAATCCACCTTTGATAATTCCACGATCAAAGGTGCTCGCACGGCAACTCGTATCAACGGAGAGCAATCGTGGAGAGGCGTTTGCTCTCAGACCATGAGGGCAATCCCGGGAGATATGTCCCGAGCCATGGTAATGGATACACGCGCTATCATCGTGAGACATGATCTTCTGGTTTAGGAAACGAAGCTTGTGTAGTTAATAATGAGGCTGGGATGGGGAGAGAAGGGTTTTATCTTGTGCGCAAACCTAACGTAGAGAATAGCGGTGATGGGAAAATTGATGGCTGCGTCGTATGGTCTTGTCATTGAACAAGCGAAGGGAAGAGGGTAATTGTCGCGTGGTGGCTGGGAATAGCAAGGAGCCAAGTGATAATACTGCCTGTCTTGGAAACATGATCTACTATGGAATGCATTTAATGCAGAGAGAAATCGAATTTTTTCTCTTGATCACCTTGGCAACTAAAAGGCTAAACTTGATAACCATTCCATAAGCTTGACAACAGAGCGCTAACCTTAATAACCAATCCATAAGCTTAACAATACAACACCAAACTTCACAATAAATCGAAAAGCTTGACAACCAGCAAATAACCTTAACAGCCAGTCCATAATCTTAACAACAAAATGATAAACTTAACAAGACAACATTGTATCTTACCACGTCCTTCTTTACAATCATGCTGCAACCTTAACAAACAAACAAATAAGCTTATCAACAACCCCGTGATCTTCTCAATAATTCCCTAAGCTCAACAACACGATGAGGACTGCTACAACCTTAACAACAAACAAATAAGCTTAACAACAGAGCTAAACCTGACAACAAAGCGCTAAGCTATTCTACCATTCCATAAGCTTGACAAAAGAGCGCTAACCTTAGCAACTAAAAGGTTAAACTTGATAACCATTCCATAAACTTGACAACAGAACGCTAACCTTAGCAACCAATCCATAAGCTTAATAATACAATGCCATAATTCACAATAAATTGGAAAGCTTGACAACCAGCAAATAACCTTGACAGCCAGTCCATAATCTTAACAACAAAATGATAAACTTAACAAGACAACATTGTATCTTGCCACGTCCTTCTTTACAATCATGCTACAACCTTAACAAACAAACAAATAAGGTTATCAACAACCCCGTGATCTTCTCAACAATTCCCTAAGCTCAACAACACGATGAGGACTGCTACAACCTTAACAACAAACAAATAAGCTTAACAACTGAGCTAAACCTGACAACAAAGAGCTAAACTTAGCTACCATTCCATAAGCTTGACAACAGAGTGCTAACCTTAGCAATCAATCCATAAACTTAACAATACAACGCCAAACTTCACAATAAATCAGAAAGCTTAACAACCAGCAAATAACCTTGACAGCCAGTTCATAATCTTAACAACAAAACGATAAACTTAACAAGACAACCTTGTATCATGTCACGTCCTTATTTACAATCATGCTACAACCTTAACAAACAAACAAATAAGCTTATCAACAACCCCGTGATCTTCTCAACAAATTCCTAAGCTCAACAACACGATGAGGACTGATACAACCTTAACAACAAACAAATAAGCTTAACAACTGAGCTAAACCTGACAATAAAGAGCTAAACTTAGCTATCATTCCATAAGCTTGACAACAGAGCGCTAACCTTAGCAACCAATCCA
>BQKN01063867.1:133492-151514 GCA_022839385.1 Asparagus kiusianus | reverse complement strand
AGTAGTATTATTAACTCTATTTCGTTGTTAATATTACGAGAAAACTAGAACACAAATAATATGATCTTTACCTTGAATTAGCTATATATTTATGGTTTAGGCGGGATTTAAGACTGCATCCAAGGAGGCTGCATCAATGAGGATGTCACAGGAGGAGGAACAAGGTGAGTTGGACCCTCACATGCTTTCTGCAGAGGAGAACATCACTCTCATGCAGAACCTAATGGGACATAATAGGTATGAATGGTAAAATATCGATTCAATTTGAATACTATGCTCCTATTTATATTTGTTTAACAATATTGAATTTGAAAGAAAAATCTAATTTTATTTCTCCCTAATAATAGGAGAGGAAGATATCCTATGTATGGTATTGGAGCTTCACCCGGCATAAGTATAAGATCATCAACAGCATCCTCCATGCTATCTACAATAATGAGAACAGCCCCAAGCAGTTTTCAAGCTATACCATTTATCGCATGCATATTCGCGTATGTGTTTGACAATATTGACCTAGAGCTGCATATTCAGGTGACTACTAAGATGACCAGAGTTGTGAGGATGACCAACTCGATGGATGATCTCATGGGGTACGTTATGGAATATTTAAGTGGTGCGATTCCCATAGCGCGTACGGTGGTGTCATACGGATCATAAGCTCGATTGGTGATAATTCCGGCGCTAGGTAGAGCAGCGTTCATGTACCTTATTTTTCCTTATATGCATAAATTCATTTTTGTTTAATATGCTATCAAACACCACATAATTCTTTGCTAATTGGACCTTTAGAGTGGAGATATTGGAGGGAGCAACACCCGTTCTCGTAACCGGGATAGAGATGCTACCGACGACGACGATAGCTGAGGTTTTTTTATTTTTTAATACAATAAATAGTTTTATTTGTTATAGCACTCTACTATTATTCATGTCGTGTACCCTATCTTATTCATGTGTGTTGCTAGTGTACATGTTGTTGGATATATATATTGGATGGAATTGGTTTATGTATATTTTGGATTGGATGGTTGGATATGTACATTGTGTATAATGGAATTGTTGGATATGTGCATTGGATGGTTTGATTATATTTGGTTATTAATGGAATTGTTATGAATTTTAATTATATTGGATGGTTGGATGTATTCATGTGTATAATGTAATTGTACAGGGAATTGAAAATTGTAATTAATTTTTTTTTGCTGAAAAAAATCAACCTAGATGGAATTTTCTTCTAGGGTAACTCAACCTAGACGGATTTTCATCTAGGTTGGCTTTATTACATCCTAGACGAAAATTTCGTCTAGTCTGGACTAGACGGAATTCCGTCTAGTCTGCCATCCTAGACGGATTTCTAACTTTCATCTAGGTTTTTTCCATCTAGATTGGTCAACCTAGACGGATTTTCATGTAGTTCGTCCTAACCTAGACAAAATCAGACTAGACAAAGCAAACTAGAAGGAATTCTATCTACGTGCACCATCCTAGACAGAATATGGAGCAACCTAGACGAAAATTTCCATCTAGGTTGCTCGTTTTTCTACTAGTGTTAGTAACTTTAATGGGGCTACTTTTAAAATTTTCGAATGACTGTTTATAAAATTTTTAAGGGGATATTTATAGTTTTTGAAACTTTTAAGGGGTCATTGTAAATTTTTTCAAGGACTTGTTTGTAAAACTTCAGAGTGCTATTTCTAACTTTTAAACTTTTCATAGGATTGTTAATAAGTTTTAGATTTTATTAGGACTATTTGTAATTTATGGATTTTAAGTGGGAGGTTTATAATTTTATTAGGACTATGTGGAATTTTAGATTTATTAGGAGGTTGTTTTTAATTTGTGGATCTCTGTTGTAGCTTGTGATTTTTGGATATTGGGGTTGTTTGTAATTTTAGATTTTTAAGGGGGCAATTGATAATTTTTTAATCTTGAAAATCTCTTCTAGAGGAGGGCTTTGATTAGTATAATTTTTAATTATGAATAGTTTTAATTTGATAATGATTCTCAAATGAAAAGTATAATTATAAATTTTTTTAATTATGTATAGTTTTAACTTGATTAGGATTTCCAGTTATATTTGATTATTTCTAGTTATGGATAGTTTTATTTTAATGAGAACTCTTAATTAGGTGAAGATAATATTATCTAGTGTCTATGTCTCTTGATCTATAGTCTTTTCTCTTTTGTTCGAACTCATTGTTTCTCGGAGTTTCCACATCATCCAGTGATCGTTTTGTTTACAAAGAAGGTGGAGATCTTATCAAGAATTTTGATGATGCTTCTTCATGCTACACTTCCACATAGATTGTCACTTAGTGTGCAACTATTGATATCTGATCGAGATGTTGTGTGCGACAATAAATTGGCATCAGAGCATTAGGTGATAACAACGTAACTATCTGGTCTATCCCTAAACTCCAAATTGAAACCTAAAAGCCTTTCCCCCCAAAAATCTCATCCCTAGTTGAAACCTAAAATTTTCTTGCAATTAAGAACCCTACATTCCCCTAAATTCATTTTCAGCCTGAATTTAAATCCCACTTCAGTTTTAAATGAATTTAATCAAGAATTATAATTTGTACACGTCATCGATACTTTGCTAAGTCAGCAACTAAAAAAACCAACTTTGTTGCATGTGAGGTCACGTGACGATTTGCAGCAAAAAAATATCACCAGCGGTGAATATATATTAGTGTCTTAATGTCAAAAATAAATAATCTTTAATATATTATTATTGCCGGTGCAGCTAAATATACATTATTAATAAAAAACAAAAACTAGATTCACCAGTTTGAAAATTTAGCCCTATCTAAAATATTAGACTCGTGGAAAATGCTATATAAGATTGTAGCCAGTGACATCCACATCAAAATACGAAGTTACCTTCGTGATGATATCATGTAAGGACTCCCATATTCTCTTGTTTGAATATAAAAGCACAAAAACCTCAGTCATACATAGTTCCGAAGTATTATTACTTTATTAGGGTCGAATGAGATGCATTGCCACGTTCATTTGAACAAGAATATGTTATGCGTTCTTTCACGTTGGTCTGATAATTAAATAATGAAATATAGTTTTGATTCTTGTTCTTGCCACTGCACGTAGTCTGATTTATTAGATTAATATTTTATTATAAAAGATTCGATTTGCATTTTTTAGAAGGGTACGAATTTGGCAAATTAAGACTGCAGCCGGCTAAAATCTGTTGCTATTATAGAGAAATACCGTCTTCTTCTTCTTCTATTTTTTAATCCAGAGAATTTGGTCTAGAATGTTCCTTTTCTACAAGAAGCGTGAAAGAGAATCCCACTAGGACCCATCTCCATCTCAACTTTACAAGTGGACCTATATTATAAATCAAGTAGACCCAAAGATGTATGAGTACCATTTTTATCCTCGTCAAGCATACCATGATGAGAAAAAGGGGATTCAAATCCTATCGGCTAGTAAGATCTTTCCTCGCCTGACCAACTTGTATGACCTCCGGTTGTTACAGACATCTACTTTTTGTTATGTTATTATTTTGAGTTGCGATATGATTGCAACTTTCATGTTTTCTTTGTAAGGATAATATATCTTGCAACACTTCATTGTATAGAGCTGTAGGCTGTCTAAAAATTACGACAGATAGCTGATTCTCATCAAACACCGATGATGAAAGTTACAATTTGATGGCTTTCAGAAAATTATAATTTAAAAACTTTCACGAAGATCGATAAATGTTATAATCTGACGACCTTCACGACAACCGATGAAAGCTCCGATTCAACAGTCTTCATGATCAACAGCGAGAGTTACAATCTCACGACTCACACATTTCAAGGAGCTAAAGTAAAGATTACAAAATGACAATCTTTGTAACGCTCTGACAAAAGAGATTACAAGTCAACGATGTGACGTCACTGGGTTCACACAAGGTTGCAGTCCAAGGTGAAACCAAGAATGTCAAACCTGTCATGCACCACACCGTGCAATAACATGTTTCACCATCACAATTACTATCTCTCTAGTAGAGTCAATAACAGGTGTAGGTACAAAAACAAGTAAAAGATTATACAAGAGTCAACTGATGAAATAATAGAGAAATGAATATTCCATCATTTACCATACTGAAATATAAGTCAATGTCTGAAATGAATAAACGGGAGTTCTCAACGAACCTCAAATACAAAATGTCTGAAATAAAGGAAATAAGGCACACAGCCTTTACAACTTATAGAATAAACTCCCAAAATGTATAAACAAAGTCTACTGTGGAGCTCAAAAGTAAAATATAACTATGATAGCATAGCTGAAGCTCGAGTGCCTCGCCATCAACCTGCGACTCTCCAGGCTCCTGGCTCGTTACCTGAAAGGTGGAGGGACAATGAGCGTCAAACCGCTAGCGAGCAGCATCACAACCAACCCCAAGGGAAAAGGGCTCGTTGTATACAGAAAATACAGTTATAACATATATATATAATCACAAATCCTATTTAGGTAATTACAATGTGAGCATAAGTACGTCGAGTAAAATAATCCAAACAAGGAAACCCTCATGTATATACCATGTAGCTCAGATTGTAAGTACCTATGTATAAGAAGATTTTAGTATTTAGGAAGTTACAACACGAGCATAGGTACGTCGAGCGAAATAATCCAAACAAGGAAACCCTCATGTATATACCTTGTATCTCAAATTGTACATCCCTAAATACCAAACCCAAAATCTAATGCAAGAAACATTAATAAAAGAAGGCAAACTCATCCCAGACTATTTACGGTGTCGTGTCACAACTCGTATAAATGTCGTGTCCAGCCCATGCAAGTATAGGTGTTAACTCTCAAGGTCTAAACTGATGTAGTGGATGTCCAACACATGGACTGCATATGTAAACGGTCCAACACATGGACTGAAAGTGATAAGTTTCTAACACATGGATTACACATCATAATTGCCCAACACATGGGCTAGATGAGTTATATGAACAGGTGCATATACCATAATTTCTCACGTGTCTCAGTGCACAAACCTAAACTCGTGTTCGCATGACATCTCACGTGTAAGATACAGATTATACATAAATTTCTAATATCCGTCATTCGAGGCGACTCCTCGTCCATATTTAAGCACACAGCAATAATAAACATAAATAATTTCGGTTAAACTGAAATAACTCAAACAGATTCAAACTGAAGAAGTACAAAAAGAAGAAATCTCATCATCAGTCGACTTATTGGTCGACTCATCAGTCGACTAATAAGTCGTCCCGTCAGTCGACTCATAAGTCGACCAGGCAAAACACAAAACTAAAGTTTTCCCTCATCAGTCGGCTCATTGGTCGACTCATTAGTCGACTCATAAGTCGACTTATGAGTCGACTCATTGGTCAACTGAGCAGAAAATCTCCAGTTTTCTGCTTTCGATGATTATCTGCAAAAACGTTAAGTAAAGTTCTCTTTAATCATGACCAGCAATATGATTCTGATTCTAGCACATGTATATCAACAGAAACGAAAGATTTACATGTAATATTCTATATTAAAACCCTAAACATATGTATTCATGTTTGAAAAAGTATGAAAACCATTAAATCACAATAAAACACATGTTTAAACAAATTCCAGATCTAGGTTTAAATTTACAAATTCGTTTGTGAGCTTTTATAAACTGAAAACATTCGATTTTCGCATCATATACTATAAAGATCTATTTTTATACACAAATAGTGATTTAGGCTCAATAAAACCGAAATAAAACCAAATAAAAGCATACAAACAGTGGGTGTAGGATTTAGCGAGATGTTACTCGCCTCTGATGTACTGCAAACTCCTGAATCCGATGAGAGGACAATCCCCTTCGTCAGCACCACAAAGATCCCGATGAAAACTCCTCCGAAACTCCTCCAAAATCACCAAAATAAACTAGGGTTTGAGGGAAGAGAGGGGCTATATAGGGTTTCTCTGCGATTCTGATGGGTTTTTGGGTTGGTTTCGGGTAAAATAGTATATATATATTACAGTTAAAACCCGAACAAAATCCAACAAAACCCGCAATTAAAAGAAAACCCGAAATCAGCCCGTCAGTCGACTCATCAGTCGACTGAGCAGACACTAAATCCAGATTTCGTGCATGTTTTGATGTGCAGCCAAAACCAATGCACGAAACTCTATGAAACCACACTCATACATGACTAACAACTTGTTACCAAGTATCTCGATGACCTCAAGTCATTTATCACAAATAGAATTATTTATATACTAATAATTCACATATACTTCTAACAAAATACGGGGTTCTACAAACGATCTCTTCAAGTCCAAGATGCAGAACTCATCTCTGCATCCCAGAAATGAAATACAAGTGGCCTCGCTCCAGAGTCAAAGCAACGCAACCACTGCGTAATCCAGCCGCAAACACAACTTAGATCCAGCCACAAACACAGCTCAGATCCAGCCGCAAACGCAGCTCAAATCCAGCCGCAAACGTAACTCAAATCCAGCTGCGTTATGCTAACGCAACATCAATCTAGCTTCTAACACAGCTTCCAAATGCTGCTAACGCGGCTTCTAAATGCTGCCAACGCAGCTTTCAAACGCTACGTTTGAATGCAGAATTCATGTCAAAACGTGAATTTTGCGTTTGACTCGTTCAAACACGAGCTGAACGGTTTCAAAATCCTTTTTCATGATTTGAGGGTGTCACTCCCCCACCTAGGAGCGATTTTAGGGGTTAATTACACCCCTTAATCTCCTATAAATACCTAAAAAATCAGCTTAAATCGGATCTTTTGGCAGATCATCAAAGGAGCTTTAATTTTGGAGATCGACATTCATCCTTGAAGTATTCTTTAGCAATAGAAATCCGTGGAGTTTTAGTACTTGGCTTTAAAACTGATTTTCGGTTCAAATTGACTCTTTTACAAAGTTTTAAACTCGCCCTGAGTTATCAAACTCGTTAAGAGTTCTGTTCAAACTTGCCACACAAGTTCTTCCCGACATCAATCAAGAGGAAAATATCGTGTTCTAACGAGGTGAAATG
This sequence comes from Asparagus kiusianus, assembly GCA_022839385.1. Classification (NCBI taxonomy): domain Eukaryota; kingdom Viridiplantae; phylum Streptophyta; class Magnoliopsida; order Asparagales; family Asparagaceae; genus Asparagus; species Asparagus kiusianus. The sequence continues at coordinate 144,493 of BQKN01063867.1, read as the reverse complement.
TTTGGATCGTCAACAGAAAGCAAACTCGACACGAACATCGAGGGAGGTATTCCATCGACATCAAGAAGAATTCAGTTTTAAACAAAGGAAATGATCTTCGTCGATCTTTCTCTCTTTTGTAAATCGGGAATCCGATACAAGAAGATGTTACAAAAAGATTGTAATTTCTTTTTCTAAGTTTGTTAGAGAGAAATTATATTGAGAGAATTATAATTAATTATTTTTCTAAGTCTGTTAGAGAGAATAATACAAATTCAATTCTCTAATTTTCTTCTTTCAATTTTTTCCCAACAAACAAGAGCAAACATGTAATCTTCCATTTCTATAAATTTCAAAAAGAAAGCTCCATAAATCACACCAAATTAGAAGTTGATGAGATGCCAAAATGAGTACTAGCTACTTTAGTTGTCTCTTTAAAAGAGAGATAATACATTTTAGATGTATCCTCTTGTAATCTTCTATTATTATCTCTAGATATTTTAAGCCAGAACTTCTAGATTTTACTTTAAAATTACAAAATTTTTCTTCAAAATACTATAAAGTTATGAAATTTTTCTTCAAAATAAAATTATCAATATCGTATGGTTCTCTTCCCTTTCTTTCCCTCCCTCCCTCCCTTAGAAGAGATCATATAAGTAATTTTTTGCAGTGTATATCATTTTGATTGACACAACACAAAAGATATCAAGAGTGTGTCTATAAAGAAAATAGGGAAAGTCTAAGGACAGTCACCAATTGTGACTGTCTTTGGACACTCGCGAAAAATTAAATGGGAATAAGTTGGGTTAGGTTTGTTTTTAGGGTTGGATTTAAGGTTAGGGTTCTAGTTAGGGACACATGGCCCCTGCATGCGGCAAGTGAGAGTGCTTTGCAAGTGTCGCTAGACGTCCTCAAGAAAAAAATATTTATAGGTAAATACAGAAACCTTTTGGATTTTTTATGAAAATCACATCTAAAATAAGTCAAATCAATAGAAAACATTTTTAGAGCTTTTTATATAAAATCACCTAATAATTGAGTTTAACTTTCAATTTAACGATCAATTTCTATAGATTTTTTATCTAAAATGCCAAAAATACCATTCTCTTTTCTCTCTTCTTTCTCCTCACCCACCTCAACTACCCCACTCCATCTCTACCCTCATACTTACTCCTTTCTCGTCCACTCAACCTACGCTTTTGTCCCCCTCAGTGTAAAGCATGGTTGAGATGGAAAATGAGGAGAAAGGAGAGTGAAGTGGGATAAAATAAAAGAGGAGGAGGATAAATAGAATAGGATCGGAAGGAGGAAGGTGGAAATGGAATGGAAGTGGAGGAACATGGAGGAGATGCGATAGAGAAAGAGAGGAGGGCATATGGAGGAGAGAGAGCATATGTGAAGGAAGAGGAGGTTGAAGTTGGGACAGAGATAGGGTATGTTGGGATTGTGTCTTTGATTTTTTGTATAACTTCATGAGAATTAGATAGGGTAGAGATCTATCATGATTTGGAGATTGAGTCTCATCATAATTAGGGGTTTGAATCCTATTCTAATTAGGAAATTAGGCTAGAGATAGAGTTTTGGTTTCTCTATATATATTCTTCTATTGTTGGAGGAAAAACCAAGCAGATGAGAGAGTGTCAATATTCTTGTAATCTAGGATTAGTAGAGGGTGTAGCCTGATTCAAGAATATTGTACGAGAGGCGAGAGTTTCGTAGTCTTTGTTCGTGCAAAAGATTACAACATTAGGAGAGAGTTTTGCAATCTTTGTTCATTCAAAAGATTGTAAGGAGAGGGCTTTGGAGATAATATAAGAGCTGATTATGTATGTGAGGTTGAGAGATTGAGAGACGAGAATTGATTGGTTCCTCTTGTAGTTCTCCCTGATACATAGTAGATTTCTCGTATTGTTGTTTGAGGACATAGGTCGAAGTTGGTCTACCAAACCATGTAAATCTCAGTGTTCTTTCTTCTTGATTGTTGTTATTTTATATCTTGTTGATTGTGGGTTGGCTTCCGAGTTGCGCATATTATAGTAGGCGGGGAGACTAAATATCCCCAACAAGTGGTATCAGAATGACGGTGATGGATCCAGGAGTGAGTTAGCAAGATAGAAGGCAACGTCGTGCAAGATTGAAGATCGGCGTTACAAGAATCAAGATGAAGAAAAGGAAAAAAAAGAAGATTAATTTTTCTTCTGATTGATGGTTTGGAGGTAGATTTTGAAGATCCGGGAGTTAATACCTATGTTTTGGAGTGCTCTGAACGCTATGGGAGGGACTGATTTTTCAGATTATACTCAGATTAGTTAGAAAGTGTTGAAAAGTTTTGATGATGGTAGTGAGAGAAATTTGATGGCAGATAGGGCAAACGAATATGCGACAAATGATACTGATGTAAAGAATTAGACGTGATTCTAGCAGTAGAGTTCCTAGCATATAATTATTCAAAGTCATCGCCAGAGCAGGAGTTGGTTAGTGTGTAGACTCAAGGAGGACAGTGCCAGATTAGGTAGAGCTTGCAAGCAGGCACTATAGAGTGACACACATGCTAATGGAGATGGTGACATTGAACTTGAGGATGATGAGCGCTCATATTCAATCCAAGCCAAGTGATGGAGGAGATGGAGGCATCTAGCTCGTAGTGTGGAGTAGGAGAGGTGCACCGATATGATTCGAGACGAGCGATGTAGGTGGAGTACGAGAACAACAAGTGGGGGAAGGCTACTGCCAAGTTCATTTTGGGAGGAGAAGCATAGTTGATTTGCTTCTAATGTCAGAGGTGGTGAAGACCTCTTGGTGCGCACAAGAGAGGTGTAGGCGCCACAACAAGACAAATGAAAGTGAGGGTCATAGGCGCATCCCGGTTGGAGGGCAGGTGCTTCGATTTGAAGTGCGAAAGAAATAAAAGACTCTAGCGGGAGAGACAAAATTTCAAGACAACGATGATATATCTTCAAGGAAGTTTGAGAATCAAATCCAATGTGGATATTATTGGCATTGTGTCTTTGATTTTTTGTATAACTTTATGAGAATTAGGCATTGTTAGAGATCTATCATGATTAGGAGATTGAGTCTCATCATGATTAGGAATTTGAATCCTATTCTAATTAGGAAGTTAGACTAGAGATAGGGTTTTGGTTTCTCTATATATATTCTTCTATTGTTAGAGGAAAAACAAACAGATGATGGAGAGCCAATATTCTTGTAATCTAGGGTTAACAGAGGGCGTAGCCTGATTCAAGAATATTGTACGAGAGGCAAGGGTTTCGTAGTCTTTGTTCGTGCAAAAGATTTTAATATTAGGAGAGGGTTTTACAGTCTTCGTCCGTCAAAAGATTGTAAGGAGAGAGCTTTGGAGATAATATAAGTATTGATTATGTATGTGAGGTTGAGAGATTGAGAGACAAAAGTTAAGTGGTTCCTCTTATAGTTCTCCCTGATACATAGTAGATTTTTTGTATTGTTGCATGTGGGCGTTGGTCGAAGTTGGTCGACCGAACCACGTAAATATCGGTGTTCTTTCTTCTTGATTGTGATTACTTTATATCTTGTTAATTATAGGCTAGCTTCCGAGTTGCACATATTGTAGTAGGCGGAGAGACTAAAATTCGTTAACAGGATAGATGAGGAGAGAGAAGAACGAAGGGTGGAGGTGGAGGCGAGTTATTTTGTAAAGTTTGGATAAAAGTTGAAAAGAAATTATCCTAAAAATAGCTTACCGTAAAAACTAAACCCACTTATAGGGTGATTCTTATATAATTTTCTTAAAAGTAGTTCCTATCAATTTAACCTATTTGAAAGGTGATTTCATAAATAAATAAATAGCCCGTTTTCATTACTTTTGGTATAGAGCTATCACTTTTATTGGATGTTGATCTTATAAAGAACTAATGAAAGGCGATACTTGTAAGTTAAATCTGTATTTTTTCAAAAGTCTAATTAAGAATTGATCTTTCCATCATATTTGATTAATACTTTTTATCAAACACCCAACACTCGACTTGAATTTTCCAATATCAAGAGATTCTGACTTGGTTCACTTATCGATGGATTAAAATTATCTTTGTCTTGGATGGTTAATATATATGGATTGAACTAGATTCATGAGACTGTTTGCGTGAATATTTGCAGATATGTGCATCTAATTGAAAGCAGTTACATATATTATGAATATCTACCTCGCATTGGATGAAAGTCAACGCAAGTATTTTCTTAATTTTTGATGGGAATATGGACTTAAATTTCTGGATTGCTATTTGTATGTATAGTCCAACATGACACACACACGCATATGAGATAGTTGAAACTATGTTGGCCTTGGAGGATTGATGGATCCAAAATCAATTTTAGTGATCGAGTGACTAATTTTAGTTTCTTAGATTTTGTAGGCGTCAAAAATTATCTATGAGTTCCTGCAGACAGCTCGAGATGGAAAGAAGATGATGAACATCATTATCTAAGTCAAAGAGGATTATCTGACGCCGACAAGCATATGAATCAAGTCAACGAAGCATACGAATCAACAGAACGACAGAATAACGAAGAAAAGATCTGATCGGGAGTTACGTATCACCCACGAAAGGCGAAGTGCCACTCATGTCTCATCCACTCCACATATGATTCACCCATGGGAGGTTGTTGATCTCTTCTTTAGATTTTCGATGCACTTTGAATTGCATCATTCCAAAATCGGACCGGAAAATTACAGTGAAAACAGTAAAAGGCATGCAAAACGACGTCTCGCTCGAAACCGAGACATAACGAGTGTCTCAGCCAGACAAGGCACAATCTGTGTATCGGCCAACCAAGACACAAAGAGTGTCTCGACCAGCCAAGACACAAAGAGTGTCTCAGTTGGCCGGGACACAATTTGTGTCTCGGGCAACCGAGACACAGAAGCTGTCTCAGGTCCCGAAAACGTTGTTTCTCGCTGTTTTTCACTGTTAACCGCCGAGATTTTGGTAGATTATGATCCAACAGCCCCTCAACTATTTTGAACGTGATTTTAACTAAAGATAAGAAGTTATCGTCCATTCTTATCCGAAAACTGAGCTTCTGAAGCCTATAAATACAACCCTAGGGCCTTCATTCACACAGATCTAGAATTCTTGAGCATCGGCGAAGCCCTGTTGGACTGAAGAGTGAGGAGCACAAATTTCAGAGAGGAGAAAGAGATCTCGGTGAGCTATTCAGTATAAAGAGGAAGAGTTTGAGCGATCTGCATCCGTTCATCCATTTTCCTTGAGATCGCATCTAGCTGTGATTCTCGAGAAGAGTGATTATCTCGCTTTACTGAGATAGTTACTTCAATTTCTTGACTCCATTACGAGTCAACGAAATCTATATCTTGATCTGATCGCTCGATGGTCCACGGATAAACCCCGGTACATGCAAAGATCTCACACAAACAGTGGGTGATAAACGTCCGTTGTGTGTGTTTTGAGAGAGTTGTAATCTTTTATTTTTATTTTTGTTGTGTTCATTATAACGACTGAAGTTGTAATAAGTCCACTAATAAAAGAACCAACTTTCCACCAAAACACGCTGGAAACCACACTAGGAGCCAACAGTCTCATCACCGAGGTTGTCGTACCGCAACTGAAGATTAAGATCCCCGGTTATTCAGAGGTCGAGTACGAGTTTGACAAAGATAAATTCGAGGAATATTTCTCCTCGTCTTCATAAAAATCCTCCTCTCCCTGCAAGTGTGGATAGATCCCATCTTTGAAGGAGGCGTATTCGTCGATGAAAGCTACAAATGACTCTGCTCGCCATAACTCCTCTCCAATCAAGGGGTTATCCAATCAAGGTATGCCAACTCTGATGAAGAGGGCTCGTTAGAGGCAACGGCAACGCCAAGCTCATCAAATTGTCAAGGCGTTAGAACAAGTCGTTTGAGTTCGCTACTATGTAGACTTGGAGTCTAGGAAGTGTTATTTAATCCGGCTGCCTCAATAGCAAGTTGTTGAGAAATCCTCCAAGCGATTGACGGAAGAATTGATCATCGTCAAAAGGAATCATTCAATCTTGAAGGAGCACATCCAAAAGCGATGCGCACTTGCTGCACACGGGCATGCCTTTGTGCGAAAGGCACAAGGCATGAAGAGGAAAGAGGTGGTCAAAGAATCACCAAAATCCAAACGAGTCTGGGTACTGAAGGTGGAAACATCACCAAAAATAGCTGAAACGCTTCTGCTTAGGGCGAGACATGACTCGTCTCTCGCATTTGATTCCAGCACTGTGGGTGTTTCCAAGCCTCCATCAGCCTTCGAGCCCACTCGTCTTGCTCCCGCACCTCCGGCAAAGCCCTACGACAATGTGCATCTATCCAAATTTAAGATTTTGATGAAAGATCGCCTGAGTCCTCTACATGAAGATCGAGACAAAGCTCCGGTGAATAAAACCCGAGTAGATCCTTAGGCTGGGGGTCGTACAAACACTCTCGTCAAGCCAAAGGTTGGTCAAAGGTATCCTACCGTCTCCAAACAAACTAGATCACCTCATTGTACGTGTTCGTGTGTCGTGCACATGAGGACTCCTGGCATTCATCGCCTGGGGCTTCGTATCGGAACTCAGGAGCCCGTTAAGATCTCGTGATCGCAAGGGGGTGGTTTTAAATGTGTGACTCCTAATGCGACCTTGGATCATTCAAAGGTGATAATGAATCATCCCGAGAATGTTAAAAATGCTCTTCATCCCCAAAAGAATACGTGTTCGTCAAAAGACAACGTTATACTTGGAGTATAACACTAACAAGCGATGGATTTCTCTAATGAGTTACGCCATCAGGCTATGGGTGTGAACAAATCCCAAAAGAAGGATGTCCAAGAAACTAACTCTCACTGTCCATGTGGGAGGCTTATCAGGGTGGTATTATCAAAATATAGCTGCCCCAGGACCATTTCACAAAGGGTCTCGATATTCGAGAAGCTTGCCACTGAAGCGTCGAACCCTAAGCCAAAATGCTTCAACGAGAGAACATCCACCATTCAAGATGATGAATTTCCTGAAGTCACCATCAACATGGTTGACAAAGGAAAATCAACACGACGTGTTTGCGTCGAAAGTTGGTTTATTTGTCGAATCAATTGCACTTTATCGATTACAATGAATTCAAAAGAGTTAATCTTTTTATAAGACTACTCGCTTACACAAATAAAATAAAAATTATAACTCTCTTCAAACACACGTAGAGGATATTTATCACCCGCTTCTTGAGTTGGATCTTTGCCTGTGTCAGGAACGCGTTAGTCCGTGGACCATCGCGGATCATATCCGGTTAACAAAATGAAAATTCAATGTTCTTGCTTCACAAAGAAAGTATTCATAGAAGTAAATAATCTCTACCAAGCGAGATTACTACTCTTTTCGAGATTAAAACTAAGTTTGATCTGTAGGAAAGGTAGAACAGGCTTCAGATCTTTCGAAATCCACTCTTTATGCACAAGAATTCACAAAGATCTCGCTAGCCTCTCTCAAATTCATCAGAACCTCACCCTAGCTCCTCTAAAATTCATGGCTCCCTTCAGATATGCCTTTATGAGGGTGCTAGGCATTTATTTATAGATTTTAAATGTTGTGTTTGTGGATAGGATCAAAGAACAACCGTTATTATCCGTTTAGGTGGATTTTTGGTTGTGTAATAGTTTTCACACGTTTAAGGATAACCCCACATATTTAAAGATGACCCCAAAGAGTTCTAGAAACAAATCTTATTAGAAAATATGTTGGGAGCTGACCTAGGCGCGAGTCACTTCGAAGTGACTCGGATTTTCTAAGAGGTACTATCTTCGGTATTTTAGCTTTAATTCTCTTGTCCGACCTTAGAATAAAGTGATTCAATATGCGTTGGAAAGCTGGTGAAGAGGGCTACAATTTTTGTATTTTGAGATTTTTTGAATTCATATCTCATCATGGTCAAAATTTTACTTCTTTGTGTGGGTCACTCTAGAGTGACCCGCACGTTTGCAAGCCACCTTGAGCCCTCCTGGTTGTATTTGCTTCGTCATTTCACACGTTTCAATATTTCATGTGCATTCATTTACTTCTTTTTACAACATCAGATGATTCTCTTTGACTTGGATAATCCTCTCTGACTCGGATAATGACATTCATCGCCTTCTTTCCGTTTCGAACTAGGTGCGGGAACCTATAGGTAATTTTTAACGCCTACACGACATTCGGATGATCCTAATCCTGACTTTAGCCCGGGAGGAAAAGTCAATCTAGGAATTACCCAATGAATGTCTCGACTCTAGTTAGAAGCCATCAGACATAGGGATTATCCGAGGATGCACAAAGGACTATCTTCAGATAACGAGCTGTCAGACACTTGCTCCGCAGTCGCTTCAGATGACGAGCCCTCATATACGTGTTCTGTAATTGTCTCCAACAACACAATATCCAATATGGGGAAAGCAAAGGAGTCATTCATAATCACCTTAGATCAAGTGGCTCAAATGCTTCAAGAGGCTTTAGCTCGACAGCGAGAAGAGCCTAGAGCTAAAATGAACATGCAAATAGAGCTGAACATGCAACAAGGGAGGGAGTTACATGACTAGCAACTTCAAGCTTTATCAAATTAGCAAGCTGAATCCAGTCGTCGCACCCAGAATGTTGTAGTTAACAGCAATCCATAAGTGAATGAAGTCATCATGGCTGACGCACCCCCTAAAAATACTAGAAGTGGTCCAATCGCACCCCTTAATAACACTGGGGGTGGTTCAAATGTACCCTCTAAAAATAAAAACGTTGGGGGAACTCATTCTTCTCAATGTCCTTCGAATGAAGATGTAGACGATGACGAGATGATGAAAGAGCTGGAGAATAAGGTTAATGCCTTAATGTCCGCTCAAGAAGTGAGGAGAACGAGCATTCCGTGCCCATATCCAAGAGAGTAGGATTCAATCCCGTACCCGACGAAGTTCAATCTAATTAACTTCACGCCGTTTGACGGTATTTTAAGTCCCACCTAGGAGTGATCTCCGGGAATGAACCCCTGATAATTCGGCCATTTGTGGGCACCATTCGCGGGGCGGCCTGCGATTGGTATCGACATCTCAAGTCGGGGAGAATCAATTATCGGGACTAAAAGCACCCTAGAGGGGGGTAAATAGGGTCAAAGCTAATCTAGTTCCGATTTAATACCAATTAAAAACTTTCTTGATAAATTAATTCTTGCAAATGATATATGAATGAGTTATGAGCAAGAATGTAAAATACAAGCACAAAATAGATATACACAAAGTAAACTCAAACACAAGATTTGATCACGGAGTTCGGTCTACCCTTTACCTACATCTCCGCTTCTCACCTTGAGGAGATTTTCACTATCTCTACACACTCGGTTTGGAAGCCGGAACTTCTATTCACACTCAGTTTTCTAGTTCACCAAAAACTCTACAAGATACTCATAATGTACATACACAAACTACAACCTCAAGTATTGGTCCTCACGTATCGCCTCCCTCAAGTGCTCGGCTTTACTACCTCTAACTAGGCTTTACTACCAACATCACTCCTCTTGGTATCGACTACGTCCTCACCACACACTCCTCTCGGTGTAAATGTGTATTACAAGGTGATTCTCACAAATGAAGCTCAAGTACAATGGTTTATTCTCTAACAATGAATGAGAACACTATGAAGCTCACTCTCACTAAATCACTCACTACTATCCAACAATATATTGTATGAATAATATTAAAAGCTCAATTGAGGTGTGAGTGATAAATGAGAACAATAAAATTCTAACTCAAATAAAACTAGCTAAGATATGAATATGAAAATCAAATGATAAATAAGCTAGATAAAAGAGTTAGAAAACTTCGCTATTAACACAAGGAATTGTAGATATGATGATGAGGATGAATTTCTCAGTTGAAGTCAAAAGCTTTCTCCTTGTGAAAAAACTCATGTTTTGAAACAAAACTTAAAATAATGCTTAAGCACAAATTAAACTCTATCAAAAACTTGATTAAACAATTTTTTTGATAGCTCAGAAGTTAGAGGGTATGGGGTATATATAGGATCATAGAACAAGCCTCAAAACCAAGCGAAAACTAAGGAAAAAGACAAAAAAATGGAAACCTAAAAATATGAAAAAACTAGTCGTTACAGGCATCGGTCGACTAATGAGTTAAATCAGTCAACTGACGAGCTGACCGTCACAGGCAGTTAACAGCTCGTCGGTCGATTGATGAGTTCATCGGTCGACTAAAGAGTTCATTAGTCGACTGATGACCTCATCAGTCGATTGATCAGTCGACCGAATAAGAAAACACAAACTTTTGAAGATTACAGGCGGTTTCATCAATCGACTGATAAAAACCATCAGTCGACTGATAACAAGTTTTCAGTTTGTAAAGAATAGTAAACACAAATTTCAAACATCTTTTAAAAATAGTAAATAAAATTTAAAAATTATAAAACTTTGGAAAAAGTTATAAACATGAATATGAACATGTTACAAAAAGAAATTTTGGGATTGCACTTACCATTTGTAAGATATCATTATTTCTGCAAAGTGTACATAATACATGTTTTTTATGAATCTTGAAAATGAAGTTTGACATGTAAGAACATGTGGAAACTTTATGAAACCTTGTAAAACATGAATGTAATGTAAACAAGATTAATAAACAAATATTGCATTATTTTCTCAACGACAACTAATTTTGCAATAAAAAATCAAAATTGTGTGTGTGTATATATATTGAGCTTGAAATATATTCACACAATATACGTTACAAAACTACTAATATACTTAAGTGATTGCACATATAGCTTGATCTTGAATCTTTAACTTTGATATGGACATCATATATAGATATCCTATAAAATAATATGTCACAACCACTAGGAAACAAATTAGCTATAAATTATTTAGCAAATCATCATCAAAACAAAAGGGCCAACAATCTCCCCATTTTTGATGATGACAAACAATTTACCAATATGCATTATAAGATCAATAAAAAACAAAAAATAAATACTATATACCTCATATTTTTCTCCCCC
>BQKN01063867.1:89583-117120 GCA_022839385.1 Asparagus kiusianus | reverse complement strand
ATATAAATAAAAGAATATCTAACAATTACACTTTTTTTTGCCAAGTTTAAAAATTTCAACCCTTTTTTGTGGTTAGAAAATTTGAAGGTGTGATTTGTAATTTTTAAAACTTTGGGAGTATTTTTTAAAAATTACTTTAAAGTTTGGTAGTTGTAACTTCTATGTTTTATGTGTCGGTGATAATTTTTAAATGTCACGATATTTATTACAATTCTAAAATTTTGAGGTTATTTTTTGCAATTGTTAAAACTACAGATTAATGTTTAAAAAATTTAAATTTTAGTGGTCTACCAATAGTTTTTAGATTTAATGTGTACTGGTTATAAATTTTAAAATTTTAGAGTTTTTTATAATTTTTAAAGAGTTTTTCTATACCATTTGTAACTTTAAGGTTAATTTCGGTAAATTTTAAAATTTTAGGTGCATGAGGGGTAATCGCTTGAATTCATCTTTTATTGTTTGCAAATTTTAAAATTTTTATAATTTTAGGGTTTTTTTATAATTTAAACTTTTGAGGGAGTTTCTAGAATTTTTGGAATATTGAGGGTGTTAATTAAAAATTTTAAATTCTTCGAAGGTTGTTGTTAATTTCTTAATTTTCATGTTTGTTGTTTTAAGTTTTGAAATGTCAGAAATTTTTAGGTGTATTATGGTAATCCCTTGAATTCATCTATGTCGTTTGTAAGTCTTGAAATTTTAATATTTCAGGTGCTTGTTTATAATTTAAACTTTTGAGGGTGTTTCTATAATTTTTAAGATAATGAGATGTTATCCAAAAATTTTAAATTCTTCGCTGTAAATTTCTTGATTTCATATTTGTTGTTTTAAGCTTTTAGCCGCCAAGATAGTTTTTATAATTTTAAAATTTTAGGGTATTTTGTGCAATTTTAAAAATTTTAGGTTTTTTTGCAATACTTTATGTATTATAGTACGTTAGCTACGTATAATTTTTTTATATTTATAAAGTAATACCATAAAAAGATGTTTTATATATTTTATTAATATTTTTTTAAATTGTTAAGGTATAGATAGTTCACGTACACTAGTAAAAATCACGTATTCTAGACGGAATATTCTAAACGGAAATTTTTTCGTCTAGTTTGCTATTAAACTAGACGAAAAAATTCTGTCTAGAATATTCCGTCTAAGATAATACATCCTAGACGGAAATTTCCGTCTAGGATAGCAAAGTAGACGGTTTTATTTTTTATTTTTTTTAAATAAGCCAGCTATCATAGACGAAAATTTTCATCTAGAATGTATCCTAGACGGAAATTTCTGTCTATGATACTTTTCCCATTTAAAAAAGAATTTAAACTCACAAAACCTAGCCGCCCCTTTGCCCCAAATTTCGCCGCCCTAATTTCCCCCCAAAATCGAAAATTTTAGAAAAATCCATCAAACCCCTCCTCTCCCCAAACCCAAACCCCAACCTCCTCCTCTTGTCCTGTTCCCTCTCCTCCCTGAGCCCATCCCAAAACCCTAGCAGCCTTAGCGGCCCCCCTCCCTCGACCTTCGTCGGGTTTAGCACCGACTGCCTCCCTTCGACGACCAACTCGTCCTCCTCCGACGACTCTTCTGGCTCTTTTTCGAGGTTTTCTCCCCCTTGTCGCCTGATCGCTGAGATTCCTCCTCCATTTGAGGAGGAGGAGGACAGGAAGGAGTCGGGGAGCGCAAATTTTAGAGCGAGGGCGTTTTGGAGCCTGGAATTCGAAGGTAGGGTGTTTTCGCTGAAAGTTGCTTTCATTGCCGAATTCATTATAATATTGATTATTTACAAAGAATTCAAAATATTCAATAAAAAGAACAAAATAAAAGATTACAACTCTCTCGAAAATAACGCAAGTTCCATTCGTTGTTTCTTGCTTGCGTAGGTCTTTAGCCAGTGACGGGGACGTCGATATCCGTGGACTACCTGACAATCAGATCAGATCCAGAACTCCGTTGATTCGCGAAAGAATCTAGAAGCAGAAGCGCTTATCTCAGCAACGGCGAGATAATTGCTCTTCTTAAGATTATTGCAACGGGATAATCCTAAGGAACGGACACGGGTGATACAGATCTGAAGAATCTCCCTCTCTTGCGTTGAAGAACTCGATCAATCTTCAGTCCGGCAGGGCTTCGTCAATTCTCCAAAATTCCAGATCCAAAAAAATGAGGGCCTGGGGCTGTATTTATAGGCTCCAAGGGAGTTCGGGTGGTTGAAACTGCACAACGGTTGATTTTTAGCCCTGGAGACACCCCTGGGTGTCTCGGCCTTGGCCGAGACACCTTGGGGTGTCTCGCTTGTGCTGAGACACCTCGGGGTGTCTTAACTCAGGCTGAGACCCTTTTTTCCGTACACTTGTCCGTTTCCGCCGTAATTTTTTCGTCCGAACTCGGATTTGAGTGATTCAAAGTGCGTTGGAAAGCCGACGAGGAGATTTATAAGCTCCGATGATTATATCATTATGGATTAAACTAGGACACGAGCGGCGTTTCACCTTTTTGTAAGCGACGCGGGGTTCCCGATCGGTTCGTATCCTCATTATTCTGAACTCCGTTACTTCACGTAGTTTGTCGATCCACTTTAAGCATTCGTCGACGTCAATCAAGCTTTTGTGAACTGGATAGTGACATTCATCATCTTTTCTTAGCACCGAGCTGTTCATGGAGACCTATAGGTAATTTTCGATGCCTACAGATACCCCCTCCAAAGTATTCCAGCCCTGTTTCTTTTATAGAAGGGGCTGGAATACTTTGGATGTGCTCGGTCCAGCCTTCAGTCGGTGTAAAGGACCTGTCGTTAGCTTCAATTCTTGATTCCTCTGATTTTTAATTTATTCGATGCTTTGACGAATAGCTGAAGTTCTTCCGGCGCTGCGTTTATCGTCTGGCCGTCGTTGGAGTCTCAAATCTAAAACTAATGAGTTGAGTTTGGCTCGTGTCATTGAGTTGACTTAGAATTGACTACCTCCGTTGTATCGTGCTGACTTAGGGTTTCAGATCGCAGTAGGTTGAATTTTTCATCACAACGCGTTGACTGGCGTTGACCTAGGGTTACGCGTTGACCGGCATTGACCTTAGGGTTTAGCTCGCCATACGTTGACTTTTGGTCGCAACGCGTTGACTGACGTTGACCTAGGGTTACGTGTTGAACGGCGTCAACCTTAGGGTTTTGATCGCCCGACATTAACTTTTTGTTGCAACGCGTTGACCTAGGGTTACGCGTTGAACGATGTCAACCTTAGGGTTTTGATCGCCCGACGTTGACTTTTTGTTGTAATGCGTTGACTGACGATGACTTAAGGTTACGCGTTGAACAGCGTCAACCTTAGGGTTTTGATCGCCCGACGTTGACTTTTTGTTGCAGCGCGTTAACTGGCATTGACCTAGGGTTACGCGTTGATCGACGTTGACCTTAGGGTTTTGAATCGTCGTACGTTGACTTTTGGTTACAACGCGTTGACTGGCGTTGACCTAGGGTTACGCGTTGACCGATGTTGACCTTAGGGTTTTGAATCGCCCGATGTTGATTAGTGTTGATTTTGTCAAAATACCCAATAACCGGTGAAGACGGGCGAAATTCGGGCTTGAAAAACATATCCGGGGGTTCGAACCGGGCTGAGACACCTGCGGGTGTCTCGGCCAAGGCCGAGACACCATAGTGTCTCTCCCTCTTTTCTCTTCTTTTGTCTCTTATGTTATGCATTTTTCCCCCTCTTTTAAAATTTTCAAAAGAAACCTTTCCCCCCTAAACTCCCTCTCCTTCCTCCTCTTATCCAAACACCATTGTTCTTATCCTTTAATAACTCCAAACCCATTAAAACTCTCCTCTTTAAAACCTCTCCATCTTCTCATAAATTCGGATTTTTCATGCTCTTCTCTTGGCCGAAAATATCCTCCCCTCAAGGCTAGGTTTTTTCTTCATCTTCAAGCTCAAAGGAGGCTTCTTGATTTGGGTAAGTTCTCCTTCAAAACTCTCTCCTTTTTTAAGAAAGATTGTAACTTTATGCTTATAATGGGAGTATGATATGAGTTTATATGTCAAGATCATAGCTTTTTGTTCTCATGAGTTAGGTTTTGTGAAAAAGATAGGATCTTGATGATGTATTGTGTGTATGGACCAAGATTTGGGGGGTTTATGCAAAAACAACACTATGGCCGAAATTTGAGGGGCTTTTGTGAAAAAGTGGACTGAAATTTGAGGACTTTTGTGTAAAAGTGGACTGAAATTTGGGACTAAAATTTCACACCTATTTGGCCAAACTTTGAGGGGTGTTTTCATGCAAAAGAATCAACATTGTTTGAGGGGTTTAATTGCAAAAAACAACCATATATTATAGAGGGGTTTATTTGCAAAAAGGGCTGAAATTTTATGGCTAAAATTTCCAAAGTTTAGACCACAAATCCATGACCAAAATTTTGAGAAGGGTATACGAAAACTAGACCGAAATTTGTGGAGGGGTCTATTTGCAAAATTGGCCAAATTTTACAGAAGGGTTTATTTGTAAAGTTAGCCAAAATTGTGAGATATTAGGGGTGTTAGGTGAACAAACACGATGATCATGATCCAATTCGAGCGTGTCCTTGACTAGAATTTAGTCTTGAACACGAGGGGTATTTTGGGTATTTCACCAAAAATTTATCATGAGGGTTTACACCGCAATATGAGCTCATTGTTTTGCATGCACAAAACTCATAGGTTTAATTAGACTTCAACTATAATATCCTATTTATTTTATAGGATTTTAGTTAAAGTTCTTAATTTCCCTTTTAACTCTCGGACATTCAGATTTATGATTGTACATGACCCGTCAATTTTCATTGCAGGTTCTCCATGTCTCCGCGCCGACCGTGATTTCATAGGAGTCGCTCCTTTTCATAGCATAGAGAGAGGGAGGCTCCCGCGACATCCTCCTCCGCGGCTTTCTCATTCGAGGGTAAGCATGTGTGCTTTCTGTATCCCCGATTGATCCCTTCGCGGGTCATTCGGGAAGAACCGACATCCTCCTTCGTGGGGATCGAGGTTTCAAGAAATTCATGGTTCTTGTTATACCCTCGTTTGGCCCCTTCGCGGGTCATTCGGGAAGAGCCGACATCCTCCTTCGCAGGGATCGAGGTTTCAGACTTGCTTTGCTTGGCCAATTCAAGTCTTCCGGCATATTGGGGCGATTTTGTGTTGTCTTAAACTGTGTAGGTTGGTGTATGTTACCACGTTGTTTTCGTGATGGTGCATACCACTCTTCCAGTGTAGGACACTCAAAATCGTCTCGCCAATTGCCCAATGGAAGATCATATCTCGCTCTCTTGTGAGATGGATTTAATCCTTGTATAATTCATGGATAATTTTCTGACTCTACCCTTGTTTTGTTGCAGTTGAATTCCATGCGGACAGTCTTCCCCCTCATGCTACTACTGGTTGTAGTGGGGAGGTTTTCTCTTCTATTACTGACAGGCAGGCTATTGGTCCACTTCCTCAGTTTGACAGAAGTCGTTCCGATGAGTCCTGCCGCTTGATACGAGATGGGGGGACGCCGTTCATTACGCCAGTTGATCACTGATGCTCCTTTTACCGCAGACTCCATTTCCACTCAGGCTTTAGAGAGGCCTGGTTATCTGTTTGGAGATTCCGTTGAGGATCCAGCTAGGTTGACTTTTGCTGATGAGCATTGGTTGAATAATGATGAAGGAGCTCTTCTTTATATTCCTTCCATTCCCCGTCAGCATTCCTTTACTCATTTGGAGGGGCAGGTTGTACAGCGACGGATTTCCTAGAATCTCACAGATGATGGCGACCGAGTTCATTGCGGATATATCTCCCACCATAAGACCCCAGGTTCCGATGGACATAATTATATTACTGGTCTTCGACCAGGGATTCTGGGTATTGATACCGCACCCCCAGATGAGGTATCAGTAGCTGCTCCTACTGTGAGGAATCGTTTGGCTAAGCTTGGGAGGAAGTTACCTCCACCAGATTTCAGATGCTTTGGTTAGGTTTACTCACAACCCAAGGGATGGTGGACCCGTATGACTAGTTACGTCTTGGGATGTTGGGAGGGTGATCTGAGAAGCAGTGGGTTGTATGCGCCTATACGAGCCACCATGTATGGATTCCCAGTCAGTTGTCACCATTTTCTAGCATTATTAGAAACATATGTCCCTGATAGTAACACCTTTCTGACTTGCGGTGGAGAGTTAGGGTTAGCTTTGCATGAGATGCACAAAGTTTCTGGCCTTCCGATGGGGGATTGTCCGTACCAGGAGTATTTTCCCTCGAACATGCAATTAGAGTGGATGAAGAAGGACTCGCCCGATATGTACGACACGCTTTGGGATCTTACGTGTCACTATTATACATCTCTAATCAAAGTGACCACTCAGGCGAAGAGGAAGAGACAGATC
This sequence comes from Asparagus kiusianus, assembly GCA_022839385.1. Lineage (NCBI taxonomy): Eukaryota > Viridiplantae > Streptophyta > Magnoliopsida > Asparagales > Asparagaceae > Asparagus > Asparagus kiusianus. Next base: position 110,733 of record BQKN01063867.1, on the reverse strand, counting down.
AGTTTGAAGCAATTCACCGTCTATCTATTCCAGCATTTGGAGGGTGATTTAAGTGAGACTGTTCCTGAGTTAGACGTTTTGACACCTTCTGCCGTTAATGAGTTGATGGAGAAGGCTGAGGCTTGTTCTCTCACTATTGCCAGTGCTGAGGGAGCTTTTTCTGCAGGGACCAAGTTTCGGACATTCCTTTGTCATGCAAAGAAGTCCATTCATCCCAAGACTCTGCTAGCAGGCTATCTTGCTATCTGGTTGAAGAAGTGCGTCGTTCCCTACCAGTTTTCTGACGCCTTACCTCTTGAGGTGCTTTTTCCTGCCATTCAGCTAGCTTACGGGAGGGAGCTTTCTCTGCTTCCGGCGATGGTTACTGGCATTCATTGTGGGCTTAGGTACTTGGTCGATGGTTTTACGCAGGTGGGTTCTGAACCGTCGACCGAACTTATTTCTGTAAAGGTCGAGGTTCCGTACACATATCTGATGGCATGGCTCGTTCTTCATCGTCCCGATTTGATGTCGGCGGCCAGTATTGTTGATGTCTCCGTTCCTTTTGTGCAGCTGTTGGAAAGGAGTAAGTGGTTCGGGAAGACGTTCACTGATGTGCAGCGAGAGCTTCAAGTTCGTAAGAGCTGGGAGTTCTTCAAGTGTTTTCCTCGCTTCTCGGGCCGCTACGATGATGTGTTGATTGATGAGGAGAGACCCAGGACTGGTCGGACTTCTCTTGACGCTGGTTGTTTCCGTTGGTTGGTGAACATCCATGTTGGATATCTTGTTCTTCGGGTGAAGAACAGTTATCATATAGAGCCTTACCTTCCGTGTCGCTTTGCTCACCAGTTCGGTTACGACCAGCTGTATGTTAGGAATCCGAGCCGTGGTTTGAGGACTGAGGGAGGGCTTATTGATGGCGTTCGAGCATGGCTTTGGACTTTGGTGGGCTGTACTGGAGCCTACTTTGCTCTCCCTTCATCTAAGCGCAAGCCATTGCTTACCTTCCTCAGCTGCAAGTGGTTCCTTTCTGCCAATGAGTTTATAGGCGTGAGGAGTCTTTCAGAGTTGGAGGCTGAGCACTTGGTTCAAATCACTATCAAGGCTACTCGTAAGGCTGAGCTTTCAAAGAAGCAGGGGAAAAGCCTGCTAAACCCTCCCTTTTGACTAGAAATAGGATGGAGGATGATGAAGAACTTCTTCCTACTGACGATGAGGATGAGACTTCTGAGGAAGAATATGTGGACATAGGTACCGACAGGGAAGAACCTTCTACAGGTTTGTCCGACTCTTTCTTTTCAGGATTAATGGATTCATCCCTCTTTCGTTGGCATCAACGTCATACCCTTTCTAAATCTCAATTGGCTTTTCAAAAACCAGAGCGAAAGGTCTTATTCACTTATCCTAACAAGATGACTCTTATCACCCCAGGTAGAATGGTTGATGAGCATGAGTCGCTCGCTTCTCGCTATGCGAGGTCCCAACCTAGCGGCAAAGCTCCCGCACAGGTTGAAATGCGTAGTAAGTTCATGCATGAACGGCCCGTTGGTTCTGTGAGAGTTCGTATTCCGAAGCGAAAGAAAACCGCTCATAAGCCACATACCAAGTAAGCGCACCTACGAAGTAGAATTAGGAGGCACCGCTAGCAGAGAAGAGGGTAATACCTTATTGTCTTTATTGTTTTAAGGGGATTCACCTTTTGGATTTGTTGAACCTAATTATGTTCTATATTTCAAGAAACCATGACGAAGGTGAACTGCCAAAAGATTCTGTATTCCTTGATTCTGGCCACTTGGATAGCTTCGTGCAGCAGATGTGTGATGCCATTCATGACGAGCCTATGGATGTTGACACGAACATGGATGCTGAGCAGGTTAATAGTGTTGAACCAACAACTCTATGCCCAGGTATATCTAAATCTGATGATATCCTACCCGAGTAGCAGTTGAAAGAGTTAGGGAATTCAGGATTTACTTCTCCTTTAATTATTGCTGTGCTTTGTTTTCTTTCAGATAACTTGAAGAATCCAAGCATGGATATCGGGGCAAAAGAATCCTATGCCACCACTACAGGTACATCTGAGCTCTTCCTTCTTTTCCCGTCTTTCTGTATATATCCAACACCTAAATTCTCGCGCAGGATCCATATTAGAGAGACCAGTCGAGGATGAGGCTTTCCGTGATATGGGTTTTAAGGAACATGTGTATGTCTCAGCACCAAGTTTCTCAGGATCTGACATTAGACTGTTAGTTGACATGTTGGCTGAGCAAGCCACCAAAGGGGCTGCAGGACCATCCTTTGAGGGTGATTTGTCTGCAGGTATATATCTAATTCTCTTCATTTTGTCCGATCTTTTATCTGACTAACAAAGAATTATAATCACAGGACCAGTCACTGGGACTGATCCAGTCATGATTCCCGGCATCTCTAGTTTACCTAGGGGTGATGGACCTGCAGGTATGCATATAATCTTCATCACCATGATTCTTTTCATTTGTTTGAATTTTTTACTTGACTAATGGAGGAGTGTAATCATAGGACCAGCCACCGGGACTGATACATTTATGATTCCTGGCATTTCCCGTTTACCTGAGGGTGATGAACTTGCAGGTATGCATATAATCCTATCACCACGATCCTCCTTATTCGTCTAAATTTCCATTTGACTAATAAAGAAGTGTAACCATAGGACCAGCCGTCATGACTGATGCGACTACGGTTTCTAGGACCGCTAGCTTGCATAACGATAGTGTTTCTCCTTCACAGCCGAGAGGCACCGCCGATTTACCTAGAGAGGTTGATATACCCTCAACGAACACACCTGCTATCATCTCGGAGCCCGTTGAGACTAGACTGACAGAGCCGATCGTTAGACCTCAGTCTGTGGGGACCTCTATTGATATTGGTATGCTTGCAATTCGTTTTAAATTAAATTTTATCACGTTTGAGAATTTCTTACTCTTCAACATGATTGCTTGCAGGATCTAAACCTTCTCCATATGAGCATGTCCTCGCCCTTTTGGCTGATCCTGATCCCAGCAGAGACATATTCCGAATGGATCTCAGCTCTTTCGTCGTCTTTTTTAACGGCATGATCGAGAAGATTCTTCATCAAGGGTATTGCTTCGATCAGTTCAGACGTTCTCTTTCTCGCCACCTGACGATGATCAAAGAAGAGGGATATTCGGAGTTAGCTGACTCTCTTGCTGCCGACTTTATTGTCCTAGAGTCTGAACTCCGAGAGTTAGAGGAGCTAAAGGCTAATGGAGCTTCTTCTTTCGTATCTTCTCAGTTGGATCATAGATTGTCACAATGGTGTGATTTGAGATTTTCTATTGGCAGCGAGCTTCAGTCAGAATTCTATTGCATAGCTGATGGCTAATCTTGCAAGAAAAGACACTGACAGAGCCGAGTTACTCGGTTCTTTGGACTCCAACCGCGAGGAAATAGACAGGTTGAAGAAGGCCTTAAAGTATGCCGAGGAGTCTGGTGCTATCATTGCAGAGGAGCTGGCTGGACTAGAGAAGTCTCGCGGACAGATACTTGGGAGATTAGGGTCTACACAGGAGAGATTGATGAAGCTAAAAAATGAAGCCGCGAAGATCTTGAGCAATACTGAAGAATCTGTCCGAGTTGATCTGCAGGCTGAGCTTGAGCAGAGTTATGCAGATAGACTTTCTAAGTTAGAATTTCACATTCTTGATCGCCGACTGCGTTCGGGCCAATGAGCTTTTTATTGTATGCTTTGACTTGATCTATTAGTAGAGACCTAGTATTTGATTTAATACACTCATCTTTTATCATGATGTTTCTTTATTGATTGCGAATCTAATGGACACAATATTTACAGAATTTTTGGCAAATCCCCAGCCATCAACGGATTTGATGTGCCTTTACCGATTACCGTTTGAATCGGGCTAGCATACGGATTGTTTTAGTCCGTTCTGCATGTAACATTGTGCTAAGAGTATTGATTCACTTAGACTTGATGCTATGACTTTGAATACATAGACTTCACCATTTTTTATGGGAAAAGGTACCCAGCAACGCGTATTAGGTGATGGCTTATCCCTTCTTAGGTTTCGGGATAAAATTCCCCAGACTTAGGCTCTGGCGTTTTTTCAATCGGTGAAAGACTAAACCGGCGATGTGTGTTAGACATAGACTTAGGGTTTTTGGCAAACCCCTAGCCACCAACGGGTTTGATGAGCCTTTACCGACTACCGTTTGAGTCGGGCTAGCATGTGAATTAAAACCCGTTTCACATGTAACGTTGTGCTAAGAGGATTACCACTCTTAGACTTAGTGCTATGATTTCGAATACATAGACTTCACCACCTTCTACGGGAATATGGCGCCCAGCAACGCGTATTAGGCGTTGATTTATCCCTACTTAGGATTCGGGATAAAATTCCCTAGACTTAAATTCTGGTGTCTTTCTCAATCGGTAAAAGACTAAACCGACAACGCGTGTTAGGCGTAGGCTTATCTCTATTTAGGAGTCGAGATAAAATTCCCGAACATAAAGTGCGCGGACTAGAAGTTAAGAATTGTGTCTTTTCTCAAGGCAAAGACAAACCCAAAGTTGGAGCGGAAAAATTTTATATTCTTGGCCCCATGTCTTGTTTAGGGTAAAGACGAACCCAAAATGAAAGAGGAAGAATTTTATATTCTATCTTTCAACACTAAAGAGGAAGAATTTTATATTCTATCTACAGTTGGAAAAGAAACTCGAGGTGGGATCTCCACCCCCAGAATCCGGAAAGATGAAACTAAGAGTGGGATCTCCACTCCGAGAATCGGAAAGGTTCAAACGACCCTAACTTTTATAGGATTGGTTGTTTTATCCAAAAAGAGTTCCTCATTTATTGAGGGGAGAGATTCAATTTTGACCCTAACTTTTATAGGTTTGGTTGAAAAAGAAAAGATGGCAGTCTTTCGTTTATCAAAAGGGATGACTCGATCTTAGTCCTAACTACCTGCAGGTTTGACTAAGTGAGATGGGAAATAATCCTAACTTTTATAGGTTTGATTGTTCGAATTGAAAGTGGACCTCTCGTTCATGGAAGGAATCGAGAGGAGAATTTGGCTTTGGCCCTAACTTTTATAGGTTTGACCTGAAAGCAAAGAAAGTGGAATATAGGTAGTAATAGAAAAACTGGTTTGTATTAGCCACTCGATGGAGGATATCGATGTTAAGTGATTAGGACTTAACACGTCAAGTTTTGAAAATTGTCATGAATTGGCGGATCAAAGTTTTGGCGGGCCCACCGTCAATTGACTTGCTCAGTGGAGGATTTTGCGAGGAAAGATTAATCTGTCAAAAGGATCGAATCTCGTCTCAACAAAATAAATCATGAGAGTTAGTGAATTTGGTAAAAGGAAACATTCTGACACTTAAAGTCTAAATGTAGATGTTTTAATTATCACTTTTATAGTGATTGGGTTATCCCTAAGAATACCACACGTGGAATTCTTCCGGGAACTTCCCGATACATTGGTTATCCTGAAGGTACTAAGGATAGTATTTTTCAGGAATTTACCGTTTATTGGCATCATAAGCCGATCGCCTTCCTTGGTAACTAAGTGATATATGCCACTCGAGTAGACTGTCTCTACTACGAATGGACCTTCCTATTTGGGTTCAAATTTGCATTTCTTCTTGGAGTTAAGGATCATAGGTCTTCTTTCAGTTAAGACCAAATCCCTTTCTTTAAAACTCCGTTGTCGAACCTTCTTGTCGAAAGCTCAGGAAATTCTAGCCTGGTAGAACTCAATATGCTGTTGGGCTTCTAAGTGCTTTTCATCAAGCATCTCGCGTTCTTCGAGGCGTTTATGATGTTGTTCTTCGGTCGTCATCTGGGTTGCGAGAGCGATTCGAAGAGATGGAATTTGTATTTCCAACAGAAGGACGGCTTCACATCCGTACACCAAAGAATACGGGGTTGCGCCAGTAGGTGTACGAACGGTGGTGCGGTAAGCCCACAAGGCTTTACCGAGTTTATCATCCCAATCTCGTTTGTTAGTCTTCACGAGTTTTGATAACAGCTTGATGATAGTCTTGTTAAAGGCTTCAGCTAATCCGTTCGCTGTAGGGTTATAAGCTGTCGATGAGACGTCTTGAATTTTGAACTTCTCACAAAATCTGATGATGGCATTACTGACAAATTGAGGATCGTTGTCATGTATGATTCGTCTTGGGATACCATGCCGATAGATAATATGGTGTTTAATGAATGTAATGACGTTGCTGGTCTTAACTTCTCTGAGTGGAATCGCTTCAGCCCATTTGGAGAAGTAGTCAGTAATTACAAGGATGAATCGGTCACCTTTGACCGACGAGGGATTTATAGGACCAACAATATCCATTCCCCAGGTCTCAAACGGCCATGATGTAACCGAAGGATGCAGATGCTCCAGAGGTTGGTGCATATAATTCATGTGTATTTGACACTCATGACATTTTCTGGCATACGCGACTGCGTCATTCATCATAGAAGGCCAGAAATATCCCATTCTTCTGATACGGTCATAAAGTTTGGGACCGGGTTGGTGTGCACCACAAACCCCTTCGTGTGTTTCTTTGAGGACTTCTTTAGCTTCTTTAATAGATAAGCAACGTAGTAGCAAACCATCGTACCCCCTGCGATACAGCGTTCGACTCTCTGTGTTATAGTAGAACCTCGGTGCTCTTCATCGGATTGAATCCCTCTCCTTCACGTCTTCTGGCAAGATTCCATGCAAGACGTAATCGATGATAGGGAAACGCCAATCTCGGGGTTCGAACTCGACCTGAGTTGAGTATACTTCTTTAACATCTTCTTCCTCGCCATTTTCATCGTAGATTGGCACCAGGAGTTGGTGAGTCCTTATTGTAACAAACTATTCTGTTTCGGGGGCTGCGCCAGGGATACGGCTAATGCTGCTAACGCATCTGCGTAAGCGTTCTGTAACCGCAGAATGTGTTCGATGAAGAATCCTTCGAATGATTCTGCCATCTCCACTGCCATCTTATGATATGGTATTAAATCCTGACTTCAGACCTCATACTCCCCTTGAACTTGCTTAACTATTAGTTGAGAGTCATCGAAAGCTTCGAGGTACTCAACCCCTAGTTCTTTAGCAAAATTGAGTCCTATGAGTAGCGCGTTATATTCGGCTACATTATTTGAGCATGGCTCGGTTAACGAGTAGGCTCGAGGCATCACATGTTTTCCTGGGGAAATTAAGACGACTCCGACTCCAGAAGAGATCTTAGAACATCCAGGAGCACTTGCTACATTAGCTACTCGGGAAGCGCCATCAAAGTACAAACGCCATACTTGTTGGTGCGAAGTTGCGTTGACTTTGTGGGTTTCATCTGGCAGGTCGTCATATATCTCGGTAGTATCCGTAGTTGGGTTAGCTGCTAGAAGGTCACAGATGGCCTGTCCTTTTATTGATTTTTGTTGTTTGAAATGCAAGTCATATTGGGACAAGAGCAAGACCCATTTTGCTAACCGCCAATTCATAAAAGCTGGCTGTGTTATGAACACTCGGACTGGGTTAACTTTGGAGATAACATAAATAGTCTGTCCAACCAGGTAATGCCGCATCTTTTGAATTACGAATACCAAGGCAAGGGATTCCCTTTCGATCATGGGATATCAGGATTCGGCACCTACCAGGGTCCGACTTAAATAATATACTGCTTGTTCGTGACCGTTATCGTCATCTTGTGCAAGTAGTGCACTTAATGAGTGACTCGTCGCCTTGACATAAATCAAGAATGGTTTGCCCGATTTCGGTGCAACGAGTACAGGAGGTTTTGAGAGATATTCTTTAATACTCTCGAACGCTTTTTGACAAGCATCGTCCCATACGAACGATACGCCCTTCTTTGTGAGTTTGGAGAATGGTTGGTATTTTCTTGAGAGGTTCGAGATGAACCGACGGATATAAGCCAACCGCCCTTGTAATCCTCTGAGTTCCTTAAGGTATCTCAGAGGTTGTAACTCATTAATTATCTTTACTTTATCAGGGTCGATGTGAATACCCTTCGCGGTGACGACGAATCCAAGGAATTTACCACTGGACATTCCGAGGAAAGACTTGGTAGGATTCATTTTCAATTGATGGGTCCTCATCAGATCGAACATGGTCTTTAAGTCTTTAATGTGATCATTCTTATCACGACTTTTCACGACCAGATCATCCACGTAGCATTTGACAGTCTTTCGAAGATGCTCCTAAAAAATCTTCGACATGACTCTCTGATATGTGGCACCTGCATTCTTTAAGCCGAAGGGCATGACCGTGTAGTAGAAAACGCCGAGGGGTATCCTAAATGCGGTATGCTTTTCATCATCCGGATGCATCTTTATTTGATTATAACCGAAAAATCTGTCCATGAAGGACATTCTTTCGAACTCACACGTATTGTCGATGATGACATCTGTGATGGGAAGAGGGAAATCATCTTTTGGGCAGGCAGCATTGAGGTCTCTAAAGTCGATACAAACCCTAATTTTCCCGTTCTTCTTAAGGACTGGGACAATATTGGAAAGCCACTCGGGATGTTGCTCTTCCCTAATGAAGCCTGAGTCAATAAGCTTTTTAACTTCGGACTCGATTGCCTCCATCATCTGTGGACAAAACTATCTTTGTTATTGTTTGATAGGTTTGGCATCCGGCTTAATATTGAGATGATGCACTGCTACATTTGGATCGAGTCTTGGCATATCTTCATAGTTCCAAGCGAACACATCAATGTATTCCCTGATAAGAGAGATTAACTCTTCTTTCTCATCCGGCGGGAGGCTATCACTAATAAATATTGGCTTTGGATTATCTTTGTTACCCATATTCACTTGGACTACTTGATCTTCAGTAGGAGGTTCTCTTTATTCAAACCTATCACCGTACTGCATATTCGGGTGATGAACCCAAGGATCTTCCCAAGTTGGTATCTGATCGTCTTCCTCTATTGTCACAGGGTCGACTGTAGTCATGTTCGACATTAGCTTTTTGAACATTTCTCTAAGACTAGCGTCGGAATCCCAAGCTGAAGAATCAGAAGAATATCCGTTTTTACCTTTGTTAGCAATTTGATCGATGACTTGCCAGCAACATTCGTCATCAGAGGAGGAGACATAGCCTAAACCTCTTCTGTGGCAATAATAGTCGTCGGGCTTTCCTTTTGGTACATAGGCCATTCGAGGTGGAACTCACGGACCTCAACCAAAACAAAGCCCTTCTCCGAGCGTGAAGTCATATCAGTACTTCTCCATGAGACCACGTGCTTTTGTATTATATCTAAATAGATGAGGGGCAGGTTTATCATCATCGTCCTCTTCTTCCAAGAAATGGTCTGGTATTGGAGATTCTCTTCCTTTACCGTAGATAACTTCCTTTTCACCTCCTGTTTTTGCAGGGATGACAAGTGTCATTCTGCATGGATGCTGTACCTGCTTTTTTCATGCAAAATGATTGAAGTGGCATATACAAGTCAGGGTCATCATGCAGCTCCTTAGTGATATTATCAAGACACAATGAGTACTCTAAATCATCATTTATTACAATATCTTCGGCAAGTTACCAGTTACAACTACTTTCCGATGATTCTTCATCGTCAAGATTGATTGCAATGGGTACAATGTCATTAAGTACAAAACTGCCATCATAATCAAACCCAGCTTCGGTATCAGCTTCATCTTCGCTGTCCGTTCCTTGGGCCGATGGTTCAGTATTGGATTCGGCACCGTATAGAAGGGAATCGGTAAAATAGTTCTCCAATCCCTTAAATGGTTGCTTATCCGCGACCACCGTCTTGACTTCATTATTGGTGTCCACGTATTTGAGACACTGATGAAGAGTTGATGGGACTATAAGATTACCGTGGATCCAGGGTCGACCCAACAGTAAGTTATAGGAGGTTTCTGCGTCAATCACGTAGCATGTGACTTCTGACTTCAAATCCCCGATTTGGCACTTTACTCGAATCTTTCCCAAGGGTCTGGACCCACTGGTGTTGAATCCGTAGATCGTAGTGCCCGTAGAGGCTAGCTTACTAGCCGGTATTCCGAGATTATACATCAATCGGAGTGGCATGATGCTGGCAACGGAACCCGGATCGACTTGGATCCGGTTGACAATGCTGGAGCCAATGTGCCCGGTGAAGTACAAGGGCCGGTCATGCTTTGAATTCGTCGTCTGCATGTCTTCTTTGGTGAAGGAAATACAGGGAAAATGGTGTGCCGCGAGATTGCAGTGTTGAACTAACGGCTCTGGTTCCTCATGAGATGGCTTGATCTGAGTCAGGAAAGCTTCAGAATTGCTCAAGGCTTCTTGTAACGCCTCCCTCGTGTCTTTTGAGAGACGCAACAATTCATACAACACTATTCTAGCCAGTATATTAGCTAGTTGCGCCATAATATCGAAGCCATGTATCGAAGCCATGCGGAGTATTCGAGCTCCCCGGTTTATCTCTTCCAATCAGTAGATTAAATCGAGATTGCTTCGGGTTTTGGATTTTCTGGTGTAGAGGATCTTTCTCTTTTTGCTTTTGTTGGGCTTTCTCTGCAACTACGGATGCAGGAGGAGTCGCGATCACCCCCATTTCCGCCAATGTCTTAGAGGGAATAGCTTTGGTCACCCCCTGTTCAGCTAACTGCTCGGAGGCATCCAGATATTTGAAGTGGTACTCATTCCCGCTCCTGGTAGTAAAGGCCTCCTGCTCATCTTCGGATAATGGGAAAGTAGGAATACTTTCGTCATCTCCTTCTGGAATGGATGCGGCTCCACAACAAGACTTACCTTTTCCTTTTAACTTTTTCTTTGAAGAGGATCCAATCCATTGTTCATCTCCAATTAGATCGGGGTGAACCCAAAGAATCTCGCCATTTGGAGCTATGTGTGGCACAAGTCCTTTCTGGTGTTGCTTGTGAGGATCATCGTTCACGGTCTTTAACGCTGTGTTTATTACTGGCTCAGGCTGAAACCAGTTCAAGGGAACAGATCCAAAGCTAATCGATACTGCATTCGCACCCACCTTCTTCTCCTTAGGTTGCTTCATAGTGATGACTCCAACATCTATTAAAGTTTGGATCTTGTCTTTTAAAGCGTAACACGACTTGGTGGGATGATGCATCGCTCTATGGAACGCGCAGTATTTTGGATCATTAATTCTTTTAGCATCTTCCTGATCCTGTATCGGAGGCAACTTGATCTTGTTGTTCTCTATAAGGTATTTTAAAATACCGAGCACTTCATCCTCTTTGAATGAGTAAACCTTCGGGAATTTTGGTTTCGAAGTCTTGTGTTTCTGAGGCTGTTGTTGCCACGTTGACTGTTGAGGCGCTTTCTGTTGCTGTTGCGGTTGCGCTTGCACTTCGAATGTTTGGTTTGTGTCCACCGCATTCGCTTGTGCCTTTCCTTTTCCTTTAGGGACAAAGTTCTGTTGTGGAGTATTATTTGCCGCTTGACCCCTTTCAGTCTTCTTCCTTTTAAGGAATCGTTCGGCTCGTTCCCCTCATACTTTCAGGTCTTTCCAGGTGTTTGGTGGTGCCATTCCCATAGCTTCAAGAATGTCCAATGAAAGATTATTGTGACAAGTCTCGAGGATGAAGTCTTCACTGACCGGATCCCTGCAGTTCATTGCTTTGTTCCGGAATCTTTTAACGAAGTTTTCGACCGACTCTCCATTCTTCTGTTTTTCATTGAATAGTGTACCAATTAAAATCTCGGTATCTTCGTTGAAGAAGTTTGTTAAAAACATATCCTCCATGTTATCCTAACTGCTGATACTCCCTGGTTTAAGACGGCGATACCAATCGAAGGCTGCTCCGCGAAGAGTGCCAACGAATGATCGCACCATTAGAGGTTCATTTTCGGAGATTATTCCTAAGTGAGACTTAAAATATATTAAGTGCTGGGTAGGGGAACCATTTCCATCAAACGGCGTAAAATTGATCAAATTGAACTTCGTCGGGTATGGAATTGATTCTCATTCCCTTGGGTATGGACATGGTATTCCGGACCTTTTTACTTCTTGAGCACTCATCAACGCATTGATTGTGCTCTCCAAATCGCTCATCTTCTTATCTTCGCCTGTATCTGTCTTCGAGTGGTTCCGAGGAGAAGTAACGTGGTCTTCTTTTGTATTGTTATCATCGAAGGACCACCCCCAATATTGTTATTGACGGGAGGAATTTTCATGTTAACATTCTCATCCACTTCCTGTTCGTTGTCACCCTGGTTAGGATTATTGTGACGGCTAGATTCTCCTTGATGAGTTGTCAGTGCTGCGATTTGCTGGTCATGCATTTCTCTCATTTGCTGCATAGCCATTTCCATTTCAAATTTGAAATTTTCCTTCTGTTTGGTCAAAGCATCCTCGAGTATCTTAGCCATCTGCTCGGCGCTAATCATGAATGACTCGTATGATTGTCCTGAGCTGGATTCGGTATCATCGGAAGCCATCGCCGAGCAAGCATCTGAGCAAACATCCGACGTTTCCTCTTCTGAAGGAAGTCCCTTTTGCATTCTTTGGTAATTCTTTTGTCTGATGGTTCCTGATCGTAATCGGGTCATACGTCGGGATACTGTAGCAAACTGATCCGGGCTAAAGTGTCGCGTTGACTTTCCTCTCCCGGTCATGTTGACGGACACTTCTGGAAATTCATTGTCTCGGAAGACATGTTTCCTCCTACGGACATGCCTTGGTCTGGCCTCGGATGTTCTGGTGGAGATTCTCTCAAACACCGAAACTCTTTTTGGGGCTTTAGAACAGCAGTATTCTGATAATACCGCCTTGATTATGTTGGCACACGGACAGTGAGAATCCGCATCTCGAACATTTCTTCTTCGGGACTTGTTCGTACCCCCAGCCCTATAGTACAACTCGTTAGTTTGATGACTGGAGCAACCCATAGGGTGTTGGTATGACCTCCCAGGTATAACATCATCACCATCGGGCAAATGTGCTTTCCTCTAGGGATATGACGCTTTATTGGCGTCCCCAAGAGTCACTCGTTCAGATTTATACTTTCGTGAGCGTGAAACCCTAACGGGCTCTTGAACTTTAACCCGTAATCCAATGCGGTCGGTAACAGGGGCCTTCCCTTTATTACCATTCTTAGGGGGGTTGGTATGACCCCCAGTCTGAATTGTTGTTTGGGAACCCTCCAGCGGTCCCAATCACTCCTTCACGGGTGCTTTACCTCGATCTTCGGGTAGAGGACCGAGGCGGTCTTTCAAAGGAACTCTAGATTTGATGAGCTCCATGCTACCACACGGTTTTGTCGGATGTGCGGGGATAGGGGAAACGAGATCTGAAGTTGACGAAGGTCGGATGGTGACTTCTTTCACTTTTGCCTTAGGTACTGATTTCGCCTTCGGCATCCATACATGTTTGTGCTTGTGCGGCTTCTTAACCGTTTCTTCTTTCTGCATCTCTTCCGCTTTCTGCAGAAGGACTCGGGCATGCGCGAGCAATGCACGACGCTTTTTGATTCACTCCTCAAGGGTGGAGCGGGTCCTCTTGACGCGAACTCATTCATTCGTTTCCGCCTTAGAGGAGGAGTTGGTGGCTCGTCGTTGTTGTTCTTGGCGCTGCCTAGATTTCAGATCCACATTATAGCGGATCCCGTCCATCGACTCCGAAGCCTTGGCCAATTGCCGCGCAAGTCGTTAACGCCATCTCTGGCGCGCTCTTTTTGACAAGGTTGGGGCGCCTTCAGCAGTTATCTTCACGGCGGAGGAGAAGTCTGGATCTACAGCTTCGACCTCTTCGGACGTCGCGGGGGCGTCGCGAGGTGTGAGTGCAGCGGCGGCGAGGGGATCTTCGATCTTCAAGCCTGAGATCCCGCGAGTATTTCTAGAAGAGGAGGCCTTCCTGTGCCTGCTTGGAGAGGCGGATCTGGAGGAGGAGGAAGAGAGGTACTCTTCAAACTTTTGCTGGTCGAATTCATACTCGACCTCTTCATTCACCCGGATCTTGAATGTCGGTTGCGTCACGACAGCCTCGGTAGCGAGGCTGTTGGCTCCCACTGTGGTCGCCAGTTTGTTTTTGCTGAAAGTTGTTTTCATTGCCGAATTCATTATAATATTGATTGTTTACAAAGAATTCAAAATATTCAATAAAAAGAACAAAATGAAAGGTTACAACTCTCTCGAAAATAACATAAGATCTGTTCATCATTTCTTGCTTGCGTGGGTCTTTAGCCGGTGATGGGGACGTCAATATCCGTGGACTACCTGACAATCAGATCAGATCCAGAACTCCGTCGATTCGCGAAGGAATCTAGAAGCAGAAGCGCTTATCTCGGCAACGGCGAGATAATTGCTCTTCTTAAGATTATCGCAGCGGGATAATCCTAAGGAACGGACACGGGTGATGCAGATCTGAAGAATCTCTCTCTCTCTTGCGTTGAAAAACTCGATCAATCTTTAGTCCGGCAGGGCTTCGCCAATTTTCCAAAATTCTAGATCCGAAAAAATGAGGGCATGGGGCTGTATTTATAGGCTCCAAGGGAGTTCGGGTGGTTGAAACTACACAACGGCCGATTTTTAGGCCTGGAGACACCCCTGGGTGTCTTAGCGAGGCCGAGACACCCAAGGGTGGGGGTGTCTTAGCAAGGCCGAGACACCCAAGGGTGTCTCGGCCTTGGCCGAGATACCTTGGGGTGTCTCGCTTGTGCCGAGACACCTCGGGGTGTCTTAACTCAGGCTGAGACCCTTTTTTCCGTATACTTGTCCGTTTCCGCCGTAATTTCTTCGTCCGAACTCGGATTTGAGTGATTCAAAGTGCGTTGGAAAGCCGACGAGGAGATTTATAAGCTCTAATGATTAGATCATTATGGATTAAACCAGGACACGAGCGGTGTTTTGCCTTTTTGTAAGCGACGCGGGGTTCCTGATCGGTTCGTATCCTCGTTATTCTGAAACTCCGTTACTTCACGTAGTTCGTCGATCCACTTTAAGTGTTCGTCGGTGTCAATCAAGCTTCTGTGAACTGGATAGTGACGTTCATCGTCTTTTCTTAGTACTGAGCTGTTCGTGGAGACCTATAGGCACTTTTCGATACCTACATAGGGTTTTGTTTAGTTTCTCTGGTTTTAGATCTAGTGATGGATGGATGTTTGATTTTGATCGTAATTTATGTGCAGTGAAATCTTAACTAGTTCAGTTCACATGCCGGAGCCTCGAGGATTGGTTTTGCCTTCGATTTCGTCTTCGACTTCTCGATCTCGGTAAAACCTACTTGTTCATGGGGCTGATATGCTTGATAATTACTTATAACTAACTTTTTCTTCTTTTTTTTGCATTAATTTTGGATGCTTTGTATTGAGAAGTTCTGGTAGTTTGAAAGTATTTAGGAAGGTACATTTTGGATTCTGTTCAACTGCAAAGAAAGAGATTGGTGAGGATGAAAATGTAGTGCAATTCGATTTAATTAACTTTCAAGGAACTTGATAAACTATGCTGATAATGACTGAGGGTCATCTCTTTGAATGATGACCATTTTCGTGCAAACCCGAATAATTGATCAGTTGTCAAGGGGCGAAAGTTACAACTTTTAAGGACGATGCATATGGTTCAGTATTTCCTCTCCCTTTTAGCATGTAATAGTCTTATTCAGAAAGTGATTTTGTGACTGATTTTCCTAGGAACCAAGTTGGTCGTCGGAGGAGGATGGGGAGGATCTCTACAATGATTGCGGATCATTCCGTGAGACTGGACAATTCTACTATTTTTTTTTCCTAGTGTGGGATAAGTATTTTGCACAAGTTAGCCACGTCCTAAATTTGTAATGTGATGCTTTCAGTTACCTTTGTTTGCTTTATTGTATGCAAAGTAATTTTTGCAAATGGATTTGCATTAGAATTTACAAGTGATTTTTTAGGCAATTTCAACAATATTTGTAAAATTTATGCCCACTTACACTAGTAGAAAAGCACCAGATATGTTGTAAGTGATGTTTCTGCACATCATTTACTACCAATTATAATTTATGTTGTATTTAGACATATAGAAGCATAGGACCTCGGGCAAGTTGATTTTCGACATTAAGCATGTTAATTTTTTGCTGCAAAATTGATCCCAGGTGCCTCATTGAAAAGTCTCCCCATTTGTCATTGTACGAAGCATAGCAACATAGGATAAAAGAACTTCTTAAGAGCTTTCATATGGTTAACAATAGAATGTAAGGATAGAATTTCCAATAATTTGGTATCTTGTAGCTCTTGGGTTTGGATATCTGCATTACTAATGCCTGACTATATATGGTGTTCCAGTATATCGGGTGCATATAGAGCCAGAATGGACAATTAAATTTGCTTCACTATCTCAACAAGGATGAAGGCTTGTTACATGGTTCCATGATGGTTTTCAAGGGAGGAATAGGCGTAAAGAGGAGGATACTAACATGGAGACCGATGACTAGAATCTGACCAATCTGACCATGGTATTTTATTCGCTATCTTCTTGCTGTCAATAGGTCCTTTTGATTTCTATGGAAGTGTCAGTCTCTGTTCGCGGTGAAAATCGTGTTCTTCTTCTTCATTGATTCCATTGCTATCTTGAATAACAGTTTTTTCGAGTAACAAAGATCCGGTCTTTTTATAAGATCCGGTTACAATGAAATCAGATAAAAGAAAAGAAAAATTACAACTTTCTCCTTTTGTGTCGAACAAATCACGAGCTCCTGTTTTGTGGTCGCTCGCTTGGGTTCTTCGCCTGCGCCGGGGTTTATCCGTGGACCACCGCGAGATCTAGATCCGGTCGGATCTACGCAGTATAACGGGTATTATTTCACCAAGAAAATAATAGCCGGGGGGATTAGTTCACCAAGGAAATAATCGCCCGAATCTCGGTATCAAAGACCAAGCTTTGATCCGGAGTATGCCTGCGTAGATCTGAGATCCGATTTGAGATCTGGTTCCTCTCGAACTCTTGCCTTATTTGGCACTGACGATCGCTGAGCACCGGATCTGGAAAAGCAAGTCTTCAAAGTCCCAAAGCTTCAATCTTTTTTAGATCTGAGCTTCAAATCCAGCAGAGCTTCGCCTCCAAAATTTCCAACCTTTGAACAAATGAACCAAGCCCTCTATTTATAGCCTCTCTTCACTGTGCCCGCGCACAGGTGGCCGACACACCAAGCCACCTTGAGGTGGCTCGACTGCCGAGCCACCTCAAGGTGGCTCGGTCTTGGCCGAGCCACCTTGAGGTGGCTCGGCCACCGAGCCACCTTGAGGTGGCTCGGTTTCGGCCGAGCCCCTCTAGGTGTTTGGGTTTCCATCGTTTTCCGTCGTTATATCCGCTTTTCGGTTCTGTGGTTGATTTGGTTGTGTGGTTGATTTGTTCGGACTCGATTCGTTGACCTGATTTGGCAGTAAATCTGGTTCCTGATTTGGCAGTAAATTCACTTCTGAGTTCGAGTCCGAAACTGATCTTGATTCGATCGTGGTTCGTCCGAGTCCGCTCTTGGTTGGGTGACTCGTTGGTTCCTCAACCCGTTAGCTTGATTCCACACGCGAATGGATTTATTCCATTGTTTGCGTGTGGTTCGTCAGCCTCGTAGCCTCGTTAATCCGCTTCGTCGCGTATCGTTTGGCTTCGGTGTTTGCGGGCTAACGGTCGTGTTTGGATACGTCGCCCGATGGTCGTTCTTTTATAGAAGAGTCTGGAATACTTTGGATATGATTGTCCCATCATTCAATTGATTACGTCGGGATATTTGGAGTGGCTTCTATTCTCGATTCCTTCAGTCCTCCAGGCTATTCGGTGCTTTGTTGAATATCTGTAAGGGTTCCGGTGCTGCATTTATTGTCTGACCGTCTGTCGGAACTTTGAACTTGAAGTCGATTCTTGATTTCCTAACTTTTTAGCTCGAGTTTGTTGTTTCAACATAGAACTGACCATCGGTCGTCGGCGTTGAATCTTCATTTACAACGCGTTGTCCGGCGTTTGAGCTTCCTTGTGACGCGTTGTCCAGCGTCTAAACTTCATTGCGACGCGTTGTCCGGCGTTTGACACAGTTTATACTCATACGTCTGCTGGAGTATACCCAGTTTAAGCTCTTAAGGTATTGGAGCGTGGTAGATACTTGAGTCACGAGACCAATTTATAAAATTGATGCGTCAATGACTCGTATTTATAGAATTTTTGGTAAATTCTCAGCCATCAACGGATTTGATGAGCCTTTACCGACTACCGTTTGAGTCGGGCTAGCATGCGGATTGTTTAAGCCCGTTCCGCAAGTGACGTTAAGCTAAAAGAGTTAACCCTTTTAGTGCTACGATATTGAATACGTAGACTTCGTCTTTCTCCTGTGAAAAGACTAAATAGCAACGTGTATGAGACGGTGATTTAGGATTTTTGGTAAATCCCCAGCCTTCAACGGATTTGACGTGCTCTTACCGACTACCGTTTGAGTCGGGCTTACATGCGGATTGTCTTAATCCGTTCCGCATGTGACGTTGTGCTAAAGGAATAAACTCCCTTAGACTTTGTGCTATGATGTTGAATACATAGGCTTTACCATTTGTTACGGGAATAGGCTACCCGGCGATGCGTGTTAGGCGTTGACTTTAGGATTTTTGGCTAACCCCCAGCCTTCAATGGATTTGATTAGCCTTTACCGACTACCGTTTGAGTCGGGCTAACATGCGGATTGTCTAAATCCGTTCCGTATGTGACGTTGTGCTAACGGAATGAACTCCCTTAGACTCTTTGCTACGACTTTGAATACGTAGACTTTGCCATTGTTATGGGAATAGGCTACCCAGCAACGTGTATTAGACGCTGACTTATCCTTACTTAGGTTTCAGGATAAGATACCCCAGAATCGAACTCTGGTGTTTTTTTCTGTGGAAAAAGACTAAACCGGTGGCGAGTGTTAGGCGTCGGCATATCCTTTCTTAGGATTCAGGATGAAATTCCCCATGCGTGTAAGGCATGGATTTTGGTGTTATTAATAACAACCTGCCACAACGTTGAATATGTGGGCGGGTGTTCTTTTTAACGGTTAAGAACTAACCGGCGGCGCGTGTTAGGCGTAGACTTATCCTTACTTAGGTTTCAGGATAAAATACCCCATGCGTGTAAGGCATAGATTTTGGTGTTATTAATAACAACCTGCCACAATGTTGAATATGTGGGCGGGTGTTCTTTTTAACGGTTAAGAACTAACCGGCGGCGCGTGTTAGGCGCAGACTTATCCTTACTTAGGTTTCAGGATAAAATACCCCAGAATCGAATTCTGGTGTCTTCTTCTACGGAGAAAGACTAAACCGGCAGCGCGTGTTAGGCGCAGACTTATCCCTGCTTAGGATTCGGGATAAACTTCCTAGGATGGATCCTAAACTGATAAATTCTTGGAAAGGGTTGGTGTGGGAAAGGAAGAATTTTATATTCTATTTCCCGGTCTTCTTTTAGGGTGAAGGCGAACCCGAATACAAGGAAGGAAGAATTTTATATTCTATTCCCAATTAGAAAGGAGACTCGAGGTGGGATCTCCACCCCCAGAATCCGAAAAAGCGAAACTAAGAGTGGGATCTCCACTCCGAGAATCGAAAAGATTCGGATAACCCTAACTGTCGGAAGGTTTGATTACCGAACTAAAGATGAATTTCTCATTTATCGAGAATGAATTATGGTTTTGGCCCTAACTGTAAGAAGGTTTGACCAAGCGGGAATTTGAGATGACCCTAACTGTAGGAAGGTTTGATCACTCGATTTGAAAGTAGACCTCTCGTTCGTTGGAGGAATCGAGAGGGGATTTTGGTTGTGGTCCTAACTGTAGGAAGGTTTGACCAAGTGGGAGGTTTAAAACGATCCTAACTGTAAGAAGGTTTGATCGCTCGATTTGTGGGCCTCTCGTTCATTGGAGGAATCGAGAGGGGATTTTGGTTGTGGTCCTAAGATTTAACCAGGTAAACGGTGGGTTTAGTGCTTGTCACTTTATTTGTAATGATCGGGTTATCCCTAAGAAAATTACATGTAACATTCTTTTAGGAACTTCCCATCACATGAATCATCCACCCCCAGCTTTTCTTGCGAAACTAGGTTTATCATTGTATCGGCTGCATGATCGGGTTATCCTTAGGAAAACCATGCATGGCATTCTCCAGGAACTTCTCGTGGAAGAAAGAAAATAGTTTAGACTCATATATCTATTGGAGTATCAGGGAGCAGTTTAACCTCTTATACCGGTCGGAGGATTGAGAAGCAGTTTATACTCATATACTCTTCGGAGTCTTAAGAAGCAGTTTATACTCTTATACTTGTTGGAGTCTTAAGAAGCAGTTTATACTCTTATACTTGTCGGAGTCGTGCCGTTCTCAACTGGCTTATTCTAGCGTTATGACACCAGCTTCAACCAAGGTCTGGATGCTATTCTTTAAAGTGAAGCAAGCCTTGGTGGGATGAAGGATCCTCCTGTGGTACGCGCAGTACTTCGGATCCGCAGTATCGTCAGCTTCCTCCTGATTTATGATCGGTGGCAGCTTGATCTTGTTATTTTCAAGGAGGGATGTTTGTTGGAAATTTTGCAGTAAAAAGACAATGAAAGAAAATTTGACTTGTATTCTCTCAAAATCGATTACAATTTGGATTCCGGTTACAAAAGAGAGGAGAATGAATTTGACTCTCCCCTTTGTTTAATTCTGGGTTCTTCACGGTGGCGATGGAGTGCCTCCCTCGATTGATCGCGTCGAGTTTGCTCTCCGTTGACGATCCGAACGTCTTGATTCACTAGAACGTGGTCTTCTCGTCACGATTTGACGCTGTGGAGAACTTGCGTGGCAAGTCTTAAAACTCTGACCGAGTTTAGAAGAACTTGCAGGGCAAGTTTGAAACTCTGACCGAGTTTAGAAGAACTTGCAAAGCAAGTTTTAAAACTCTGGACGAGTTGATAACTCAGATCGAGTTTGAAACTCTATGAAAGAGTTGATTTAAACCGAAAATTCGGTTAATAGCCAAGAATGAAGAAGCTCTGGTTGTTGATTTCCAAAGCTCCAATCGAAGAACGAATGCTCTTCTTTGCTGCCAATCCTCAGGTTCAAAAAGCCAGCCCCTTGACCGAATTTCCCTTTGATGATGAGCGAAAATTCGATCCGTTGATGAGATCCCCATCCTCCTTCATAACTCAATTGAGTTTCTGATATTTATAGGGGGGTTACGGGTGGTAAC
>BQKN01063867.1:70721-82544 GCA_022839385.1 Asparagus kiusianus | reverse complement strand
ATTCTAATAATTGTATTAGGGTTTAGAGAGAGAGTTGAGAGGTTGTTTTCGATTCTAGTGAGATTGTGAGGGAGAGATTGTAATCTTTTGTTCTTCATAATCTAGAGAAGGTATTTTCCTTCGCCTTATACTGAATTGTTCTTGTGTTTTGGTCATCCTCTTCTCAACCCACCTTTTGGTAATTCCGCGACCAAAGGGTGCTCGCACGGCAACTCGTATCAAGAATACTTATTCTAGACGGAATTTTTTTCCCGTCTAGGAAGAATTATTCTAGACAGGAATTCCGTCTAGAATAATCCGTCTAGGATGTATTCTAGACGGTTTTGAATTCCGTCTAGAATATTCCGTCTAGAATGTATTCTAGACGGAATTTTCGTCTAGAATACTACATCCTAGACGAAAACATACTAGACTCATATTCTAGACGGAATTCCGTCTAGGATACGCATCCTAGACAGAATTCTGGGTATCCTAGACGGAATTTTCCGTCTAGGATGCCTCATTATTTAGCAATAGTAGGATTAGGATATGATATAATTATGATTAGGATAGATTAAGAAATAAATGAAATATTTAAAATAGTAAGGGTAATATTGACCATAGAAAGATTTTTCTAAACTCGTGCTTTTAAAGGGAGTATGATATAAGTTCCTCAAATCTTTAATATTTTGATGTTAGTTCTCAAATCATTGAACATTAAAACTAGTCCGCCAACTCTTACAACTAATTTGAAATTATTCTCCCTAGTTATCAGCTATTTGATTTGAGGTGGAATATTCCTTTAAGTAATTTGGGAAACTAATTTCAAGACGCTGTCCAACATTTTCAGGGACTGCTTTCAAAATATGAAGATTAATTTAGGGGACTACTTTCAACACACTCACAAGATTTGAGGGACTAATTTCAAAATATGAAGATTTGGGGACTAGTTTACCTTGAGGGACTGGTTTTCAAACTTGCATGATTTGGGGGACCAATATCACATAGAGAACGATCGAGAGAGGAATGCAGAGAATTAATGTCGAGAAAGTTGAGTAAGCTAGGGGTTGTTTGGTTGTATGCATGTTTTTACCATGTAAAATAATGGAAAATGTAAAAAAGTGGGTCCCAATGTCAGTTTTCATCACTTTACATTGTTTGTTTAAATTCTCTTTTACATGAAAAGCTTACACCTTTTGATGAGGTGTCACCGAAAACAAAATCACCAAAATTAGGAGTGATTTTGTTGGAAAGCTTACACAATGTCATAAATGTGTCCAAAAAATAATAAAAAAGTCAAAACCTTGTAGAAAGTGGTGAGGTGGATAACCACTTTCCATTTTGTGTCATAAATACTCTAGTTTACATTATACTATCCAAACAATGTAATACTATTATTTTAGGATTCACAAAGATTCCTAACCAAACAATGTAAACACTCGAATGAAAAGTGGTGAGGTGGATAACCACTTTCTATTTTGTGTCATAAATACTCTAGTTTCCTAAAGGCATCCAAACAGCCCCTTAGGGATTTTACTACTTACGAAAATATTACTAGCAAATTAGTCCTATTTACATGTTCATGGTTTTAATTCAAGGTGGGGCCAAGCCCCCTAGACCCCTATGTGGCTCCGCCACCGTGTGAGTGCATGTTGTCCAATTTCCAGAGTCCAAGAATTTAGAGAAGAGCTACAACCTCCTTCCCCATCATGGCCACTGCCCGACTCTTGTCGTCATCCGATTCATGATATCCCTTCAGATTTTGCTGGCCGAATCTCGTCCTAAACATACATGGAATCTCGCTTAATTTCTTCCCGTGTGAAACATATATATAGACTGCGAGTTTTCTTTTCTGGAGTTCATATTTCATACATGCAGTTGAGGATACGAGGAGTACCATCCGTTGCACAATAGCGCATGTCAAATCCGACACTTCGTTATTATAGATTAAAGGAAAATATATATATATTCTGAAATATTTTGGCCTGAGATAAATTTTCGTTAATTTTTTTTTTTAATGCTAGCAACTACCAAACAAATATATCATATCCTTCAACATAATGACACAGCACCAGCCACTTAAGTCGTTTTGCACAATATATCATTTAAAAAAAAGAAAAGAACAGGATGGCTATGATATTTTAATAGGTTTGAATCACATTCATTATACAAAAGTAACTAGAGAGATTTCTATTATATCACAATCATTGTTTTATTTAATGTGGTGGTTGTGATTTATTTTTGAGTGTAAATTGAAAAATTTATGCAATTTATGGAGGTATGATGGTATGAATAATGATACCTATACTACTCTATTTTACACTACATCTACACTACAAGAGAGACGTGCAGATGTACTTCACACTATTCTCTCTTATAATATAGAAGTAGTGTAGGCAGTGGATGAGCCAGAAATTCACAGTTGTGTGTCACAATATATGTTTAGTTAAGTACAATTGCAGTTGATCTCTACGCGTGTCTTCGTGTTTTGAAATTGTTGCATTATTGCTTCATTCAGAAAACCACTAACTACATCATTCTCAATATAAGTTACCAAGTTGTCGTTCATCTACTAATCTCTCATTTAATTCCACAGATGATTCTTTACAATTTTCATTGCCGAAAACAATTTCT
Source organism: Asparagus kiusianus (assembly GCA_022839385.1). Classification (NCBI taxonomy): domain Eukaryota; kingdom Viridiplantae; phylum Streptophyta; class Magnoliopsida; order Asparagales; family Asparagaceae; genus Asparagus; species Asparagus kiusianus. The sequence continues at coordinate 79,931 of BQKN01063867.1, read as the reverse complement.
CCACCAAAGCCTCTGTAATTCATAATAACAATGTTAACTTAATAAGCAAGCATGTAAATGCATCCATAATATTTCTTAAATGAGTCGTCGCTCGACACTTAAAATGTTGTAAGAGTAGTAGAGCTAGAGAGACCGAAAAATGAGATAGATTTAGGATATAGCTGAGGTGGACTGTACACCTGTCATCTACGTACAGCTGGCTAATATCAGCTTTGATTAATAGAGCTCAAGGGCAGTTTTGACACAAAACTTTCTGTTTTACACGCTCTTATCTGCATTGATTTCTGTATGAAACCTGACCGAGTACTAATGACAATGATGCGCTCAAACAAACAATTATACGTGTAACGCAAAATTTTGGAGAGTTAAACATGGATCTGTGTGTCCCTGTGAGGCCGGCTGGTATGTTTGTGATGTGACACACATTAGATCATTACGATCCTAATCTTATCGGTGTCGACCATTTCCTTCATGGGACCGCTTGTTATTGGGGAAAGGGATACGGGGCGTTGTGCAGGTGTGGCCGATGAGATCAATGCCTAAGGTAACTGGGTCGTTTGGGTATTTTGTTGAGCCGCTGGACATTTTGAGTTTAGACAAATTTTGATACAAGACTTCTATTAAGTATTGTCTACAAAGAACAACGATGTTAATATCTTTGATAGTGTATAATTGGTCGCCACAGATGTTAATATTTGATAATAGAATGTTTTTCCTCTCTTCATTGATTATTTCGATTTACCTTCATTTCTGATAGTGCCCTAGGGTGGAGAAACCTATTATTGGATAGATTCATCTCATAAGTATTGATCACCCCACTAATATTTGATTAATATATAGTTTCTCTTTTTGTAAGTTCAAATCACATAGGAGAAATAATGCTAAATGAGAAAGGATTGAATTGCTTTTTTTCATCAGTAATGGTAGAACCGTAGAAGATCAGAAGAAAGAAGTCTGAGGAAGAACAAAGAAGAGAAGTGATAATTGTACACAAGAGTTGCACAACTATTGTACTTCTACATACAATAAGTAGGATCTTTTTTCGTAAATTGCATAATGTAATTATGAGTTGTAAAATGGACCCGACTTCATTGTGTCTAGGACTACAAGAGTACCCCTTAATTACTGTGCTGTGTTTGTCTAACTTGGATTATAAATGAGCAAAAAAGAAAAAGAAAAAAAAACACCTCAGCTGTCCCAAGGTCCCACACATTGGATCCAAAAAGTAATTATTCATTCTATTATAATGGTGTCACTAATGGATGATAACCTAGCATGCATTAGTTTAATTGTTTGCTACTCGACACCACCCTCTACTATGTCTTTCAGCTCATATGTACGATTAGTAGTATAGTTATAGTTATGACTACTGTTTAATATATGATATCATTATAAGAAAACCCCCCTTAATTTTGGGCGATTATCAAAAAACCTCCCTCAACTTTCAAAATATCAAAAAACCTTTAAGTTTAGGGATTATTAGAAAATCCCTTTTAAATTTAAGGTTAACTCCCAGTATCAGGCCTCTCTACCTTTCGCCTCTTCCCTCATGGCTTGTTTGAATTTGCACCTAGTGAATGAAAGTTCCGGGAGTATAGGTTAAATTAAAAATTGATAGAAATTATAGGATAAGTTAAGGACATATAAGAGAATATGTAAAACTTGTTTATGAAATTAGAAAGGGGAATCAAGGGGAGCTTACTTCACACTGTTTAGAAAGTTTAATAAAGTGAAGGGAATGAAAGGGATATTTGTAAGCTTACATCAATAATCTTGAACATTATTAATTCATTTTATTATTAGAAAATTAGATAGAAAGTAAAATGATCTTTTGACAATTATTTTTTATTAGAAGTTTCCTTACGTTCCCTTCACCCTAGTTACACCCAAAGTTAGAGGTAACAAATACTTAATTTTTCTCTCCTCCTTTACCTTCTCTTCTCCCTCATTACCTAGCATAAGTTAATTTCAAACTAAGTATAAAGATTCTACTAAATTTCCTTATCCCTCATTATCCCTGATTCGAACAAGCCCCCAGATAACGTATCAACTACTATTGCTAATAGAGACTTACACTCAGCATCATCGCTCCCTTCACTCTGGGGGGGGGGGGATGTTATTGGTTGGAACAAATTGGGGTCAAGTGAGAAAATTATTCTAATGGAACAATTTTATTCCTTTGGGATATCTTGAATGTGGTAAAATGGGATAAGTTGGATAATGGGACAATTTGAGCATTTGATTTGACAATAAATGTGAGATAATTGATAATGTGACACCTTATTAAAATATAATTTTATCTATTAATTACTTCTAAATTAACTTACCCAATTGGTTTAGTATATTATTATAATATAAACATTATTTTACTTTATATTAAAATATAATATATTGTACTATAATTACTAATTAATATTATTAATTATTATATTATATTATATTAGCATGCTATACTATATAATAATTAATATAATATAAGATCAATATATTTAATATAATACATTATTTTATTTATACAAAAATATAATAGGTTATACTATAATTACTAATTAATATTATTAATTATTATATTATATTACATTATATTAGTATGCTACATTATATAATAATTGATATAATATATGAACAATATATTTAATATAATAATTTAATAATATATTATTTAATTTAATATATTATAATATAGTACCATAGGATATAATGTAATGTATAAAATATTATAATATTTTACTTTATTCAATGTAATATTTTTAAAATATTATATTATAATTAATATATATATATTACATGATAATTATAATAATATATATTTGTATTCAATATAATATTATTTAAAATATTATATTGTAATTAAAATATAGTTTAATATTATATGATAATTATTATGATATATTAAAAATATCTAAAATATATTATATTATAGTACAATAATAATTAATAATATAATATAATATAATATAATATAATCACATAACATGATTTATATTATATTATATTTTATAATTAAATGTAATATACTAACATATTTATTAATTTTAATATGTTATATTATATTATACTATATTATTATATTTGTTTAATATAATAAACTATAATATAATTGCTACAATAAAATATCAACTATAATGAATATAACATATTATATAATAATATATGTTATTAAAATATTATATAATATTATAATAAATTTGTTGTACTATTATATAATATAATATATGATATGGTAAAAATAATGTATAATAAATATCATAAAATAAATTATACATATAAATTAAACTATAATAATATTTTATTTTATTACATGATAATATAATATAATATATTGAATATATTATTACTTTATATTTTATATATCATGTCATATATTTATAATATAATTAGCATGTATTAGTTAAGTAATACAAAAAGGTTTGAAAATTATCCTAACTGCCTTCAAAGTGGAACAAAATTGTTCCAATATGGAGGATGAGGTAAATTTTTATTACTAGGATAATTTTTTGTATATGACTGAGTTTATTTTATCCAAAGTGGTGAAATTGTCTCACTAGTATTCTAAAAAACCAATAACAAAAAAATATATCATTGTTCCATTATACTAATGAATAACACCATAAAACAGAATCCCAAAAGAACAAATTTTCACTGTAGACCCAAATGAACTTTTATTTACCAAAATCGACTGATTTTTTTTTAATTACCAAAACCGACTCGTTTTATGCCACGTAGGCTTAATCCCGTTTCCTAATTAGTCGGGGTTGCCAACCCCGACTGTTTAGGAGTTGTTAAATGCCAATTAGAAGCCTCAAAACCCGATTTGTAATGCCCTTAACAGTCGGGGTTGGCAACCCCGACTAATTAGAAAACAGGATTAAGCCTACGTGGCATAAAACGGGTCGATTTGTTAGGGAATTACTCAGATTCCCCTAGTGCCAGATTTAAGAGAAAGCAAAAATAAATGCGTAAAATTGGGGGACACGCAAGATTTACGTGGTTCGGCACAAACTTGCCTACGTCCACAGGCTGCTGCAGATCTTTCACTAAAGGAAGAAATATTACAAACACTCTGACAAATGCTCACTCCCAGTTCCACTCAAAATTCTCACAATTTTCACTCACTAAGCCTTTCTTTTCTCTCTCTTACTCTTCTATAAGAGGAGTTGTTTCTGGGATGAGATTTTTCTTAAGAGTTTGAGGTCTATTTATAGTGTTTAAAAAACACTATGCACTAATATTTTATTAGTAATGGGACCCGCGATGGGACCCGCCTGCATGTTTTTCTCCTCTCCTGTCATTCAATCACCGAAAGAAAACTTTCGGTGCCTTTTTCGTTTTGTCAAAATAAGCAGCACCTCCCCTTCTTTTTCTTTGGTTGTTTTCTTCTGTCAATCAGAGAACAAAAAAATTCCTCCCCCTTTCTTTGCCTAACAATCTCCCACTTGAATACTGATTTCAATCTGTTTTCACATCTCGATCTATGCAGCAGCTCTTCCCGGTCTTCATACTATTGCAGGCCAACTGAAGCTGAACACAGCTTCAGTTTGTCAGTAGTCACCGTCTTTGTCAGCATGTCTGCCGGATTTTAAGCTCCACTGATCTTTTCAAGCTTCAAAATTCCATCTTCCAGAAGTGACCGGATAAAATGATACTGCATCTGTATGTGCTTCGTTCTGGAATGGAAAGACGGATTCTTCGCTAGATGAATAGCACTTTGACTGTCGCAATATAAGACATTGTCTTCTTGTTTCTTACCTAATTCATCCAAGAAATTTTGAAGCCACACCATTTCCTTGCTGGCTTCTGTAACAGCGACATATTCTGCTTCAGTTGTGGAAAGAGCAACTATCTTCTACAGTTGAGAAGCCCAACTCACTGCAGTACCTCCTAAAGTATATACATACCATGTAGTGCTCTTTCTGATATCAACATTTCCTGCTAGATCAGCATCTACATAGCCTGTTAGTATTGTATCTCCACCTTTGAAACAAAGCGCTTTACCTGGGGTGCCCCGTAGATATCTGAGAATCCATTTGACTGCTTCCCAGTGTACCTTGCTCGGATCATTCATGTACCTGCTAACAGCTCCCACTACTTGAGCAATATCTGGTCTTGTACAAACCATGGCATACATCAGACTTCCAATTGCTGAGGCGTACGGGACCTTCGCCATGTGTGCACGCTCTTCCTCTGTCTTCGGTGACTAATCTTTGGAAAGTCTGAAATGAACACCTAAAGGTGTACCCACTGGTTTAGCATCTTGCATATTGAACCTGGAGAGTACTTTGTTGATGTACTCAGCCTGTGATAATATCAAAGTCCCAGACTTCGTGTCTCTCTTGATCCTTATTCCAAGAATCTGCTTTGCGGCTCCAAGATCTTTCATTGCGAACTGCTTTGACAATTTCTGCTTCAAATTTATAATCTCTTGCAGATTTGATCCTACAACGAGCATGTCATCAACATATAACAATAAAATAATGAAGCTATTGTCAAACCTCTTGATATAGCAACAATGATCTGCTTGGCATCTAGTGAAACCGTCGCTGGCCATAAAGTTTTTAAATTTTTTGTACCACTGTCTGGGAGCTTGTTTCAATCCATACAAGCTCTTTTTCAACCTGCATACTAGATTTTCCTTGCCTGCGTTCATGAAGCCTTCTGGTTGCTTCATATAGATCTCCTCCTCCAAATCACCATGAAGGAAAGCTATTTTTACATCTAACTGCTCAAGATGTAAATTCTCAGCAGCTACAATTTTCATCACCAATCTGATTGTAGTCAGTTTCACAACCGGGGAGAAAATTTCATTGTAGTCAATACCTTTCTTTTGCTGAAAGCCTTTGACAACCAATCTTTCCTTGTAGCGCTTGTTCCCATCATGCTCTTCTTTGATCCTGTAAATCCATTTGTTATGAAGAGCTTTCTTACCTTGTGGTAATTCAGCTAAGTCTCATGTCTGATTTGACATGAGCGAGTCCATCTCATCTTGCATAGCAGACTCCCACTTGACTGAATCCTTCACATGTATTGCTTCATCATAACACTCTGGTTCACCACTGTCAGTCAGCAACAGGTAGTGCAAAGAAGGCGAATAACGCTGGGTTGGCTTAGGAATTCTGGAGGAGCGTCTCACTTCTGGCGTGCTTGGTTCTTCTTGAACTGCTTCAGGGCTTGTCTGAACATCCTTTTTAGAAATCTCCTCAAATTCAGCAAATTCCTTTGTTTCAGCTTTTATACTGGAGCTACTTGATTCTGCAATTGATCTGTCTTTGTACATCACATTCTCATTGAATATGACATCTCTGCTTCTGATGATCTTCCGATTTTCATAGTCCCAAAATCGGTAACCAAACTCATCACCACCATAACCAATAAAAACACATTTGTTAGATTTGGCATCAAGTTTACTTCTTTCAGCAGAATCTATGTGTACATAAGAGATACAACCAAAGATTCTTAAATGTGAAAGGTTTACCTCTTTTCTGCTCCAAGCTTCTTCCGGTATTCCACCATCCAAGGGCACTGAGGGTCCGCGGTTGATTAGGTAGGCTGCAGTATTGATTGCTTCAGCCCATAGGAACTTGGGCAAGCCGGCATGTAACCTCATACTTCTGGCACGTTCATTCAAAGTTCTGTTCATGCGCTCCGCTACGCCATTTTGCTGCGGTGTCATGAGAACTGTTTTCTCCATCTTGATCCCGTTGTTTGCGCAAAACTCTTTGAATCTGCTGTCTTTGTACTCTCCTCCATTGTATGACCTCAACTTCTTTATCTTTAAACCAGTTTTATTTTCCACCATGGCCTTCCATTTTCTGAAGGTATCAAAGACTTCTGATTTCTTCTTCAGAAAATAAACTCACACCTTCCTTGTAGAATCATCAATAAAGGTGACATAGTACAGTGAGCCTGCAAGAGATGAAACTAGAGATGGTCCCCATACGTCTATATGAATCAATTCTAACCTTTCTGTCTTGGGTGTCTTGCCAATCTTTGCAAAACTGACTTTCTTCTGTTTGCCAAAGATGCAATCCTCGCATAGGCCGACATCTACATTCTTCAGATCCGGCAGCTTCCCTTTTTACAGAAGTGTCTTCATCCCTTTCTCGCTCATATGGCCAAGCCTTTGGTGCCATAAGTTTGATTTTTTATCTGCATCTGTTACTACAATGATATTCTCTAAGTTTGAGGTTATATAGAGAGTACCATTTTTCTTACCTCGAGCAATGACGAGTGCTCCTTTGGTAATCTTCCATTCATGACCCGAGAAGGTTGTACAATAACCCTCTCCATCAAGCTGTCCCACAGAGATCAAATTTCTTCTAAGATCAGGAATATGTCTCACTTCTTGCAGCTTCCATGTGGTCTGATTTGGCAATTTTAATCGGATGTCTCCCTTGCCAACAATCTTCAAGGTTTCATCATCTGCTAGATGTACCTTTCCGAAATCACCACTGACGTAGTTCTCCATGATTTCTCGACATGGGGTGGAATGGAAGGATGCCCCTGAATCAAGAATCCATGATTCAATCGGACTGTTGACGCTTAGAATCATAGCATCACCTCCTTCCTCGGTCACGTTGGCAGACTCCTGTGTGCCGGTGTTTTTCTTCGGTGCCCGACACTCCCTCTTGAAATGACCCTTCTTGCCACAATTGTAGCACTTGAAGTCTTTCTTTCCTGATCTAGATTTGCTCCTTCTAGATTTTGATCTGTCGTGATTTAAACTTCTTTCTGAAGTTCTTCCCCTAGACTCCGTGTGTAAAGCTGAGGAGGTTGAAGCTTCACCTGATTCTCTCCGCCGAATTTCTTCACTAAGAACCAGATCATGAACGTCATCAAACTTCAACTTGTTACTTCCCGATGAGCTACTCACAGCTGTGACTGTAGCGTTCCAGCTTTCTGGTAGGGAAGACAAAAGAATCAACGCTCGAACTTCCTCATCAAACTCAATCCCAACTGAACTCAACTGGGTTGTGACTATGTTGAGTTCATTGAGATGTTGAGCTGTCGATGCGCCTTCCATCATTCGCAAATTGAACAACCGCCTCATCAAGTGAACTTTGTTTGAGGCAGAGGGCTTCTCGTACATGCCGCAGAGAGCCGCTATAAGACTCGTCGTGGTCTTTTCCTTTGCTATGTTGAAGGCAACGTTGCGGGATAGCGTCAATCGGATAACTCCAAGGGCTTGTCTGTCGAGGAGAGCCCACTCTTCATCCTTCATATCATCTGGCTTCTTTCCCGAGAGAGGTTGATACAGCTTCTTTTGGTACAGATAATCTTCGATCTGTATCTTCCAAAAGCTGAAGTCCGCACCATCGAACTTTTCAATTTTCACATTCCCTTCGTCTACAGCCATCGCTCCCACTCGAATCTGACTTCTTCTGGATCGTTTCTGATAATTTCTGCGAACAACCGTGTATTAGAACACTGCTATCAACGAACAAGTATCGCCGACAAAATTTCACTATTCACAAAATTTACTATTCACGTGAATATTAATTCTTGCGGAAAATTTGACAGAAGTCATAACCAGAGCTCTGATACCAGTTGTTGGGGAATTACTCAGATTCCCCTAATGCCAGATTTAAGAGAAAGCGAAAATAAATGCGCAAAATTGGGGGACACGCAAGATTTACGTGGTTCGGCACAAACTTGCCTACGTCCACGGGCTGCTGCAGATCTTTCACTAAAGGAAGAAATATTACAAACACTCTGACAAATGTTTACTCCCAGTTCCACTCAGAAAATTCTCACAATTTTCACTCACTAAGGCTTTTCTTCTAAGCCTTTCTTTTCTCTCTCTTACTCTTCTATAAGAGGAGTTGTTTCTGGGATGAGATTTTTCTTAAGAGTTTGAGGTCTATTTATAGTGTTTAAAAAATACTATGCACTAATATTTTATTAGTAATGAGACCCGCGATGGGACCCGCCTGCATGTTTTTCTCCTCTCCTGTCATTCAATCACCGAAAGTAAGAAAACTTTCGGTGCCTTTTTCGTTTTGTCAAAATAAGCAGCACCACCCCTTCTTTTTCTTTGGCTGTTTTCTTCTGTCAATCAGAGAACAAAAAAATTCCTCCCCCTTTCTTTGACTAACACGATTTTGATAAGTAAAAAAAAACGGTCGATTTTGGTAATTAAAAAGTCATTTGGGTCTACAGTGAAAATTTATTCAATAATATATGTCAAATCCAGTCCAGATATATAATATGCCT
>BQKN01063867.1:52268-70321 GCA_022839385.1 Asparagus kiusianus | reverse complement strand
GCCCCCCCCCCCCTGCGGCACACACACACACAACGCACACGCACAATTGATCGGGGATATCGATCCGGAACGGGGTCAGATCGTAGTCACGTAGCGCACGGTCCAGAAATTATAAAAGTAAATTAGTCGATTACTTCTTTCGCTCGGCCTCAACTTCCCTTCCCATTGCAGACAAAAGTCCTCGCGGTCTCTTTCCGTTCACTCTCGTCCATCAACTCGGGACCACCTTCGGGGACTTCCCCCATTAAATTCACAGTAGCCGCTCTACATTTTTTCTTTCTTCTTTGTTTTCTGGTCTAGGTTTTTTTTTCTATCGCTCTTCTCTCTGCCATGGAGTTGAATTCGAATTCACCGTCGCTGCTTGCTGGAAGAGAGATCCATGGCTTCGACACACTAGCAGGTACTACTCCTAATTTCAAGTTCTAGGGTTTCTTTCTCTAATTTCTGTTGATTGGGAGTTCTTGTGATTGTGGTTATTTTCCCTTTTCCTTTCTTTTTCGTTGAGTGCAAACAGTATCGTTGTTTTATTTTTGGTTAATTATGTGTTGGGTGTTGGATGCTGGGGTTTAGGTTGCATTTTGATTGATACAGCCTTTGTCTGAGTTTTGTTTAGAGCTTTTTTACGAATTGGGGCTTTGCCTCTTTGTTTATTGTGATTTTATATGCTGTTGATAGTAAGAAAAAGAATATCCTCTCTCTCTCTCTCTCTCTCTCTCTCTCTCTCTCTCTCTCTCTTTCGAAAAGAAGTTCATTTGTGCAAAATGAAGAAAAACTTCATTTTCTGGTAACATATATGCATATATTTTTGGAACATGGACTTTGATGATTGTCTAGCTGTCAGTAGTCAGGTTTTCCAGAGCAAGTTCAGCCTAGTATAATTGAAGGATGTCCTATTGCCCAGTGGATGCCCAATATATTCTCTGTAGCTTACTGGTTGAAGATGTAAAACTACTAAGAGTAAGTTGCAGAAGTCGTCAACTTAAGGAAACTCAGTGTGAATGGAAGACTAGAATCTTATGATAGGTTCATGCCAAGGTTGTAGCTAGGCAACCTAGGTACTGGCACCGGGCCTGGAGCCTAGAGCCTAGGAAAGACCTAGGCGTTTTCCTTTTTTTTATTTGTAATTACAGCAACTGACAAAAATGCATTAAATTCATAGAATATTACAAAAAATAAAAAATAAAAAATAGCGATGCATAATCAACCTCAATGTTATAGAAAGCGCTAGGTGGCAAGCTGGCGTCTAGAGCCTAGGAAGGGCCCAGATTTTTTTTTTGGTTTAAGTGGTGGTGGTGGAGGTTTTGTTAAAGGTTGGAGGAGGTGGAGGAGGTGCTCATAGATGGTGAACGAAGCTAGAGGGGTTCGGAGGACATGAGGGACGCAGTGGGGGAAATCACGACCAAGACCTAAGCTGAAGCTCTAGCTTCCTTCTTTCTTCTTGCCTTCCAGTTTCCACAACATTCTTGGACAACTTTGAATGTGATGCGACAGCGATCTCTAAGTGATACAATCCTACCAAAATAAAGAGAAGGCCAAATTCACGCATATTTTGCATTTCACAAAAGTTGAGCTGATGTTCATTCAAAAATTTGACAAGAAACTAGAACCTGGTGGTTATCTAACCGACAAATATGATGCTATAGGGTCATAATGTTGGGTGATTAGTGAACAGGGTGGTCAAAGAATAAATTGAGCTAAAATTAGTTGAGATGGATAATTTGCAATGCATTCAGAAGAAATCAGAGATAGCTTCAAGGGGGGAAAGTATGAGGAAATAATTATTTGACATTGTTTGGACGCTTGTAGAGGGGACCACTTAGAGCATGATTCAAATACAAAAATTATTGTAAAAGGTTGGCTATAACTAAATGTACACCAGAATCGAAGATTCAGGCAATGAAATGGATATAACTGTTTCTAATTTAGTAGTGGAGTGATGAAGTTACCCTAGCAGCTGAAAGGAGAGAATCAATTGATATAATCAAACCCAAAAATTTGAGACCGAGGCTTTCTTATTCTTTTTGCAGTATACATGATGTTGCCATGTAAGTGGTTCAAACCGAGGTCAAAACCATTATGTGCCCAAATGAGCTCAAGTCATTTACTACTGTTTCCTGTAACCTGCAAAAGAAGAGGGGGGAAAAATGATTTGTTGCATGCAACTATATCTAAAAGAAGACGAGCAACAGACATTTTCCTGAATTCAAAAATTTTTTGACCCATTTTCTAAACAAAGTGGACATTCTTTTTACCAATTCTAAGGCAAAAAAATATTTTAAAATTAGCTTTTTGTTAGTTCTTAGTCATGAATGGTCATCATTGTCTATGTAGTTTTTTTTTATTTGGAAAGGTATTAATCATTTCCGTTGACTGAAATTTTGACATTAGAGGTATTGTCTGGTACATGTAAACAGAAGCAACTTCTATTCTTTGTTACCAGCATCTAATGATGGCTTTACTCTTTTAACAGATTTGGACATAGAAAGATTAATGAAAGAGGCCCAGCACAGGTGGTTCCGACCAAATGAAGTTCATGCAATATTGAGCAATTACGGATACTTTAAGATTCAGCCGCAACCAGTTGACAGGCCTAAAAGTATGGTGCTGCCTCTTTGCACTATATATTTTATTGTCATGCAAACTTTCTACACTGTCATTTTATGTTTATCACTCTGTAGTGCTTGCTAGATGCGTTCATGCATGCATTTCTTTCATTTTACCTGTCACGTGTCTTTCATTAAATTCTGAATAATGGTATACAGCAGACCATGAAGTTTGTTCCATCAAGCCCTAGCATTATCCTTAGCAGGAATTGCACACGATTCATTTATTTGGTACCCATCCTTGCTAATAGAGGACATAGGGGCTTTACATTTCTGGGTGTTCAAATAGGCTGATGAATAATAAAAGTGGAGTCTTACATCTAAAAAATATGTGCATGATGAGTACTTATGTTTATCCTTTGCTATTTGTATAGATCAAATAAATGATGTGTTGTTACGTAATGAGGAAAAGTGATGTTGAGCAGCAGTACATGAATCAGTTTTGCTTATAACCCCAAGGTAGGGAAATTTAAAAAAAAAAGGGTGACCTAGCTGCATAATTTTTAGTCATTTATTCTTGATGTAGAGTGATGGGGGCCAGCCATCATTCTAGACCACAATCATGAATATCACAACTGAGCTTTTCTTCTTCCTTCAAGATGGTCATGGTGCTCATATGCATATCAGGACGGATCCCATGAAGGATTGGCTCAATTACTATTGTTGATTATCAGCTTGATATCAATCCTAGCTTATTTTGGTTTTCACTACTTAGGGATGCAGTATTGTATAGTTTTCCATCAATATGTTGGTTTACTTATGTCGTTTTGTTTACCAAATATTGAACTAAAAGCACTTAAAGCCCTTCTTTACAGAGGAGTAATTTTGAAATCAGAAAACTGCTATTAAGTGATTGGTTTGACTGTATTGTGTAAATGTCAGCATATTTTGGATAGTTGGAATGCGCTTTAGCTCTTTGTTTAGCTAGGCGGTTGGCTCATAGGTTCACCCCTATGTTTGTCTATAAAATCTGTAGTTCATCAGGGCTTCACCTAAATTATAATTGGCATCAAAATGAGATGGGGCAAAATACTTGGGGAAAGTTTATGCTCATGTATGTTGTGTATTTGCATGTTCTTATGTATGTATATATGCATCTATGTTTTTACACTCTTTTGCATGGGGATGCATGCCTTTGAGTTGGTAATTATGATCTTTGAGGGTGTACTTATGAGCATGGGCATACATGCCTGTGGCCATTAGCAACAGTAATAAGTGAGAGGGGATGGGGCAAATATATTCTATTTCTGTATGGTCGGCATGTGAATGCTCACTTATCAGCGTGGTTTATAATTTGTAATACTTAGACATATCATTCTACAGACTAAAGGGGAGCCTTGGCGTAATGGTAAGAGTTGTCGCCGTGGGACCTGGAGGTCACAGGTGCGAGTCATGGGAACAACACCTTTTTACAAATGCAAGGATTAGGCTCCATACAGTAGACCCAAAGTGCTCCGACTCCTTCCAGACCCTGCAGATTGCTAGAGCTTCGTGCATCAGGCTGCCCTTTAACATTATGTAGACCATTTTATTGAAAACCTTTTTTCTTTTGCCAAATCTGGTCCATCACAAGTGAGATTTATGGCCTTATTCAATTAATCTGTGTGACTTGATGAACCAGTCAATGAAGACCTATGCAGCCATATCCTCCGTATATTTGATGCTGAGACCTTTTCGTGATTTCTTTAAACCTGGCGAACTGTACTAGTTACTAGCTAAATTGCACATGCATAATGCACGCGACAAAAAATAGAAATTAATATAAAATACTTTGTAATAAAAATAAGTAATATTGACTAAAATATCATGATTGTATTGGAGAAATAAATGTAGACTAACTTTGGTACAATATTGTTGTTGTATAATTTGTGTTTTATTTATTTAACTACTAACATGTTATAGTTTTTTTAACTATTTAAGTAGAAATTGAATTTTTTTCTTGCTAATATAATTTTGTAATTTTTATTTTCAATATTTTATCATTCTCAATTATCATGTCCGAATAAAAAAGGTTTTCTCATGCCAATTTTTTACAATTTTTCTTCAATGACTTTAACTGTTATAACTTCTTTTAACTTTTCATTTCAATTATAAATATTAATTGGAGTATTTTAGAGCTTTTAATCTCTAAATTTTTTATTTTTATAATATATAATATCGAAGGTCTAATTTATAAGCTTGTTTGTAAAAGGAATTATAACTTTTATGAGAGACGGAGGGGGAGGGGGAGGGGGAGGGGGAGGATGCTTTTAGTGAGGGATAATATGGACAAAATGTTCTCTCTTTGCAAACGACCAATCTACCCTTAACAAAAAATAATATTCCCTACAAAAACAACTATGGTGAAGGGGAATTTGTGACGATTCCTTCACATTTCTTTTCCCTTACTTTGTTCTTTATATGGTAGTATAGGCATACTGATTTGGACTCAAATTCGTTCCTATTTAAATTCGATGTTTGATAACTCTTTTGTAAGGTCTATCCTCAAGTTTATGTACATCATTGTGCTTAATTATACGAAATCAACTCATACGAAATCAACTTTCTTTGAAAGTTGTTTTGCCTATGCATCAGAAAGCACCAAGTAAATGGACTGAAAATCAAATTGGTTACTTTAATGGACTAAAAATCAAATTGGTTACAACTTCAGTTTATATGGGTTTAAAGAGTGTATGAGACCTTTAACATTTGGTTTATATGGGTTTTTAAAGTTATTAAATTAAGAGCATATATTCAGATCAGAGAATTGAGCTCTTAGGTGTGTAAATCTAAGCAAAATATCAATTTCAACTATCACTCTTGGACCTACTTGATGCACACGCGCAAATAAAACTTTTCATGACATGGATCAAATTTTATGTGTATGTACGTGCATGGGTGGGTGTGGTTCTGAGTGTATATGGGGGTGTGCATGTGCATGCGTGTGCATGTCTTGTGTATGTTGCATGTGTGTGTGTTTGTGTATGTGAGAATTTAGGACATTAGATCTGTTTACATGTGTGCTCATATGTTTGTATGTATATGCGTATGTATGTGTATATATATGTACACACACACATATATATACACAAACATATGTACATATATAAATACTTAGTACCAGTCTTACAGGTATACATTCAGTATAACTAAGTTTGATACTTGATAGAAATATGATTAGGCATAACTAAGTTTAGTGGAAATTGATGGTCCTATTTATTAGGTTATGATGGTGAAGCTAGAAGTCTAATTATTCCTATGTGCATTTAGCCTTACCCTACATGCATACATTTGCACATATACACGCGGACACACACATGCATACATAACAACATACACATGTATACATGCAAACGTATACATACCTGCAGAATCACACACGGACATATGTGTGTATGTCTGTATGTAAAGTAATGTGTGTGTGTGATAAATTGATAACACATCATATAACCTAAATAACCATAACAACTATACATTAAAAAAAACCTAATTTCATAAAAATCATAAACCTCCAAGTTTAGTCAAAATGCATGAGGAATACGCAAAATAAACTATTTAGGAAAATAAAATTATTTTTTATAACACCAGATAAATTAACTTTGAAAACTTGAATCTGGCATTCACAAATGTGATCTGATATAGAAGGCCACGCCTTGAGTAGATGAAGGTGCATCGTGCTGTGGGGGTTTCTCTATGGGTCAAAGTTGGCAAGGAGGTAGAGGAAATAGAGGAATGAAATATAGACATGGGAGCACCTTTATCTGTGATTCCAAATGCAAAACGAAACTTAAGGCATTTAAGAAGTGGTAGTGAGCATAAAATCTGGCTCAAAATTGAATACGACCACCCAATGCATATGTGGAAAAGGGAATAAACAATTTCAGAAGTGATGATGAGCATAAAATCTGGCTCAAAATTGAATACAACCCAACGCATATGGCTGGCTAAGTTAATGATGGATTCCTGCTCAATCCTAATAACCGCATGTACAGGTCCAGAGATGTGTAGTCATGTAGATATTCACTCAATTTGAAGCTGTTTCAAGGGCAAGCACATGCTAGACGTGTTGGAGAGGTATCCATCAGGTTTTTTGTGCATGCCTCTGTATGATATATGTTGGACATAAACATGGAATAACCACACTTCTATCTTCGCCATGGTTAGAATGTATTAAATATAATGCACGTTCCATCAAAATTTACCCAAACCTATCGTGCTAGGCTTGGGATTTCAGTCATAAGCGTGGACCCAGTCCTAACCTGCTTCAGCTACATGGGGCTGGGTATGAGTCGATTGGTTTGCTCTAATTTTATTAGTAGTTATTACTATCATAAAATTAATCCAATATTGTTTAGTTTCATTTATAATCTTCGCTATGGAATACTATCAGTTTAATGAGAATATATCCATCTGATAGATTAACAAACTATAGTTCTAGCAAGGTAATCAATTTACTTTATTTTTCTGATAAATTTTGTTCAATGCAAATCTTTGTCGTAAACCTTTTTTCTAGAAAATACTGTGGCTTGTAGCTATTCATTTTGTTTACTTTTTTGATGTTTCTGTCAAAACAACATGCTAACTGAAGCATAGATTCATGTTCTTCACAGGAATATTGAAGATGCTCAAGAGCACCTTTCTGTCATTTAATAGTAATTTGACAGATGTGACTAGGCGTTTGGTTGGTTTCCTAAAAATCAAGAAAAGGAAAAGGGTACATCAGTACATGGAAATAAATAAAATATTATTTTCATCCATTTCCATCCCTAAAACTCACCACAACATCCAATAAAATATTATTTTCATCCCATAACTCATCTCATATCATCTCCTAAAAATAAACCAAACACAAGAAATGGGTCACATCATCCAACTCATCTCATCTCCATCTCATCTCATCTTTAAAATCACCCACATCATCCAATAATATGGTGACAACTCATTTCATCTCATTAACATTATTTTCACCCATTTCCTCAAAAAAACCAAGGAAATTTATTTCCTTAAGTGTGGGTCACATCATCCAATAATATAATAACAACTCATCTTATCTCATCTATTTTCTTATTTTTAAGAATGAACCAAACAAAAGAAAAGAACCTATTACAAGAAATAGGTTTCTTATAATTCATTTCCATATTTTTTTAGCCAACCAAACAACCTCAAAACAAGTTTTCTTAAAAAATCGCCAACATCATTCGATAATAAGGTGACAACTCAACTCATCTCATCTCATCTCTCATTCTTTGATTTCCTTCTTTTTTTAGCCAACCAAACAATCCCAAAACAATTTTTCTTAGAAATAGGTTTCCTATTCTTTGATTTCCCTCTTTTTTTAGGCAAACAAACAGCCCCAAGAGGAACTCACTGTTACTAGAGGACATTTTTGTGGTGAATGGGTAAACTGGTATATCAACAGATAGGCTACAAGTTGATGGTGAAACCAAAGTAGTTTAGAAGGTTTTTAGACTCCCGTACCATGGGAGTCGATGGGTTTGTCCACTATATTTTTTTTCAAGAGAAGAAAAAAAAGAATTGATATATCACAATCTTTAAACAATGTATAATATCTAAAACTGATGCCCAATAACAGTGTTTTGAAGTTAACTTTCCTTGAAAACTGATGATTGATAAGGATATATATAAAACTAAACTGCTAATATCTTCTTTTGTTATATAACTTTCTAGGCATCAAATCTCCATTTTACTATTTTGAAGCTTGTCAATTTTATGGGATGCAAAGAAAGTAGTTTGTGCTGCTCCATTTAAATTGCACAGAAGAGAAATTATGTAACATAGGCAGGTTTCAAACAACATGGACTAAGTACTAACTTGTTTGCCACCTTTTTTTGGCCTTTGACAAAGATGCTTACTTCTTTGGTATATTAACCTCTGTGCATATAGTGCAAGCGGTTTGTTTTATTAAGACGATGGCTAATAGTAATGTTTTTGTTCTGATTGTTCCTCTGTTTTCAATTTATGTGATTTAGGTGGCGCTGTTCTACTGTTTGATCGTAAAGTGCTGAGGAACTTCCGTAAAGATGGCTATAACTGGAGGAAGAAAAAGGACGGAAAAAATGTTCAAGAGGCCCATGAAAAATTGAAAGTCAGGCACCATTTGTTTTCTTTATGTTGTATAAGGCATTGCTCAAACTTGAATATTGATTTATTATCTGCTAATAAGTTACTAGAGTTCTCACATCCATGTGAATGTCGTTATACCCCGTAATTTATGTAAATATCATCATATTTCGTCATTAGGCCTCAACATTTTTTAGTCTGTTAGTATTTACAAAATGTACTTTGAGCTACTTATGTTGCTAGCATGACATCATCATAGGAATTTCTAGAGATCCATACAAATTAGTCTATGGTATGATTTATGGTGCATTGTGCATAATGCTTTATTTGACTTCATTGTCATGTAGTAGCATCAACAAATGCTTTACTCATTATTGATTTTTTTTATTAGCGACGAAGTTAGGAAGGTTTCTTGTGTTGCCTCCTCTCTTATCACTGTAACACTTGCTGATTTGTATGTATTGTACATAGTACATTATATCAGTGCGAAATATAGATATGCTTTGTAATTGTAGTTGCTTTAGTTAGGCCTTTTGAAAGCTCAACTTTGCCTCATTTTTTGAGGTCAACCGCTTGGAGAAAACCCCTGAGGCCTATAATACTTTGTCAAATGATGTGTATGCATGACATAGGAGTCGGCTGAATAACTGTGACCTTAGTATCACTTTTCGATGGTGTAGACATTTGGATCTCTTTTGCATAGCTCTATGTGTCAGGGAAGGTCCTGCATTTATTTAGGCTTGGTAACTTATTCTTAACATGGCGAAGTCCATTATTCTCCGAAATTCATCGTCGCGATTACTATAGGTATATGGATGTGTCTGAATCAGAGTGTATTTCACATTATCATCTTTTGATTCTCTCTTTCCTCTTTAAGCTAAGATATTATGCAGTTGTATCTGGATCAGCCTTATTTGCAATTAACTATTCTAAACTATAGATAAAGTTGCAAGATGTTTTTATCTGTGTGTGCATGATTCTTTAGGCTTTTTTTTTGGGGGGGGGGGGGTTGGGGGGGGGGGGGTTGGGGGGGGGGAGGATTTTGGGATCCCAGGGGCAGTTGGATCTGAAGAAAATTAAAGCTTTTCTGCCACAGAGTATCAGCTCCTCTTGGAGGATGAGTTTCCTCAAGATGGTGTGCAACAGGTTGATCTACAACGTTGTTGGCAACTTGTAAGGTGTTTATTTGTTGATTGAGTTTCTTCTAGATGATCTGCAGCCGTTTTATGTTGTGGACATACTTCTTATAACTTGATGGTCATAGTCCTAACTAGAATCGTGCATCAACACAGAAGATAAGACCTGCACAAACTTAAATTTCTGGCGGCCTTACTTGTAGGAAGCAGACAAACCTTAAATGAACTTGGAGTCATTGGCTCATTGGTTTAGTTTGCCACTTTACCTGTAAAACGACATACTGGAAAGTGCTGGAAGTTCGGTGCTTATGTCAACTTTTGTTACCCTGCATAAGCAGTATATCTGACTATAGCTTCATCTGTAGAATTCCAGTGCTTACTTTAATTTTTCTTGCCTTGCATATGCAGTATATCTGACTATAGCTTCTTGTTCTTACTCCTGCTTGCTCAAAATTTCACATCATTATGGCCTTCCTCGATAAAACAGCCATTTAAAAAGAATCCTTCTTTTCTTTTTCCAGATTGGTAACGAAGAAAGAGTCCATGTTTACTATGCAAGGAGTGATGACGACCCTAGCTTTTACCGCAGAAGTTTTTGGCTTCTCGATAAGTATGCTCCTTAACGTGCTTTTATTTACTATTACGTTTATAACTTATAAACTGTTGTTTGTTATATTTTTCTGATAGGTGCATTCTTGGTTCATAATCATGGTTAGCGTCTAAGTTTGAGAGCATGCTGTTACAATGAAATATTTACTCTTGTCTTTCAGTGCGTCTCCTTACTCGAGATGCACTATTGAAACCATTTTCCCCTTGCCTCCTGGGTCTTGCTTCTGATCTATGTAGGAGAAAGTAGGAACCATCTGTCACCTGAATATCTTTGTGCAATTCTTATGTTATGATATATTCCTCATGGTTTTGGCTCTAACATGTCACACCTCTTGGATTCATAATCTTTGGTTTGGGACTTGTGCTTAGCCTCTTCACTCTTGCTATCTTTGTATGGTTGCTTTAGGCCACAAAGTCTCCGTTTTGACTTCAATCAAATGCTATTCCTAGGTTCACTTAGAACTGTGCTTGATCAGTTTATTTTTCCAAGAAAAAGCAATTCTTTTGAATTCTTAACTGTACTGTAACTTTGGTTAGTGGATGAAATCATCATGACTTTTTATCAGCAGTTCAGTTTGTTTATGAAATAAATTCTCACATGTACAGGATACTGTGGGTTGCATATTGTGATGCCCCCAAAAAGTTTAGTCCCACATCGGTGGGTGACTAAACAATTGAGTGGTTTATATAGTGATGCCAAACGGTTAAGTATAGCATTGGCTAGTCGATTTTGACAGTGGTTTAAGCAGGGTCCCACAGCTTACATTGCGCCAATGGGCTCGCGGGTTAGGGGCCGGAAGTGTGGAGCTAAGTGTTATGCCAGCTTAAGTGCTACACTACGTGAGCGTGGTGTGAGCCACCTCTAAAGCCTATAAGAACCACCTTTAGAGTTCACGTCACCTAACAGTGATATTGGGATGTGCCGATTGTCATGTTGCGATGATGACATTGCATATGTAAGGTAGGTTGATTGTGATGCCCCCAAAAACTTTAGTTCCACATCCGTTGGTGACTAAACAATTGAGTGGTTTATATAGTGAAGCCGAAGGTTCAGATGATTTTGATAGCGGTTTGAACCAAACGTGTTACATTCAGTGGGTCTTATGACCTACATTAGACCACGGGCCATGAGCATGACACATATTGTTCCTTGAGTGCTTACTCAAGAGTATCACTTTTCGTGAGGGAAGCACATTATCTCTGATCGTAAAGTTGAACAATTTCCATAACTCATATATGCTTATAATTATGCTATTAGGGACATATCAATTTTCATCCACCATGATCTTCTATTGTCATAACATTTGGCGTGCCAACGGACTCACGGGCCATGAGCGTGACACATATTGTTCCTTGAGTGCTTACTCAAGAGTATCACTTTTCGTAAGGGAAGCACATTATCTCTGATCGTAAAGTTGAACAATTTCCATAACTCATATATGCTTATAATTATGCTATTAGGGGCATATCAATTTTCATCCACCATGATCTTCTATTGTCATAACATTTGGCGTGCCAACGGACTCACGGGTCATGAGCGTGACACATATTGTTCCTTGAGTGCTTACTCAAGAGTATCACTTTTCTTGAGGGAAGCACATTATCTCTGATCGTAAAGTTGAACAATTTCCATAACTCATATATGCTTATAATTATGCTATTAGGGGCATATCAATTTTCATCCACCATGATCTTCTATTGTCATAACATTTAGCGTTAAAATCAGATCTCACATTTCTACTATGTAGAAGTTATTTTGATATCAATTATTTTCCTCGATCTTGTGTTTAAAATGATTGATATCTCACAAAATGTGATCACGAGAAACTAATCGTTAATTTAAAATAATTTTAATTATGATAAAATAAAAACTTTCCTAAATATTAGGTTCTGAAAGTGTCACGATTAGAAATAAGAGTGGAAGAATAATATTAGGCTATGTGATAGCGGCGGCCTGTGTGTGAAACAAGTTACACATATGTCAAGCATGGACACATAAGTCATATAGCATTTCTCGAACTAATACTTGCCAATGATGGCGGTTTGGAGCAAAAAAACACAACACCGGTCCTAGGTCTGTCCAAGAGGGCTGGACCGGCCCGGCTTGGCCCGAAAATTCCGATCCGGGCCGAGTTACAAGCCCTGTTCGGGCCCGGGCCCTGGTCTGATCGAGATTAGAGCCAGGATCCAGGCCGATCGAATTGTCATTTTTTACTTAAATATTTTGTTTTTAACAAAAAATCAAATAAATTAGATTTTTTGCAAAAATGGAATTTTACAACTTAGAAGTATTTACAAATTACAACTTGCAAAGAAGTTCTATTTTATTAATAATCTCTAACAATTGTAAAGTTGTTTTTTTAGAAATTGTCGCATCATGACAGCTGAGTACGTCCCAACTAAGTTCAACTAGGTGGGCATCTACCATCTATGTGAATATCATTTGCGAGTCTTTCCAAAATAATTTATCACATATAAGTACATCATAACTAGACTAGCTTGGCACCTTCTATTCTTGTTCTACTGCAGCATCTGCTATTGTCAAATCTTGAATCTTATCTTGGATATATGCAATATGGTCGAGGTTTTGACGTTTCTTTTCAAATGTTCGCCAGTCTTGTAAGTATATTACTGCCTGTATGGTAGCCGGATCTAACGATGTCTTGTGGTCATCAGTCAACTATCCTAATGCGCTGAAGGCCCATTCCGAAGCTATGGTAGACGTGCATTGTTAGTAAATCACGAGCCATGATGGAAAGTACATGATATTAAATCGTTCAATATACTCTCCACCATGCAAAAGATCGCATACCTATCCATTTTGACCCTTAAGTAAACGTGCAGAAAAATATTGTTCAATTTCAGATGCTTCCCGTGCGTCATCAGTACCACCACTTCCCAGTACAATCAGTTAGCTGGTTGATTAACATCTACCTATCAATTTTATAAGAATACGATGAAACTTGGGAAAGAGCTTGACACCATATTAGGAGTCGTAGCTTGAGAATTTCCACTATGTCTAACTACATATTCTTCATATAATTTTTTGAAATAAAATTTGATTGTGTTATGATGGCTAAGAGTAGTAATAGACTCACGGTGCTCACCCACCTCAACGGTCAACGTGACCTATTTTCGCATTGCCATGTAAAGAGTTCAACAAATTTTGGAGTCCAACATCCTTCAAGCATGGATCAATAAGAATGCCCAAATAAAAAATAATAGGAATTAGTCTAAAATACTTATTAAATTTTGCTTCGATTTGTGTAACCATGTTTGAAAAAATATGATTACGTTAAATATTAAATAAATTTTGGATTTTAAAAACTTGTAAAGTGCATTGATTTATAGTTGGGTAATAACAACTATATAAAAGGAGAATAGATTCATAAAAAACTTGTAGCATATTCTTTACACAAGTTATATCGTTCCATTCTTCTTCAGTTATTCTGTAAGAGGAAGAACTAGAAGCAGAACTAGAACTAGAAATATAAAAATTCACAAAATCATTTGTAATTTTGTATACTCTACTACTACATGTAACATTAAATAGGTGAAAATCCACCTATGACCAACATCTTATGGAATTTTTTTAGCACTCATATCTTTTCTTCTACAAAGTTATTTTCATTTTTTAAGTCTTTTTTCAAAAGCATTTAGAAAATAAGTATTGTTCCTAATTCAATCTATCACTGATCTAATTCATTAAATGCACTTTGCACAATTAAATTAAAATATGACATATGCATCTAATATGAAAAGAATCAACATCACAGGGTAATAGCAAAAGATGATTTGATATGATTTATTACTACATTATTATTGCTTGCATTATTCAGTGAGAGTGAAAATTCTTTTAGACATTTCTAATTTTGTTAGTTTTTCTATTATTAAATTTGTAATATTTATATCATTGTGTGATTCTTCAAATGAAATAAGAGAAACAACTCTTTTAATCATTTGCCAATTATTATCAATCCAGTGTGTTATTATACATAAATAATCAGTTTGTGCTTTAGATGTCTAAATATCAGAAGTTGGAGAAAGTTTATAATTTAAACTTTCAAAATAAGCAATTAATTTTTTTTAGTTTGATAATGGTTTAAAATATCACGTTGGCAAGTTTGATGAGAATTTTTTTGAAAAGCGTGTTAATGACCCTCTTTCATCATAACTTCAAAATTATCATCTTTTACCATTTTAAAAGGAATATTTTTAAGAACAATAAACCAGATGACGATTTTTGTGATCAAATTATGTCGTAGGTACATGAACTGATTGCTTCTGAGGGAGATGAGTGAGGGAGAAGTGTTTGGCAGATATCGGGTTGAGTGGATCCTTTCCTTCTATTGTGGCTCGCTAAATGTCGTTTGAGGTGGTTAGTCTCATGTAAAGAGCACATTTTAGATTTTGGTCGAGAATACAACAATTACTATTTTTTAC
Organism: Asparagus kiusianus; assembly: GCA_022839385.1. NCBI lineage: Eukaryota > Viridiplantae > Streptophyta > Magnoliopsida > Asparagales > Asparagaceae > Asparagus > Asparagus kiusianus. The sequence goes on along the minus strand of BQKN01063867.1, from coordinate 55,470 downwards.
TTCAATCTTCTCGAAAAAATCCCACACCCGATCTCGACCTTTTAGATATTGGTGTTGGATCTTCGAGTTTAGTTTTCGGGGGTGAATTGTCGGTTTTGATATTAGGACTCATATCGGGAGTCAAAGTTGCATGCTCATCATCAAAGCATAAATAATCGGATAAGGAAGCCATTGGAGATTTGGAATTGAGAGATTCAGAAAGGATTAGTAGAGACTAGGGAGTATTTAAGAATATTGGAGAGTATTAGAGATTATTAGAGAGTATTAAGAGAAAAGAGAAGTGATTTTGGGATGAGAAAATGAATCAAAATACCCCTCTATTTATAAAGGCAACCCCATAGATAAATGACCAAATACCCTCAAAATTTAACTTTTTGACCGTTTTGAGGGTATTTTCATCAAAAAACCAAAAAACAGCCCCTAATTAGTCTGAACCAGGCCGGATCGGGCCGAGTGGCCCGGTCCACCAAATAACTAGCTGTTAGCCGGCCTTGGTTTTGACTAGGACTAGAGCGCAACGGTTAGATTTCTAGCCGTTGAGCGGTCTGGGCCTGGTCCGGACCGAGTAGCCTGGGCTTTGACCCGGGTCCGGGCTTTCTGGATGCGGTCTAGGGTTCAAAGTTTCCCCAACAGCTAAATAATTAGTCGTTGGGGTGGGTCCGGGTCCGGGCTTTCTGGATGCGGTCCAGGGTTCAAAGTGTGGTTCCAGGCCTAGTCCGGACCTGGCCAGGCATCAACAAAGCTGCCTGAAATCGGGTGTGGAAACCTATCAGGCCCGGGTCAAGTTCGCACGTGGACAATCGGGCTGGGCTCGGGCTGTGGGCTTTTTGGATAGGCCTAACTAGTCCCAAACACATCCTGAGGATACTAATCTTATACATGACCACTACATCTTAGTCAGCCACCCAAAGTAGCAATATGGGGGCTTCAGGATATGACATATTCTACCAATATACTTGACCATGGAAATCGAGTTTATACCATAACTATGAAGAATATGAAAATGGTTGAAAACCACAAGGTAAGCTAAAGCTTAGTACATTATTCTACACTAATAGGTTAAAATAGCTTTGCAGAATAACCATGTCAATCTTTACAATGTTAGTACTTATCAAAGTTTCACTTAAATTTTCTAAATTATGTACTAATGGATAAAAGCACTTGTTGTATATGCTAGGAAAATAATATAAAAATTAATACTTAGTCATAAATCACTTGAACACATATATATAAAAATCCAATACAAAAGCTCATGCATGGATAAAAAAATTATCACTTCTCAATTATTTAAAATCACTTGAAGCAAAGGCTATCCGGGTACGTGGATTAAGCTCCTCTATCCCTTTCCGACACGTTTTGGGTAGGGGTATGCACTCGAAACGTGACGAGTACCTGCACCCAAAACGTGATGGTCATGGATGGGTCTTATTTTAGCCCATTACATATCCATTTACCTAAAAATTAAGAGGTTTTTGAACCCAATAATCTGAAACCAAAAGTTGTGACTTGAAGGTTTTAAAAAAGTTACAACTATATCCCCTCTCCCTCATATCATCCCAAATTTATGGATTCTCAAAACGAAAAAAAAAATATTTACTAGTGACTCCCAACTTTGGCAGCTCGACAACCTCTTATTCTTCTCGATGTCAGTTCACTAGATGTCGGCTAAAGGGTGAGAGGTTTAGTGATGCTCTTCAACGTCTTAGCCTCAGAAGCGTGAGGGAAATAAACTCTTATTTTAGACATAGAAAATAAAACCAAGAAAAATAGCTAGCATATGCTTGTATTGATATGCAGAATTGATTGCCTTGGAAAAATAAGAACAAAACAAGAAAAGCACCTCATAACTCAAATTAAAAGAGTGAAAGGATCAATCTCATAATTACTCCCTCATTTCACCCGAATTTCTCTAGTTCCTCGGAACCTAAATTTCCTTGCTAGTGACTGTCGAGTTTTGTTGCTTGACAATATTTCTTTCTTCTCAATGTTATTTCACCAGAGGTTGGCTAAGGAGTGAGAGGTTTAGTAATGCTCTTCACATCTTAGCTTTAGAAGAATGCGGGAGATAAACTCCCATTTTAGATTAAAAAACCGAGAAAAAATTGTCTAATATATGGTTGTTTTAATATGAAGAATTGATTGTCTTCGAAAAAAGAACGAAGTAATAAAAGCACCTCATGACTCAAACTGAAAAAGAGAACCAAAAAGAGAACCAACTTGCTTTTTCTTGGAAGATGAATGAGTTCTTTTATAGGAGAAGGTGTTGGGCGTTAATGAGGACATGTTATCTCATCATTTTATACACTAGAAGGCAGCAGTATAAAGAAATAATTAGTATTGCAAAAAGGCAAGGATATGTTTATAAGAGAAGAAGTTGGGCTTAATGAGGGCAGGTGGTGTTATCCACTAGAAATAAAAATGTAAAGAAATAAATAGACGATGCGTGAAGATGAATTATTGGAGTGCACCTAACCTTGTCATAAGTTGTCTAATTGTCACTTATGCCAAAAGGACACTTTACTTGTTGCACTCAATACCATATAACACTCAATCACATCATTATATGGTGGAGTTTTTGAGGGTTGATTAAAATATTGAGAATCAATAGCAATCACTTCTTTCAATAACACATCACTTTCCAAAATAATAAAAAAATAATAAAATCAAGGCACATGATTGTTGGTCAAAAGTCCTCTTATCAAGAGGACCTGCGAAGCCTAACTTTATAATTCCAACAGGTATATATTTCCATATATATGATCCATGAAGAAAGACTTTATATTCCTAATCCAAACTTATATTATATGTCAAACTCCAAGTAGTTCCTTGCCATATCATCAGATATTTGTAGTTGATGATTCGGTTCATTCCCTTAGCCCTATCCATACTTATTTGAAAAATATTATTTATATTTAGGGTGAACTTATCACATGCTCAGTAAGTGGCATACATATTCAATAATTTACGTAACTGAAACATGCACCTGTCTAAATGAATAGTTTATAGTAAATAAAAAAAATTTGAAATCGGTTTTATGCATAGAAATTAAGCAACGTCACACCCTATCTTGACAGCAATAATGCCTACAACGACGATTTGCCTAGAAAGATTGCCTACCGTTCAATTAGACTGCCTACCGTGATGATATTGATACATGGACTGCCTGCATTGCTCTGTAGTTATAATACCATACTCTTTTGAT
>BQKN01063867.1:0-21949 GCA_022839385.1 Asparagus kiusianus | reverse complement strand
TATTGTAACGACTAAAGTTGTAATATATTCGATAGCAATGAAAACAGCAACTTTCACAGCAAACAGCGGCGGTCGACTGCCAAAACTCCAGAAACTTTTTTGGATTTCGAGCAGTGGCGTGGTCGACTGCGCGTGGCGCGACGGTCGACCGCGAGTCGGGTTTCGGCCCAGTTCTGTTTTTGACCTGTTTCCTTTTTTGTTTGTTAAACCCTTATGTCTATAAAAGGGTTGATTAGGGCATGATGTAAAAGAGATGAAAATAGTAACATTTTCTCCTGCGGCAGCCGTGGACGTAGTTTCTCACATTGAGGAACGAACCACATAAATCTTGTGTGTTTGTGATTGTGATTGTTCTCTTTCTCTCTCTTCTCTCTTTCCAAATCGCATCAGGGGGGTTGTGCATCCCCAACAGTTAAAACATATCTTCCCAAAATATCCCCAGCACATCCATACATACATACATTAACATACATACCTCTCATTATAAATGTGATATAGGGCACATACATACATAACACATACATACTTGATATGATACATACTATAATAAATGCAATATATACATACATACATTTTATTAATTAGACATGATAAATTCATAAACACACATAATTACATCATACTACAATAAATGTAGAGCATGACAATTCTTTATTCATTTTAGGGTCATAAATAATGATTACGCTGGTATAAAAGTCAAACATAGCATGTGCTAAGGGGCTGTTTGGTTAATGTTTTTTGGGTGGTAAAAGAGGAGAAAGCTGCCAAAAATGTCAGCTTTTTGGCAGCTTTCCCCCAAAATCAGCTCTTAAAAAGCAGATTTTGGGGGAAAGCTGCCAAAAAGCTGACATTTTTGGCACCTTTCCCCTCTTTTACCAACCCAAAAACATGAACCAAACAGCCCCCTAAGCATCTGATCTGAAATTAATATAAATATAAATATAAATAGTTGCCCAAAAGAAAATTACCGAAGTTTAATCTTTAGGGCACAAAGTGCAATTAAGGAAAAAATTACTCATATTGGGTACAAATGGTTAGGTAGGACCCATTTAAATTTTAAGGGTTTTCCCCCTCATGGAACTATCCTTAACTTAGGCCCTGTTTCACTTTATCACTCTTAATTATTCAATTTTCAGAAAAGCACCCGCATCTATCATTTCATTAACATAGAAGGATCCTTTTCCATCCAATTTTACGTCCAAAAAAGTTATAAGTTGACAGTTTTGCAATTATATAGATTTAATTTGTTGAATTTTAGGTATCAACGTTAATTTTTTTTATTTAGAACTTTGGATATCAAAATTAAACTTTCTTGAAAGTTAGGGTATCAAGATTAAATTTTGTTATAACAATGTTCTTTTCTTTAACTATGAGGTACTTTTGGGTAAAAAAGATTTCCTCGTATCAAAGAGAAAAATAAAATAAACTTTGGAATAATTTTGGACAAAGAAAATTTTGGTGGCATCAATGTTGAAAAGGAAATAATTTAAATTAAATACCTAAAGTTTAACAGAATTAAACATATAAGGGGATAAAAATGGTCAAATTATAGTTTTTTAATGGATAATTGGATGGAAAAGCTCATGAATGGTTATATTTTAACAAAATGACAATAGGAGTGGTTTCATGAAAATTGAATGATTAAGAATGACGACGTGAAATAGGATCTAAGTGTTAGGTCTCATGTTTATGAGCCTATATCTCTAATCTTGTTTTGATGATTTAACAAACAATTACTAACATGGTTGTCGAGTGTTTACATGTGCATGTTAGGTATCCTACACAAAGATCCATGCTAACGGTTGTATGGAATTGTGCTTACACGATCATATCTAATGGAGGTTGGCAGAATATCAGGGTGAAGTCATTGCACATTTCAAATTCAAGATCAAGCTTCATCCGCAACTAAGATAAGTTATATTGAAGACTTTTAGGTTGGGTATATTGTTTATAGTATTTGTAGTATATGTTTTATACTTTGTGTGTTAATAATTAGAGCTCAATCTCATACACACATACACGTTTTGGTTTTATAGTTTTCAAGGTTGAATATAAAACAAATATACTTATTTATATACATACATACATGTTTAATATTAATTTTTTTAGTTTTAGTAAACAATGTGTTTAGCCACATAAACATGAAAACTCAATACACGTGTGTGTGTATATATATATATATATATATATATTTTCATGTTTATATGTGTTAAGATGATTTCATTGATCAACAAATTTAAAATTATTGAAATCATGTTTATTTGTAAAAAATGTATTTATGGATTAAAAACTAAATTAACCATTTTATATCTTTTCCTAAGTCCTTTAATCCATTCAAAATGAATATACAAGTTTGTTTGTCAAAAACATGTGTTGTTAACTTTTCATGTTTCTGGACTATTTTGCAAAATGAAGTGATTTCTCATTTGGGAGGTGCAAATTGAAAAATTCTTTTTTTAATATGTTTATTTTCATGTTTATAATCATTTCCCTAAGTTTTAAATTTTTTAAAATTTATTTGCTATTTTTAAAGGCACTTCAAAATCAGATTTCATACATGAACAATGCATGTGCATGTTTATAAGTCGACTTATGTACTATAGCAAGTCGACTTATGAACTGTTTTGGAAAATGCAGTTCTTATTTGCTGAATCGACTTATACTCCAAGCAAGTCGACTTATATATGATAAGTCGACTTATGAATTTTACAAGTCGACTTATGAACTGTTTTCCTATTTGTTGTTTTTGTCTGCTAAGTCGACTTACAACTGAAGCAAGTCGACTCATAAGACATAAGTCGATTTATAAGCCGACTTATGAACTAGACGTTGCACAGTAACGACTAGTTTCTAATTTTTGATTATTTTAATGTTTTAGGGTGTATTTATTTTTTTTGTTTTTTGGTTGGTTTCTTCTACCCTATATATACCCATTTGTCATAACTATTTTCAATAACCAATAGAGTTTTAAAAACAAGTTTAAGGGTGTTTAAGTTTGGATTAAGTGTGTTTACAAGTTTTGTTTGTGAAGAGATTTTTCCAAGAGGAAGAAGAGATCATCCATTCGTGTTTGGGCTTTCATCTCATCTCTTTCACTCTTGTTTTTTATTAGAGAAGTTTTCTAAACTCAATCTCTAGCTATTTATACGTTTGATTATCATTTCCATAAGCTAAACTTTAATTGAGTTTATATTTTATTTTTACTCATTATTTACACACACCCACTTGAGCTAATAGTATTATCACACATTGTGTAATTTGGGTTGTGTGTGTGATTAAGTGAGCTTAAAATGAGTTCTCATATATTGTAGAGAACAAACATTTTTTGTGCTTATTTGTGAGATCACTTTGTGATACACTTGTACACCGTGAGAAGTGTGTGGTGAGAAACGGGGTCGATTCCAAGAGAAGTGACATTGGTAGTAAAGCCTAGGGAGATGTTATAAATCCGAGCACGAGCACTTGAGAAATGTGACACGGGCTAAGCCAACACTTAGATGGTGTAGAGTGTGATTGCAAGTGTGTGAGATTGTGACAGTTTTCGGTGAGCTAGAAAATCGATTGTGAGGTGTAAACATTTTGGGTGAACTGAAAACTCATTGTGATAGTGGAATTCTCCCCGGGAGTGGGGAGCGGAGACATAGGTCGAGGGGACCGAACTCTGTGATCATTTATCGTGTTTGCGTTTGTTTATTTGCGCACCATCTCTCGTTTTTGTTGGTTCATGTTTATTTCTCCCTTGTGTTAATTACTTATCCTTGCACACATAAGTTGTTGAATATCACTTGCTAGGATACAATTATTAAGAAGTTTTAAATTTGGCATAAAATCGAAATAGATTAGCATATTACCCTATTTACCCCCCTCTAGGATAATTTCATTTGGTATCAGAGCAATTTCACTAAGAGCATCCCCAAGAGTGATTTTAGATTTTCTCTATATTTGATGTGCAAATCTCTCATCCTAAGAAATATGGAGCCAAAAAAGAAGCAAATGCTCCAACAATGCTCCCCAAATGTCTCCCTTAATAGTTTTTGAACATTTTCACTTACCTCCTTTTGTAATACATACATCTATTCCTTTATACAAATAGGAGGATCAGAGATTCACTGTTCATGACACAGTAAATGCTGCAGTAGAATTTACTGTAGCTAATAATTAATTAAAAATAATACTGTAGCACACGGGTATATTGTAAAATGTAAAAGATACTGTAGCAGGGCGGGATACTGCAGCACTACAAAAAAATTCAAAACATGCCATATTTAAAAAAGCGGGATTACTGTAGCAAAAAAAAAAAAATACCGTGCTTTGCACGGACCGCAAACTAGTAATTGTAATACAAAAGGGTGGTTAGCTAAAAAAACCTAATTTTAAGTTGCTTAGGATATTACCGGTCCGGTTTCGTAAAGAAACCACAGCGGCTTTTATAAATCCTCGTTTCCAAATTGAAGGGAGCGCAAATGAGCGGGAAAATAATTTAGACCGGCTGAAGACTGAAAGACCGAAAGAGGGCGACAGCGAGAGCGAAAGCGGCAGAGAAGCAAGCACTTCAAATCTCCATCTAGGTACTCAGCGATTCTCTCTCATTCAAAATTTTTTAGGTTCAGAAAGTTTCTCGATTTAGGGTTTCAAAGATCCGGTTCAGTTTGTAGGGTTAAAACTTCAGATTTCTTGTTCCTTCCCCCATTTTTTCCATAAAAAATTGTCTTTCCGTTGCTAGATAAGCTTCTCTTTATCTCGATCTGCTCGATTTAGCTTGGAATCTATGGGGATTGAGAACTATCATGTGATTGAGCTAGTAGGCGAGGGTTCTTTCGGAAAGGTGTATAAAGGACGACGAAAATACACTGGAAAGGTTTGATTTTGAGATTTACTTTTAAAAAAATTAGGCTTTTATGTCTCATCTATTGCTTAAAGAGAGATACTGATAGTTGAATTTAATTTTTTGTGTTTATTTATTGTTGCAGACTGTAGCGTTGAAATTTATTCTTAAGCACGGGAAAAGCGAGAAGGATATTCATAATTTACGGCAGGAGATTGAGGTATTAGATCGTAATGTGTTTATTTTTGAAAAAAATCTTGAAGTTCACTACTGTAAGTGAATGAGACAAATGAAGGTAACATTTTTGTGCAGATTCTCAGAAAGTTGAAACATGAAAATATAATTGAAATGCTAGATGCCTTCGAGAGTCCTCAGGAGTTTTGTGTTGTTACAGAATTTGCTCAGGTATGTGGAAATAGGACAATGAGAATCTCGTTAATGCCTATAATATCTAAAAGCAAACAGAAGCATCTAACTATGGGTTGTTTATTTCTTCAGGGTGAGTTATTTGAGGTTCTTGAGGATGATAAATGTCTCCCGGAAGAGCAAGTTCAAGCAATAGCTAAACAGCTTGTACTTTTCCAACCATCTAACTTATGCATTTACATGGCTAGATGTGGCTTTATATTTGTTTGATACCTTTTTCGTCTAAGCTTGTTTGGTGACCTTTTTCGTCTAAGATTGTTTGGTGATCCTTTCTTTCAGGTACGGGCACTACATTACTTGCACTCAAACCGCATTATCCATCGGGATATGAAACCCCAAAACATTCTTATTGGTCCAGGATCTGTTGTAAAGGTTAGTAGTGAATTTGGATGTTGTCGGAATTTTTTTGAAGCTTAAATTGAAATTTAAGCATGGAGTATTAATAGTTTTGTTCTTCCACATGGGTGCTTACTACATAATATTGAGGAATGGTTGCAGTCTTGAGAGATAAATGTGCAGATTCTAACCAACATGCTCATAAAAACTGCACCCAGTGTTCTGCATTTCCTTGGCTGTGGGGAGTTTGAGTTTTTGTTTTTTTAATTTCTTATGTTCTTCCTGTTGAGGGCAACATACTTGAAGACAACTAATATTCCTGACATTTTCGTTTTATTTGATCTTGGACCCATTCCTTTTTCCTCGCACCATAGGTACTTCAATTGTGCTCACCCGTAAGATGTAAATCAAGTTAATCAACTACTTCTTCCTCAGAAAATGGCTACTTTATTAGACAGATCATACTAGCATCTTTTTAGTATCCTGTTCAATTATTCCTCTAAGCTTAAGGACAGACCACAGGTTGCTTATTGCAACTTGGCAGACTTTATGTCCCTTACCAAATGCTAATTAAATTTCAAGACATTTTAGGCTTTTGTTCTTTTGTAGTTTCAGCTATGCTATTTAATGTCATGAATTATGTACACCTTGAAAATGATAAATATTTTTTTTTGTTATTTTTGTCTCACAATCAGGTAGTTCTAATTCTATAGAGCAGATAAAGATGATTGTTTTTCCCCACATGATAGATCATGTCCTAATTTTGCTACACAAAACCTCATGCTCAAAAAAATTTTGTGGATAGATACGTATGCAATGATGCAAATGATATGTTTGTTGTCATGAAAGTTTTCTAATTTTGCTCAAGAAGTTCAAACTCTTGTGAGCATTGAGTACGTGTTACATAGGTTCTTACATATGTTAGTCCCAAAAAATTTTCAGAATGTGAAATATTATGCTTGATTGCTGATTAATCTTTCATGTTCAAATCTTGTTACTCTGATTAATTATAGATGTTTAACGTTCCAGCTTTGTGATTTTGGATTTGCACGTGCAATGTCAGCAAACACTGTAGTTCTGCGTTCTATAAAAGGTAAACGTTTACATAAGGTTGATATGCATTTAACATGTATATAGTCAAATTTTGAAAGTCGTGCAATTGTTATTCTACAATACTCACACATGCTTTATGCTTGTTCAAAATTCTCTTTTGTTTTATTTTTATATTTTTATGAATACATTTGTCTGATAAGCACTCAATAAAAGATGGCTCCAAGACATGTTGATTTTGACCTCGTTCGGCCTTTCATAGCCATGGCAACGCCCAGTAGTGTTTTTCTGTGGCTAATTGGAACATGTTATTACAAGCCATATGACCTTCAAGAGCTACTACAAAGTGGATGGTATCTGTTGGTATGCCAAGGTGTCTTACAAGGATGAAAAATTAATTGGTTAAATAAACTTATTTTATTTTTAAACTATGGATTGATAGGGGTAACATGGATATTTAACCCAATAATATCCACATAGTATTAGTGGAAATTTTAGGGGTCACAGTTTTAGTTGTTTAAAGCATAATCCATAGAAAAAACCCATTACGTAACTCGTTATGTTGCATGTTATAATCTAACAGGCCTTAAATGTTACGTAATCTTATGAAATAACTCAGACACATTATTACTCTACGTTATTACGATATAACATGCATCATTTCAATATAACTTACATTATATCAATATGACATGCGTTATTATGTCATTATAACTTATGTTATTTCAATATAAGTTCTAGAGATTTGATAGTATATCCTTTCTTAAAACTTGAAGCAGTTAAGTAATTACTTTGAATTATTTGTTAATCCTTCATATATTGTTTTGGTGACATCATTATGTGATTGTGAAGTTATGAATATGACTAATAAAATGAATGTAATTATGAACGAGCTATAAATTAATGATTATGTATTTCTATTTTCAATTGATATACTTTCTACTAAAGAGGGTGTTTGGAAAAACTTATTTTTTGAAGCTTATAAGTTATGCTAGCTTTTAGTGGTTTTTGGCTTCTATGATAGAAATGCTTAAAAATTATTTTGATAATATAGTTATTTGTTTGGTCAAATGGAACTTATTTAGGTGAGCTTATAAGTTAGTTTTTCAAAAGCTAGGGTATATCAACTTTTCAAAATGTGACTTATAAGCTAATTTATTTGATACTTTACCAAACATATAGAAATGAAAAAGCTAGCTTAAAAGCTAGTTTGACCAAAAAATAAGCCCCCCCAAACACCTTCAAAATCTATATAGCTTGTATTAAATTAAGGAATTTTTAGTAAAGTATTTTTGTATTATGATATTTTCTTCTTAATTTTTAAAATTATTATGAACATCTTTTATATTTTTTTAAAATTAAACAGTAAAAAATATTTTGTTTTTTACTGTGGTGTTAATTTTGAAAATTTTGATGATTCTAATTATTAGATTCGTTATGAATAGTTTATATTTGTAATGTAAATAATTAATAAACAAAATAACCTACACTTTGTGTCACAAACCCTTAAGAGGAGGTAGGGTGTTATTTTCAACATTGGTCCATAGTTCTCTTTGCTGATGTGGCAACAAATTTCACCTTTTTTTCAAATTGTTTAAGTCTATATTTGTGATTCATTAATTTCAAGCCACATCTATAAACTTATTTTGCATTTCATCAACATGGTTAGATATTCAACATTATATCAATACTTAAAGTAGTTTCATAGTCTTGCGTAGCCCATTTAAAATTTTTAAGAATCATGGAAATATACTCAAATGGTTCATACTGAAATACCATCTACTTCAAGTTTGAGCTGTCCTTTCAACCATGACTTACTCTGGAAGCTGTTGCTGTTTTCCTCTAATACACTTTCTTGAACTATGCTACTAGGCATATTGTTTTAATATTAGACTTCCTCCATTCAAATCCTTCAGCTGGAAATATGCTCGTCTATCTTTGATCTTTTTATTGCTGAAAGTTATGCTTTTGCATTTCTAGGTACACCTCTATATATGGCTCCTGAATTGGTCCGCGAACAACCATACAATCACACAGCGGACTTGTGGTCGCTGGGAGTTATTTTGTATGTCAGTAGTATTCTTTTAAACCTCAAAATGCAGTTTCAATAGATCAATATCGTTTTTATTGGTCATATTACTAGTAATAAATGCTTTAACCATCTATAATAGGATTTTACTTTCTCCTGTTTTCTTTTTCTTTATTTACATCACATTCTGCTCCATGTTATTGTCCTAATGTTTTTTCTTGCTTTTTAGCTATGTTTTCCCGGGGAATTCTGATGATATACTATGATTTTATCTAGTTTCATCTGGCCTGGCAGGACGCAGGTGTGGGAGAGAGAGAGAGTGGAGGGAAAGGGTGAGGTTGGAGGAAAGGGGAGCTCAATGTACTAACCACACTGGCAACTTTCCCTCATCTAAGTTTCTTCTACCAGTTAGGATTGTTTCAATTTTCCTGCAATAAGACCCCAATATTTATTAGGAATAGATTTCTTCTCAAAGAGGGCAGTCAACCCCGCATCCAAAATTGCCTTGAATATCTTAAAACTCAACGCACTCAAGCTCTGCAGAACCTGATCTGCTGCTAACCAGTTGACTAACAATATCTGATTACATCATATACTCAACACTGTCTCTTTGGTTCCTCTAACCCATACACTGGCATTATGTCGTGTTATTGTTACCTTATTTACTTTGTCTACAGTGCTTTAGTTCCCTCTAATCACTAGAAAGAGAAAATCAGGTAATTCACTTGAAACTTTATAAATAATCCTCTAACTAGTACACTCACAGTCTACACTTACTCTTTTAACCCTCTCTTCCTTGTTTGGTCCTTGTATTTATGGGCATACTCCATTTTTTTAATTTTAAATCATAAGTCTATTTTTAAATTCTAGATTGTTCTTTCTGTTGGTTATCCATCTTCCAGTAGCATTCTCCGAAAAGCTTGAAAGTGCATTTCATATTCATAGCCAAGCTTGGATGTCCGTTAACTTTTGCGCTTCTTTGAACTGATTGATTGTGTAACTTTGTAACTGCACTGCAGAAACCCTAGGAGACCAGCACTATCTGATCTATCCTCCTTCCATTAAAGTAGGCAATCATCAAGCTGATCTCTTGGCAAGAACTAGCTTAAGCCTTGATTAATTTTGTAGAACGATTACCAGTTTCTGGGCAAGGAAAAAAGGAGGGCACTGCAAACTATATTTTTAATAAAAGATACAGATGTTAAAATTTTATAGGGACGAGGTGTGCTTATTTTAACTGTAATGTTTAAATAGATAACACATGTCTCACCAATTTTTTTTACTGCTATCCTGATTTATCAGAGCTCCAATGGCCTGAATATTTCTGCTTCAGATTGCTGGGAATGTGTCTAAAAAGAACTGTTTTTCCAATCTAGCACTACTTGCTGATGACAGTTATTATAATAATTTAATATTCTATAGACATTTACTAAGCTGGTGCTTAAGCAATTCATGGAATGAATTATGAAGAAGGTAAAAGGGACTTAGCAAATTAACACCATGAGCTGCGTTAGTCATTGTGATTGGGTAAAACTTCCGGATTCAAGGTTCGTCTTCTTTTTTTCTAATAGTCAATTGGGTGCTTAAATTTAACTACTTGTTTAGTTTTTATTATCAATACTTGTCTTGTAGTCAGTTGATAATCATATATCACCGATCTAATATCAAATTCAGCACTGATATAACAGTTATCTGTTGGGATTATCAGGTATGAGCTTTTTGTTGGTCAGCCACCCTTCTATACAAATTCAGTTTATGCACTCATTCGGCATATTGTCAAGGTGAATGTTGTCTCTTGTCAGGAGTTTTAAATGATATAATGATATTGCATACTTTAAATTCATCTCTTCTGCAATTTCACAGGATCCAGTAAAATATCCTGACAATATGAGTTCAAATTTCAAAAGTTTCTTGAAGGGTCTCCTCAACAAGGTTGTTTCACTTTTAGTAAGGATTAGAATGGAACTTCTACTTGACATTTATATTAACTGTTACTTTTGGCGTAACAGGTACCACAACATAGATTGACTTGGCCAACACTGCTCGAACACCCATTTGTTAAAGAAAGTTCAGATGAGCTTGAAGCCAGGGTAAGTTTTCATGTACCAGATTAGTTTCTCATATAGCCAAGCACATTGAATACAGTTAGTTTAGAATTACATTAAAGCATTTTGAAGAAATTGTTTTACAAACACATTCCAGGAACTACGTGCCGTAGCTGCTGCAGCTAGGGGATGTGGTGCTGCCTGGAAAGGAGAAGAATACCAAAATCATGATCTTACAATGGAAACCCAAGCTTCCAAACCTGAATGTCTGGTTTCTGACTTCTGTTCATTAATTTATCTGTATAGCTTCTTGACTTGCAATGAACTTCTTTACAGGTAAGAGCTTGTCCACCCATTTGGAGAGTGGTAAAACTCAAAGTGTCTCAGCAGATGCTCAGGCAGAGGTCCATTCTCGAACTCTAGAGAATCAACAAGAGGATTTAGCCCCTCCAGTTTCTACAGGTGTTCTTCCACCAGGGATCACCCTGCTGATCATTATTGAAATATAGTTTGCATATATTTTGTTTTTCCCATTCGTGATATTCTATTCCTTGTGATCTATGCATGATTTCTACAATCCCAAGAGGTTCTATGTTTCAGCTAATGTGTAATATCTTCAATATGCTCTAGCAATTTAGCAAGACAAGGGTGCACCAAAAGTAAACTCACTTGTAGGTTTCATATCTTCAAGATGTTATTGATAACATGCATTAGCAATTTAACAATACATGGATGCACCCAAAAAAAATAGCACTATTGATCAAATCTGCTTTCTATTATTTGAATATAATCTTTTGTTTGTTTCTGTTTGTGATTTCTTATTCACCTTGGAGTTGAACATAATTTCCTCTAGCAGATTCATCATATTTTCCTTTTGCTAGACTGTTTTTGAAAAAGTTTGGGAAGGTTGCTCCTTGTCGCAGAACTTTAAACTGCATATCCGAAAAGGTTTTTTTTGCCTGCCATCTGGTGTAATAGTATTCATGGCTAGTTCCGATCTTTTCATATTTTCTTTTCCAGGAGTTTGGCACCATTTTGGTCAATAATGTTGTAACATCTTGTCAAATGGTTCATTGATCTTTCTACTCACAGGCAGCACTTCTTGTTCGTATTTGGCTGTTACTCGATATTTAAGCTTCTGCAGTGGAGATTGATGATGTTTCTATGATTAAGGAATTACTACATGGCTAAAAAATCAGCATTGCCCATTTAATTAAACCATGTTTTATTTTTCTTTGACATGTTATTGAAGATTTTCTATAGATCTATCACGTAGTATATAACGTTGCCTGCAGGATATCTAAGTGGCAAACTGTTGAACTTTTTTTTTATCCTTTGTGGTAGCCAATATAGGAGCTGCTCTCCAAATATTCATATAATCAAACCAATTAACTGTTTTCATCTTGACAGACATCCAATGAACCTTGTCCTAATATGTGATGAATTTAATAGGAAGGATACTTAACTGGCATGAACATGGCTTTTTTTTTTTTAACTTCATTTCGTGCTAGTTAATGTAGCAGCTCTGTCCAAATGCATACCAAATCGTGGGAATGAGTATTTTTTGAAGAAACATGCATTCTCACATGCATATGCATCCGCGTCCTCACCCCCAACTGCACCAGCACACACAGCAATCCACAGGCACACATGCACGCACACACGCATACATACTTGTGTTTGAATTTCTTTTCCCCTTCTTTCTTTTGCGGTATGAAGTAGTTCTTAGGCATGGGCACATGCCTTCAAGCTAAGGTTTAATTGATTTCCTATTGTGGGAAATAGCCTTGTATTTCAGTATCGGTTGATGTTGGAAGAGTCAGAAATGCAGCATTAAAGAAATGAAGGAGCGGCGGTGCATTGGCCGGTCCGACCGGCCAGGGAGCTCTAGTGATACATCAGCTGGTTGGACTGCCTGCTTGGATGTTTTTGGGTTTTGCTTGTGTTTTGGAATCTTGTTCGGATTAGGATTCCTGATTGGTTTTGTATCCAGTTTTAATCATATAAATACAGGTCCAGGTCTAGGGTTTGATGATCTAAGCCAAGGAGAGTTGTATATTGTAAAAGAGAGGTAGAGAAACTAAGAAGAGAAATCTGGGGTTTCATATTTTGGTGAGATTGAGAGAGCATTTCTTGCAGATTCTTTCGAGAACGCAAAAAAGATTGTAAACTCAAAACTCTCCCCGTGGACATAGGCAATTGCCAAACCACGTAAAAATGTTTGGCATCTTACTGCATTCGATAACATATGCTAGGAACTATCCTTACTTCTGGTAGTGATTGGCATCTCACTGCAGTCCATGACATATGCAAGCAACAATCCATACTTCAGGTTAACTGCTAGCGAATTGGCAGAAGTAATAAGATGCATATATCTTGCATGACAATTAGATGCATCTGCATTTTTCTAGCGAGTTACCAGCACTGGAAGGTACATTGCTCGACTCAATTTTGTTATATTGTAATAAGATATTTGATTTCAGAATGCCAAGTTCTGGATAAGCTGGAGAAAAGCTCGCGCACTATGAAAGGTGCCAACTTCATTGGTCAAGATAATGAAGCACTCTCAGCTATGCTGCTTCCCCTGAAATCCTGGTCCAAAGGTTCTCCTGTATCTTTAAGGTAGAGCTTGGATTAACATGCCTCCACCTACAACAATATGCCTGGAGCTTATCAAAAAATGTCCATTTTGCCAAATAGTAATATCCTCTTATACTGGATTAATTTCATGATAGTTTTCTTTTCTATTTCCTAAGCTATGTTCCAGTTGTTACCGATTAACCTTATAACCATTTCTAAGGTCACATGACTCACACTAAAATCCTGTTATACCGCATCAAATGTTGTGTGCAAAGTCCAGTCACATTCAACATGTAAACAGATTGTCACAGAAGAAAATGACCTCCTTTATGAATAAATGGAGGTCTAGTTTATATTTTTGTTAATAAACTTATTGCACCTTTATGAGGACATCCTAAACTGATCTATTTTATTGTTTCTTCAGAGATTTGAATATTGATGCTGTCAACCAGTCATTCAGAATTCTCACAAATTTAATAGCAGCTGGGATCCATCAATCTTGTGCAGCATTAGATGACATTGTATGCGTTCTTCTTGAATTTACGGCTGTAATTGTGAAAATGGAGCTAGTTGAGGCCCATGGCTTGGCAATAAAGGTACTTCTTCTTCTTCTCGTTTTTTTTCTTTTAGAAAAATAGGTGCATAACATTACCTTCTCCGAGAGTCAAGCCTTTAGACCTTCTCTTCCTCCGAGGTTCTTATATACTTCCAAAACCAGTTGAGCACCTACTGATTGCTAACTTTGTTGTACCGTGCTCTGACTTTGTAGGTGTGCCATAAGTGCCTCTTGATAGTTGAATAACCATTTTTGAGATCTAATAGATGTTTGCTAATTTCTGTGATGAAAATTACTAGATCAAAGATATAGCGTGAAGATCCTTAATAAAAAAGTTCACTAACGGGATGAAATCATGCTCACCCTCAAACCCAGAGAAGCTGATGCAATTCTTTCAAACTACGCAAAAGAACATCTACAAGAGTCTCTAATAGTCCCACAAAGACATGCCCAAGCTCTCTTAGAAACACTACATATAGCCACAATAAAAACCAAATTGCACTCTATATCACATCTGTCCCAGAATTAATCATGTTTAAACTGACCACTTATAATTGGTTTTCAACCAAATATGACAGTATACATATTGAGTTTCTGATAATAGATTGTCGCATGTGCAGTATAGATATGTTTCATGCTATGGCTTTATAGTGGATAATTTATCTTCTGTATATATTTGTGCAGAGTCTTTCAAGTTTAAGGAAACTGCTGGATAATATTGGAAGTGGAATTGGAAGTTCTTGTATAAAGCATTGGCTTGCCCTGAGAGAGCTGTATTCACAGGCAAGTGCTTGCTAAGTCTGCAAATGATGTTTGAGCAATATTTCTTGACTTCCATATCTGCAAGTCTGAGTCTTCAAATTTACAGATTCTGATCTCAGCAAAAGATGCATCTGGAAGGATCTATTATGAATCAACTGCGTGCATTGCTGTCATGTTATCTCGAGTTGTTCTGGGGCTCAAGACTTCTTTGATAAATGATGGTCCTGAGAAGGTTGTTGTCCCCTCATCGACCGAAGAGGTTTTCATCCAAATAGTGGATAGTGCAAGGACATCTGGGCTCGTTGCAACCATGTGTGAGTGTCTAATAAATTCTGGCTCAAGTCTAATTTCTGGGTCTTCAAATATGGTGCCAGCAGCATGTGAAGCATGTAAAGTCATCTGGTACTTTATTGAAGCAACGGAGATTATATCTGTCAAAGGACAAACACAAGTGTTTCCCTTAAAATTTTCGAGGCAGTCTTCTGTGCACCGACCAGATGACAGGGAAAATAACCAAGGTCCCCCAACTGATACAGAAGCAGCTAAAACTATTGGTATGATTGGGAACACATTCCTTGGATCAAAAGAAATGCAGGTTGCCATCTATTATTGCTTTCATAATGGGCTAGAATCTGCTCTTCATGCTGCTCTTCAGGTGCCTACTTCATCTCAACTATCCCTACTTTTTCTTGGATCTTTACATCATCAATACCATGCCTTATGTGGAAGATGTGCTTCTTTTGGCACCTTACCTAACTCTTTAAATATTTCTAACTTTGGCCCAGTATTTGGATACCTTTCTCAACTCCTTTGGAATCTTTTTCTGTTTCCAGCTTATCTCAAGGGTATGCTTATTGAACTCTAACGTCTGCAACATACTATGTGGCCTTCCAAATTCTTCAACTGGTACTGATGAAGTAGAGGTAGCTGGAGATGGAACTATTGTTTCTGATATGTTCTCCTTATTGCGATTATGTGCCCCATATTTAACAAAAGATTCAGGAGAAATACGCAATCAGAAGTGCAAATTGACCAACCCCCGTGCCCTTGTTCTACACTGTTGCCTATCCTTGGCCACTATTGCTTATTGTCTAAAAACCAATGGACAGTCTTATGCAACAAACATTCTTACTAGTTCTCAGGAAAAACAGCGAACTCGGCTTTCAGTCCTTGCACACCTCTCTTCTTGTGATGGTAGGGTGAAAAACTCCATTCAACCACACTGTGCATCAGCAATGTTGGCTTTGTCAGCAATTGTATCCCTTGAAAATGGAGAGTCTGGCAAGTCTTCAATCTCTGAAACTGTATTGGCTATGTTTCCTCCTATGGCAACACTCCGTTCCCTTCTCAAGCTTTGGTTATCTGAGGAACATCAATCAATTTCCAATCAGACTGGTATGCTTTTGAACTCACATGGCTTTAGAGATGGGTGTGTTGGGTTGCTGGAAGCAAGACTGAAATGGGGAGGACCTTTAGCCATTGAACAAGCATGTTCAAATGGCATTCCTCAGCTTCTTATTTATATGTTGGCTGATGGGCTTGAAAAGGACACTTCAGAAGGAAATGATGGGACAAATCATCGAGTTGGCTTATCACCGTTAGGAGTCGTTTGGTCACTTGGGTCCTTGTGTAATTGCCTCTCAGGTGGTATTTTCCGTGAGGTTTTGTTTCGGAAAGAACACATGAAGCTTATATCTGAATTGATATCTAAAGTACACCTCGATGCATTGAGAAATTGGAGAGGGCTGGGTGGTGGAAGGAGTGGAGTTGCAGATTTAATCAATGCAGTGATTGATCTTTGGGCTTTTCCTTTTATTGCCGTACAGAGCTCTCCTAACATGCCTTCAGCATCTGCATCCATCAATAGTGGCTTCCTCTTGAACATTGGATCACCAGGTGGGAGAATGGGTCCAGAAAATAGGGAAATGATTAAAGCAATTGAAGCAAATATGCATCAATATATTCAAGTCATTCTAGATCTAGAGGTAGGATGCAAAAAATCTTCACCATTCCATCAAATGCTATCTTCATGGAAGTTTTCTAACTTAATTCGCTCTCCAGGTTGGAATTTCTGGTCGCATCCTTATATGTTTGGATGAAATTGATGTGAGTAATATGGCTCGGCCCACAGCCTTTGTCGCCAAAATGGTGGGTTACCGACCCCTGGCTTTGCAGCTTCTTAGAGAAGGTCTTCTAAATCAAAGCAGAGTAGAAAGACTGTTTGGTGGTTCTACACCAAAAGAAGCTGTGCTTGACTTCCTGATGATAATTTCTGATCTTGCTCGAATGTCCAAGGTCCAAATTTGAGCTCACTATCTATTTTTAAACTATATTACAATTTCCATGTCTATGGTTTTGATCTCTATTCCAAATTTACTACTCTTTTTTTTCCCTCCAGGTATTTGCACTGTAGAAATTTATACTCCCAGAAGAAAAAAAAATGACATAGATGCATTTAGTTGTTTCACTAATAGGATAAATGGTTTGATATGTAGTGTATATGCGCTATTGCACTGTTTAGTCTTTTACCACAAACCTTCTTAAACACGGTTATATCTATTGCAGGATTTTTATAAAGACATTCACAGGGCAGGTCTTTTAAACTATCTGAAGGACTTCCTAAGCAGTGATGACTCTGATTTGCGTTCTAAAGCTTGCAGTGCCATTGGAAATATGTGCCGGCACAGCCCCTATTTTTATACCTCACTTGTAAGTTTCTCACGGTCTAAGAAACCTGATTTTTGTAATCTGCTTTCATGTTCATGGTAAATTTATCTATGTTCACGTCTCCTTCCAGGGAATGTATAAGATCATTGATCTCCTCATTGATAGATGTGCTGACCCAGACAAACGCACAAGGAAGTTTGCATGTTTTGCTGTAAGACTCTGTCAATTTCTTTGGTAACAAATCCTTGGTTTTGTTGTTTTTCTAGACATCTTTTTGCAATATGAATGAGCATGTAATCATATTTTCACGATGTTTTCTAATCAACAACAAAACAACAAGAATTCAAAATTGTACTTTCTTTCCATGGGTTCCATATACTTCACTTGGACTCTGCTACTCGTTATGGATATCAATGCAAAAATCCTTTTAGGCAATAATATATTCTTCCTACCAGAAACAAACTGGAACATTATTGACCGCATCTCTGCACAAGTTGCACGTGTGCCTTCTAGTCATTGAAATCAAACTCAGTTGTATCTAGAAATCAATGCTGATCACTGCTTCAAGCCTTTAATAACGTCAATACTGAAAATCTGGATTCACTATAACAAGCTTATGACCGTAAATCAATTGTATACATTCAGCTGATAAGGTTGTACCAAAAAAAAAGTGTATGGTTTATAAAGGGAAAAATGGAAGTTATAAATTGATAATTTCCTTCATGTTAATAGTTTAGCAAGAAACTAATTTGTAAATTATTATTATTTTTAAGCAATATTGAGCTATGTTTACTTTTTTTATATCACTATCTGGGAGTGTAACTCACATAATTCCTGCCAGATTGGGAATGCTGCATATCATAATGATGTTCTGTACGAACAACTCAGAAGGTCCATTCCCTATCTTACGGAGCGCCTACATTCAGCAGAGGAAGATAAAACTAAAGCCAATGCTGCTGGTGCTCTCAGTAATTTGGTACGCAACTCCGATGTCCTATGTGAAGACATCATTTCTCACGGTGCTATGCAGGTGCGTCCTGATCTTGTTCTCTTTGCTGTAGACATATATTTTCTTTTAACTATGTATTTTGTGAAGGAAACAACATTTTAGTCTTGAACTGGGATTTTCCGTAACCAACCTCTAACTTTTTACTAAGCTAGACTCCAGTTGCTATTCTTTAGAGGATGATATTGAGTCCATTTCTTGGGGGATGAGTGTTTAATGGCAATAACAATACACTTTATTACTATTCTTTTTGAACCCTTATGTTTTAGTTCTGACATTGTTTCATAAGCGGATAATGGTAGAGCTGTAAAGCATGTCAGTCCGAAAATAGAAACCAGAGATTTTGTAAAATATATGCCCGTAGAGAATTGTATGCAGTTACGCCTTGGGAGATACTATTTTGTTATAGTGCAGTGTACAGAGGGAAATTCTGGGTATTGAGAGATAAATTGAAACGATGAGCATGGGTTAAGTTCAACTGAAATTATTAACTTTTTTGGCCTAGAGGTATATGCATTGCAAGCACTCTCTCTCACACAGGCATATTAGTGTATACTATGTCAGATATTGCATTAGCTGCAATATTAGTGTACAAATGTTGGATATGCTGTTTCCAAACACTTATTGTATCTACTGTAGCAACTAGTAAGCAGCATGCATATCTGTGGCTATAACTAACCTAGAGATTAAGATGGGTGGGTGTGCTGGTTGTCAGGAGAAGGAAAAGAGAAGTGCATTTCATACATACATTAAAGTGCAACATATGGATTAAAATGTATACGCATGAGTAGGCGTGGAAAACAGGAAAAGTACCAGCACTCTTTTCATCGAAGGAGAGCATAAGAACTTAAATGTGTGTCTGGAATCAGTTGATTTACTATGTACTACATTTTTAAACTTTTCCTCTATCATCTGTGTTTCTCAGGCTTTATTGAAGCTAATCAGTGACTACTCCGTGGTAGCACTGAGTCCAAGCAGGGGAAATGCAGTAAAGGAGTCACCTATCAAGATAGTTCTCTTTGCTTTGCGTAAGATGTCTGAGCATGCTCTTTGTAGACACTCCATCCGCTCCTCTCAATTCTTTCCTGTTCTTGCTCAGTTAAAGCGCTCCCCTGATTCAACCATTGCTGAGTATGCCTCCCACATTATTATGAAAGTCAGTGAAGCATAACCAATATCATTCTAAAATCATGTATGATAGATATTTGGACTTCGTACAACAATGCTCATGGTCCTATTATTCTAGAGATATATATCCAAGTCGGACATTATATGAGAAGCCTTTGTATGTAAACAAGACACTCATATACCTCCTAAGGATAGTTTTAACACATCCTCCAATTTTCCAAAAGGAAAGAGATGGCAATGGAATTTATAGAATGATTCTACAGCATGCGATTGCTCAATCACCATCCTCAGGATAGTTTGTACTTGATATTACTTAAATATAGTTCATCTGTAGAACAATTTTTCACTTTAGCCCCATTTCAATTTTTTTTATTTAAATTGACCCTTTTTTTTATTTACCAAAACCAACCCAATTTTTTGATTAGCAGCTTAATCACCTTCCTAAACAGTCGGGGTTGGCAACCCCGACTATTTAGGACATTAATTTTTAGGGTTTAAGGCTTTTAATTAGGGTTTAACACCTTTTTAAATAGTTGGGGTTGGTAACCCCGACTGTTTAGGATGGTGATTAGGCTGCTATAAAAAAATCGGGTTGGTTTTTGTAAATAAAAAAAGGGTCGATTTAAATTTTTTTTTGAAATGAGACTGTTTTGAAAAATTGTTCTTCATCTGTAATACAGCTGATAGTTTATTTTCTTTCTTAATGTGAAGCATGCGGACGCAATGCAGCTTTTGTCTGCACTCTTCACGATTGAGTTGCCTTGCGTGCTCATCACTTCGAAATTTTTTATCAAGTGCAGATACGATTTGTTCTTGGGTGTCTTTTACTGTTTAGATCTTAGCTAGTTTTATTCCTGCATTTTCATCAGTTACCTCATTAGTAAATTTGAAACTTGGACACAATTACAGAAAAACAAAGAAACATCTTGAGCCCTCATCAGCCTAACGTACATCATCCATTACATCACATGTTCTTTTAAACAACCTACAGATTACAAACACACAGCATAAACATCTCATGACCCTGCACTGCTAAAACCTTAATACCTTCTCTTCTCAAAATAGCCTAGATACTTTCTCTTCTCAAAAGAGCCAATGAGGCACCTTCTTCTCAAAATTCTTCTCCTGTATAGTAACCAAGCTTGGCTTCCAGCCCTTGCTCGAATACTGTCTGCATAAAATCTCTGCCTTCTCCTCAAATCCCTCAACCATATTTACTTTCTCCATCTGACCATTCTGATCTCCATTCATCAACTCCTTCTCTTTCTCACTCTCTCCTACCATGCAATTTCCTAACAATGGAATCTTCATCGTTGGCTTCATCATCGTTGATCTATCTCGAAACAAAATGCGATAAGCCTCTTGGGCTGAAATGCCATTAGCCTTACCTCGTTCCATCGGAGCCATTAAGTAGACCTTGTTGGGGTCTAAACTATAGTCAGCAGGAAGCGGCAGTAACTTCGCACTTGAACTTGGCTTGAACTCCACCACAAAGTTTTGGGGATGCTCGAGCATTAGCTCAGCTACTGTGACCGATCGCTCAATCTCCTGAACTCTGCCATCCGGTAGCACGATTTTTCCAGCATAATGGCAAGAAGAGGAAATGTAGTTTCCCATTGCAAGTAGAGATCAATGAGGACTACAGGGAGTTCAGAAGTAGTTAGGCTCTATATAGAGAGGGAAGCGGTGACGAGCGTGCGAAGACCGCTTGTTATTTATTACAAGAGTTGATGTTGTCTGTGTTTCGTGTGTGTTTATTTTGAATGAGCGCATGCTTTGAGCTGGTCCTGTGACTAAATAATAAAGAAAGGGGGAAATTTTCAAGCAAATGGAGGGTTCGCTGAACTGCTGCATCTAGTTTTAGATGTGGGCTCAGTGGACTTTGGAAAAGGACTGAGACCTAATTTAAGGTGGGGCCCAGAAACTGAGTATGTGGCGGTCCGGTGTTGGCGCCTTTTTGGAGTTTGCTGTTTGTGTGGAATTCAGATGGAGCCGGTGGAGTTTGGAGTAAGTTTGCTGAGTGTGGAGAGCTTTAGGGAACGTAGTTGAGAGGGTAGACTGAAGACTTCGGATGGCGTTTGTTGTTATTTTTATTGCCATTTTTTATGTGTTAGTTAGGGGAAGGTTGATGGATCAACTGAAGCAAGTTTGATGTGGTTTTCTAATGGCTCAATTAAGAGTACCACAATACAAGGGATCTGTCTTGGATACTCCTCGTTGTTATTTGAAGGAACACTATGCTTTAAGCTTCTTTTTTTTGATTGTATGGAAATACTTCTTATGTGTTAGCTTGAAAATGTTTTTTTCAAAAAGTTGGTGGCTTGTGTAATCAAAATTTTGAGATTAATAAGTGGAGACCAATAATCTAGTTTAAATTATATTTCAATTTAATAATTTAGAGATTAAGTAGTTTAATTATAGAAAATAAAAGAAAATAAACTCCAAAGTCAAATAGGTTGTGACAATGTTATATCCTATTAATCACGTCTGAATTTAGACATTGTTGGCCACTTTGTTTTGATGATATTTAACAAACAAT
>BQKN01063864.1:57459-86578 GCA_022839385.1 Asparagus kiusianus | reverse complement strand
TAGATAATGAGGGTATAAAATTATAATAAAATGTGATTATCAAATACTCCTATGATTCACTTCATGTGTGGATCTCCTCAGATTGATGACCAGTTGCCTGGAGATATGTTTCCTGAGTCCACATTCCCTGAGAACCTTGAGGGTGGTTCTTTTGAAGGTACGTGCCTCCTCCCAAGTTAATTATAGGACTAGCCAATTCCTGACTAATGCAGCTATAATGTGATGTCTCTGAGAATTTTGTTTTGAATTTGACAGGAGCTTTTGTCGAGAATGATCCTGTTGAGCCGACTGCGAGACCAACTACCCCAGTTGATACCTCTGCAGCGGTTACACCCCCAGTACCCCCAGTGACTCAAGAGGGTATGAATTAAGCAACCGAGAATGTTATTTATTTCCTCCTCAAAATATTTTTGACGGATTTCTCCTTCTTTGTGTAGGGTCTTCTTCTCGACTTCATATCCTAGTGAAGGAATTGCTATCAGACAACGATCCTGAGAAGATCGTTCTCTGCATAGAACTTCGCTCCTTCTTCTCCTTCGTGAATGCTATGATTGGCAAACTCTTCCACGGTGGACTCTTCCTTCGCCAATTCAAGCCTTTCCTTGATTCCAAAGTCAATTTGATAAGGGAAGCAGGATATCCAGATTTGGCACAGGCTATAGTTGATGACCTCGATTGCCTAGATCATGAGCTTCAGATGTTTCGTGAGCTCCGAGATGCAGGCGCCTCCTCATTTATTGCTGCCGAGCTGGATACCCGCTTACAGTCATCGCGCGAGACTCAGATTCTTGCTGAGCTCGAGGTTCAGATGCAGCGGGACCGAGTAGATCGAGTTGAGACCAGCCTTACTTCTAGATCATCTTCGCTTGCCGAGCTCGACCTTTCTATTGCTTCTTGTGCGACCGAGATAGACCAGCTCAGAAGAGCACTCCGTGAAAAAGAGGAGACTATGGATATTCTTCAGATGACGAAAGCACAGGATCAGCAAACCCGCACTGCCTTATCTGATGAGTTGAAATCCTTAAAGCAGAAGCTAGTCGAGACAGAGGAGATTGCTGCGAGGACTTCAGCCACCACCGAGGAGTCCATCAGAACTGAACTTAGGCAAGCTTATGATGAGAAGCTGTCTAAGATCAGTCAGCAGATTTTTGGTCATGGGTTTGATGTATGATTTTGTTTGCTGAGTACTTTGACTTTTGATTCCTTTAGTGAAACTGGTTTTCATCTTCATCTTTATTATGATTCGTCATTCCGTTTGAAATGATTGACCATAATACTCATAGGATTTTTGGCAAACCCTCAGCCATCAACGGGTTTGATGAGCCTTTACCGACTAGCGTTTGAGTCGGGCTAGCATGCGGATTGTTTAAATTCGTTCGCATGTAATGTTGCGCTCAGAGATTGAATTCTCTGAGACTTTGTGCTATGATGTCGAATACATAGACTTTGCCATTGTTACGGGAATAGGCTACCCGGCGACACGTGTTAGGTGTTGGCTTTAGGATTTTTGGCTAACTCCCAGCCTTCAACGGATTTGATTAGCCTTTACCGACTACCGTTTGAGTCGGGCTAGCATGCGGATTGTTTAAATCCGTTCCGCACATGACGTTAAGCTAAAAGAGTTAACTCTTTTAGTGCTACGACATTGAATATGTAGACTTCGTCTTTCTCATGTGAAAAGACTAAACATCAACGTGTATGAGACGTTGACTTAGGATTTTTGGCAAATCTTCAGCCTTTAACGGATTTGATGTGCTCTTACCGACTACCGTTTGAGTCGGGCTTACATGCGGATTGTTTTAATCCGTTTCGCATGTGATGTTGTGCTAAATGAATGAACTCCCTTAGACTTTTTGCTACAACTTCGAATATGTAGACTTCGCCATTGTTATGGGAATAGGCTACCCAGTAACGTGTATTAGACGTTGTCTTATCCCTACTTAGGCTTCGGGACAAAGATCCCCAGAGTCAGGCTCTGGTATCTTTTTCTACGGATAAAGACCAAACCGGCGACGCGTGTTAGGCGTCGGCATATCCTTTCTTAGGATTTAGGATAAAATTCCCCATACGTGTAAGGCATGGATTTTGGTGTTATTAATAACAACCTGCCACAATGTTGAATATGCGGACGGGTGTTCTTTTTAATGGTTAAGAACTAACCGACAGCGCGTGTTAAGCGCAGACTTATCCTTACTTAGGTTTTGGGATAAAATACCCCAGAATCAAACTCTGGTGTCTTCTTCTTCGGAAAAAGACTAAACCGGCAGCGCGTGTTAGGCGCAGGCTTATCCCTGCTTAGGTTTTGGGATAAAATACCTAGGATGAATCCTAAATTGATAAATTTTGGAAAAAGAGTTGGTGTGGGAAAGGAAGAATTTTATATTCTATTCCCCAAACAAGGAAGGAAGAATTTTATATTCTATTCCTTGATTCTGGAAAGAAAGAATTTTATATTCTATTTCCAGTACAAGAAAGAAACTAGAAGTGGGATCTCCACTCCGAGAATCTGGAGGATCTAGATAAACTTACCTTTTATAGGATTGGTTATCTGATCGAAAGATGAGCTCTTCGTTTATCAAAGTGACATTTCAACTTCGGTTATAACCATGAGAAGGTTTAACCAAAGAGAAAAGAAAGGGAGTTCTTTCGTTTATCGAAAGGGGACTCTGAACTGAAAGTGGACCTCTTGTTCATGGAAAGAGTCAAGAGGTTCAGAAGAACATTTTTTGGTGGACTC
Organism: Asparagus kiusianus; assembly: GCA_022839385.1. Classification (NCBI taxonomy): domain Eukaryota; kingdom Viridiplantae; phylum Streptophyta; class Magnoliopsida; order Asparagales; family Asparagaceae; genus Asparagus; species Asparagus kiusianus. The sequence continues at coordinate 83,841 of BQKN01063864.1, read as the reverse complement.
ACGGTCAATTGGAATTGATCAGTGAGGGATTTTAGTGGTGAAAATGAATTTGGGTTATCCTCTAGAATATTAAGTGTAATATTCTTCAAGGAACTTCCCGATAAATGAGTTATCCTGAATGTACTAGGGATAGTATTTTTTTCAAAAACTTCCCATTTATTGGCATTAATTGCCTGACACCCTCTAGAGAAATTAAGCGATAAGCGCCGTTTGAATAGACTGTGTCTATTATAAACGATCCTTCCCACTTGGGTTCGAATTTACCTTTCTTCTTGGAGTTGAGGATTATTGGTCGGCGAGCAGCGAGGACCAGATCTCCTTCCTTGAAGCTTCTTTGGCTGACTCTTTTGTCAAAAGCCCTAGATATTTTGGCCTGATAAAACTCGATGTGTTGTTGAGCTTCCAGGCGCCTTTCATCTAACCTCTCGAGTTCTTTGAGACGTTTTTGATGCTGCTCTTCGGTCGTCATCTCCGTTGCGAGAGCGATCCGAAGGGAGGGGATTTGAATCTCCAACGGTAGCACTGCTTCACATCCGTACACCAACGAATAGGGGGTGGCTCCCGTAGGTGTGCGTATGGTGGTGCGATAAGCCCAGAGCGCTTCACCGAGTTTATCGTCCTAATCTCGCTTATTGGTTTTCACGAGTTTTGACAGGATCTTGATGATCGTCTTGTTGAAAACCTCAGCTAATCCATTAGCAGCGAGATAATAAACCGTTGACGAAACATCTTGAATTTTGAATTTGTCACAGAACCTGATGAAAGCGTTGCTTATGAATTGCGGACCGTTGTCATGAATGATCCGTCTCGGCACGCCGTGTCGGTATATGACATGATGCTTGATGAAGTTGATGACGTTATTCGTCTTCACTTCTTTAAGCGGAATTGCTTCAGCCCACTTTGAAAAGTAGTCCGTGATAGCGAGGATAAATCGATCACCTTTGACTGAAGGAGGAAAAATAGGACCGACAATGTCCATACCCCATGTCTCGAATGACCAAGACGTAGTTGACGTATGTAAACGTTCCGGTGGTTGGTGCATATAATTTGCATGCACTTGACAGGCTTGGCATTCTCGTGCGTATTCAATCGCATCACGGACCATTGTTGGCCAAAAATATCTCATTCTTCTGATTCGATCATACAGCTTGGGCCCAGGCTGATGCGCACCGCATTCTCCTTCGTGTGCTTCCTTAAGAACTTCTTTTGCTTCTTCGTTCGAAAGGCATCGGAGGAGCAAATCATCGTACCCTTGACGGTATAATGTACGGGTATCGGTATTGTAAAAGAATCGTGGCGCTCTTCGGCGAATAGATTCTCTTTCTTTTACATCCTCCGGCAAAATGCCATATTGGACATAATCAATGATGGGAAAGCGCCAATCTCGGGACTCAGACCCGATTTGGGTTGAGTTCACCTCTTTGGCGTTTACGTTTCTATTATCGTCCTCTTCGATATCCATATTGTATATGGGTATACAGAGTTGATGTGATCTTACTGTGACTAGTAGTTCAGTTTCGGGCGGCTGCGCGAGTGATACCGCTAGTGCTGCCAGTGCATCCGCATAAGCGTTCTGGAGACGAGGGATGTATTCAATATAGAATTCTTCAAAAGAATCCGCTATTTTGATGACCTCCTGGTGGTACGGAATCAGATCTGGGTTCCTGACTTCATACTCTCCACGAACTTGGTTGACTATCAATTGAGAATCCCCAAAAGCTTCGAGATATTCGACCCCCAGCTCTGTGAGAGTCTTGGCTGGTCCCCGTTTTGCCACTCCTTGCTCAGCTAATTGATCACCAGGAGATGGATATTTGAAGTGATACTCATTTCTACTCCGGGTCGCAAAGACTTCCTGTTCTTCGTCGGAAAGCGGAAAGGTAGGACCTTCATCGCCGTCTTCTTCGAAGATTGCGGAAGTTGCATGACAAGCCTTTCCTTTGCCCTTTCTTTTCGAAGATGTTGTCCACTGTTCATCTTCAATGAGGTCGGGGTGAACCCAGAGAATTTCGCCGTTTGGGGCTGTGTGTGGCACAAGTCCCTTTTGGCGCTGTCCATGTGGGTCATCATTCACCGTCTTCATTGCCACTTTGGTGATGCGTTTCGGCTCGAACCAAGTTGTAGGCACCGATCCGAAACTGATTGACACCGCGTTTGCTCCCACATTCTTGGCCGGTTTCGAGGTTATGACCCCTACGTCGATTAACGCCTGGATCTTGTCCTTAAGGTGGTAGCATGACCTCGTAGGGTGATGGACCGCTCTGTGGTATGCGTAGTACTTCGGATCCGTCACTTTGCTGGCTCCCTCTTGATCCACGATCGCTGGCAGCTGAATTTTGTTGTTCTCCAACAAGTACTTGAAGATGCCAGGAACTTCATCATCCTTGAAGGAGTACACTTTAGGAAACTTCGGCTCTGAAGATTTTTGCTTCTGAGACCGTTGCTGCCAATGCGGCTGGGATTGTTGTGGCGCTTGTTGTTGCTGCTGTTGCTGAGGTTACAATTAAAAAGTTTGGTTAGCATCAACGGCATTAGCATGAGCTTTACCTTTTCCTTTCGGGTTGAAGTTCTGTTTCGGAGGATTTGTTGCCGGTTGGCCTCTCTCCGCCTTCTTTCTCCTGAGGAATCGCTCAGCTTGCTCCCCTCGGACCTTCAAATCCTTCAATGTCTTGGATGGTGTTGTGCCCATTGTTTCCAACACGTCCAGCGAAAGGTTGTTGTGGCAGGTCTGGAGGATGAACTCCTCAGTGATCGGATCCCGGCAATTCATCGCCTTGTTCCGGAACCTTTTGACGAAAGTGTCGACTAACTCCCCGTCTTTCTGCTTCTCATCGAGCAACGATCCGGTGGATATCTCGGTATCGTCATCAAAGAAATTTGTGAGGAACTTCGTCTCCATGTCGTCCCAGCTGTTTATGCTACAGTACCGCCGGTGGATATCTCGGTATCATTAGTGGTTTCGAACTCGCAAACCTCACTAGGGCTATCGCCTAGTGCTCGTGTGCATAAAGCTCTACATGAACTTGAAGCCGGATCCTCCAAAGCTTGTTGGATCGCCTCCAATTCCCCTTGATGTGCTTCAATAAATTTCCATAAGTTGTAAGCACTATCAAAATGAACAAACTTGTTAGATATAGATGAGTTAAAAGCATTTAGCAAATATTCTAACAAAATGTTGTTCATAGTAAACATTCGATGATCATTTTTATTCCATTTGGATTTCTCTAAAATGGGCACAATATAAGCATCATCTATAATTTCCCATAAATCAAAATGTTTAGATTTAACAAATAGCTTAAATCTAACACACCATTGGGCATAGGGGAAATTATCTAATCTAGGAGCAACACTAGAGTCATAGCCTAAACAAGATGCATTATTCATATCCATAAATTGTAAAAATATGCAAGCAAGATGCAAATGCAATCAAAACAAGATTAGCACAAAAAGATAACTTGGATCTTTAACTCAAGGCGGTTAGTCCTTAAATCAAAGAGCACCAAGCTCTGATACCAATTGTTAGACCCTAGAGGGGGGTGATTAGGGTCTTATGCTAATCTAATCCGATTTTATGCCAATTAAAACTAATTCAAATATTATTCTTGCAAGATAGATATACAATATGATATGAGCAAGAATATGCAATATGAACAATGAGATATATCCTATATGGTAGAAATATATGCAAGGATATATAAACAACACAAGGGTAAACAATCTAAACTAGATAGTGGATGATATAGAAATAAGCAATGCACAATGGCGATATAAGATATGAACATAAATATGAATGAACCCCAAAGCACACTCAAACAAGCGATATGATCACGGAGTTCGGACCTTCCGTCCTACGTCTCCGCTCCCCACTCCCGGGAAGAAATCCACTAACACAATCCGGTTTGGAAGCCGGAACTTCTTCTACACACTCAGTTTTCTAGCTAACCGAAAACTCTACAACTCACACTCTTGCAATCACACTCTACACCCACTAAGTGTTGGACCTAGCCGTGTCTCCCTCAAGTGCTCGGTTACAACCTCTCCCTAGGCACGTCAACCGACGCCACTCCTCTTGGGACGATCCCCGACTCTCACCACACACTCCTCACTCGGTGTACAAGTGTATTACAAAGTGATCTCACAATTAAGCACAGATACAATAAGTGATTGTTCTCTAATATGGATGAGAACTCTATGAAGGCTCACACTCAATTGTTACAATCACTCACCACCCAACTATACTATGTATGAAAGATACAATAAGCTCAAATGTGGGTGTGTGTAAACAATGAGTGAAATCAAAATTAAAACTAAACTCAATTAAAATCTAACATATAGAAATTATAAACAAAATAACAAATAGCTAGAAATGAGTTTAGAGATTCTTCTCTGAATAACAAGATGGAGAGATGGAGATTGAAGCCCAAATAAGAAGATAATCTCCTTCACTTGTGAAAACCAAACCAGCTTTAAACCAAACCCTTAAACAAACTTAAACAAGATTAAACCCCTTTTTAAAACCCTTGTTAAAAACTTCTTGATCAGTTGAAAACTGAGATCAAAGAGGGTTTTTATAGCCTCCAAAACCTCAGCCAAAAACCCCAAACAAAATGACCAAAAAACCACCTGCAACGGCTCTAGAAAGAGCCGTTGGGACTCCAGCGGTCGACCGATAAAAATCGCGGTCGACCGCGAACAAGATCAGAAACTCAGGAGACATCCAGAGAGTCCGTCGGTCGACCGGCGAAAAATTCGGTCGACCGGAGGTACTGTAGCAGGTATGCCCGATTTTGTAAAATAGGTTAAAAATAGTAAAACAGTTCAAAAAATTATGAAATTTTGAGGGAAGGTTCTAGACATGTATAAAAACATGTTAGAGAAAGAATTTCTAAAAAAACATTTCCCAGTTGAGAGAAATAAATGTTTGAACACAGAAATACAGTTTCTGAAAATCTGCTGTGATATATGATTTTGTAAAATCAATTAGGCACAGTAAATCAACTCCAAAAATAGTAAAAACTGGAGGAAAGTTTCTAAACATATAGATAAACATGTCAGAGAAAGAATTTTTTAAATATCACTTCCCATTTGCGAAAACTCATTAGTTTTGTAAAACATGCACGAACATGTGCACAAACGAAAACGTGAATTTGTAAATTCCTTTAAACATAACAAATCAATTTCAAACTTGATAAAACTTTGAGAAATGTTTGCAAATGATATTTTGAGCATGTTACAAAAAGAATTTTCCAATTTTCATTTCCCAATTGTGAAATCTCATTATTTTGCAAAAGTGTTCAAAACATGAAAACTCAAAATCATGCATGTATATATATAACTATATATATACATAGAAACCAAATACGTGTGTGTATATGATATTGAGCTTAAGGTACTTAACACACATAATATAAAACCTAAACTAGATTACCCAAGCCGATCTTGATCTTCAATAAGCTTGACTTGGTACACTTTGCGGATGAAGCTTGAACTTGATCTTTAACTTTGAATTGCAAGGCTTCACTCCACTATTCCTCCAACCTCCATTGGATATGATCGTTGAAGCTCTATTCCATCCATCCTCCAACTATATTGTTTGTCTACAATAAGTACGAAAACACAAATACTAGACAAACAACATTAGTGGTAAATTGTTTGTTAAACATCATCAAAACAAGAAGGCCAACAAGTTGCACTCAGACAGTACCGCCCGAATGAGCTTTGAACAAGGACACTGAGTTTCGAGCCTTCGAGGGCTTCTCTTTCTGGATTTGCTCATACCCCCAGCATGATAGTACAACTCATCCGTTTGAAAGTCGGAGCAACCTATCGTGTGTTGGCACGATTTCCCAGGTATAACGTCATCGTCATCAGACGACAACGTTTCCTTCTGAGGCTGAATTGCCTTCTTTGGGCTTTCAAGAGTCACGCGCCTCGAAACGTGCCTTTGTGGGCGTGAATCTTCAGCGGGCTCCTGCACTTCGATGCGCAAAGTTGTGCGCTTGGGTGCCACAATTTTCTCCAAATGTTGAGGGTTGCGGCGACCCCCAGCATGTTGAATCGTTTGGAACTTCTTCATTGGCCCTAACCGTTCTTGGACTGGGGCTTTGCCTCGTTCTTTGGGAAGTGGACCGAGGCGCTCCAAAACCGACCTCCTCTTCTGGGACGATCCTGCGAGATCTCCCGGAGCAGTTGTGGAAGTGATCGGCGGTTTGGATTTACTCGCCGGAAGTTGTACTTTCGACGATTGCTGTTGTTGCTCCTTGGTCTGAATTGCCGCTTCAGACTTCGGCCTCCAAACCTTGCGTGTTGATGGCGGCTCCTTGGCCACCTCCTTCTGCACCCTTCTACGGGCTTCTTCAGCTTTGGCCCGTGCTTGCGCTGATAATGCGCGACGTTTGCGGATGCGCTCCTCCAGCGTCGAGCGATTCCGTTTGACACGGACCCATTCCATCGTTGATGGCTTGGAGGAACCACCATTCATTTGTTGTTGAGGCTGTTTGCCTCGTTTGCTCTTCAGATCCGCATTGTAGCGGACCCCATCGACAGACTCCATGGCCTTTGCGAATTGCTTCGCAAGGCGTTGACGCTGCCTCTGGCGAGCTCTCTTAGAGAGAGTCACCACGCCTTCAATGGCGGATTTGACCTGCTTAGAGGCCGGTGGGACTTCACCCGACGCAACTTCGGCGTCGATCGGGGTGAGGTTGTCGTTGGTGGCTTCAACTTCTTCGCACCAGCGAACTTTTCTCCTGGAGGAGAACTTCTGGGATTTCTTAGACTTACGGGGGGAGGTTGATCCAGACGAGGACACGTACTCCTCGTACTTCTGCTGGTCGAACTCATACTCGACCTCCTCCACGACCGGGATCGAGATCCGCGGCTGCGACGCTCCGATCTCGACAGCGAGATCGGTGGCTCCCACTGTGGTCGCCAGATTATTCACGGGAAAAATGGTTTTCTTCATTGATGATTCCATTGCACTCTTAAATAACAACTTTTTGTGTTACAAAAAGATCCGGTCTTTTTATAAGATCCGGTTACAATGAAAATCAAACAAAAAATGAAAATTACAACTTTCCTTATTTGTCGAACAAATCGCGAGCTCCTGTTATCCGGTCACTCGCTTGCGTAGGTTGTTTGCCTGCGCCGATGGTTGATCCGTTGACCACCGCACGATCTAGATCCGAACAGATCTACGCAATATCACGAGTATTATCTCACCAAGGAAATAATAGCCGGAGGGATTATTTCACCAAGGAAACAATTGCTCAAATCTCGGGATCAAAGACCAAGCTTTGATCCGGAGTATAGCAACGTAGATCTGAAGATTTGGTTCCCTCGAACTCCTGCCTTTTGTGATGCGGGTGCTCATCAAGAACCAGATCCAAACGTCCAAGTCTTCAAGCCTTCAAGAACTCAAAATCAAGATCTCAATCCGGCAGAGTTTCGGCACTCCAAAAGTCCTTCCCCCCGTCCTCCAAAATGATGAATCACCCCGCCTATTTATAGGCAACCAGATCTATGCATTTGGCACAGATCTGGGCGGCTACCTCAGGGTGGCTCGGCACTGGGCCGAGCCACCCTGAGGTGGCTCGGTTTTGGCCGAGCCCCCTCGGGGTGTTGTTCTCCGTCGTTTCCCGTCTTGCGATTCTATAGTTGATTTATCTGGACTTGATTTGACAGTCTGGATCTTCATTTGGTAGTAAATCCGCCTTGGTGTTCGAGTTCGAATCCGTTTTATGGTTGGACGACTCGTTGACTTCCCGAACCGTTGGATTGGTTCCGCACGCGAATGCATTCTGTTGCTCGCGTGTAATTCGTTGAACACGCCGCCTCGTCACTCGATGGTTCGTTGATTCGTCGAATTCCCGTGTCGAGCTATGCTAAGGGACCTATAGGCAATTTTATATGCCTACACAAACAACTGAAGCTCAACGGGAAGAAGTGTGAGTTTGGGAAGGACGAGTTGGTATATCTTGGCTTCATCATGGGGAAGGGCCAGAGGAGGATAGATCCGAGTAAGGTGGCGGTGATCACGAAGTGGCCGACGCCAAAGACAGTGACTGAGGTGAGAAGCTTCATGGGGGCTTGTCAATATTTACGCAAGTTCATTCGACATTTTTTGACTTATGCGGCACCATTACATGGCCTCACAAAGGCTAAGGTTCAGTTCGAGTGGGGGAGGACGCATGCAGAGACTTTTCAGTTGCTAAAGAGGAAGATCTCGGAGGCACCGGTGTTAGCTTCGCCGAATTTACAGCGGACTTTCGAGGTGGAGACTGACGCATCTAGTTATGCGATGGGCACAGTGTTGATTCAGGATGGGAAACCAGTGGAATACCATTCTGTGATGTTTACGGGTGCTATTGCGAACTACCCGACCTATGACAAGGAGTTCTATGCACTTTATCAAGCGATTAAGCATTGGAGGGTGTACTTGTTAGGGAAGGAGGTAGTTGTGCACTCGGATCACAAGCCGTTGGAGTTCTTACATGCTCAGACGAAGCTACAGCAGGTGCGGCTCATGAAGTGGATGTCTTATTTGATGGCTTTCGACATCATTATTAGGTACAAGAAGGGGGCGACAAACAAGTTGGTCGATATATCATCTCGTCCGTCGGTAAGGGCTTTATTGGTGGCGACACGTATTCAGCCCTTGGTTCCTTTGGAGTATGTACAGCTGTACGCATCTAGTAGAGACTTCGGTAATGTGTTCGAGTAGGTGAAGGCTGGTCAAAGGGGGGGAGTATGCACTTGGAGAAGATGGCTTGTTGTATCGGGGAACATCACTATGTATTCCGTAGGATGGTGATAGGTTGCAGTGGATTAGAGAGGCACATACTTCACATGTGCAAGGACATTTTGGAATTCAAAAGACACTTCTCAATCTACGACGACATGTGTTTTGGCCACGGATGCTTGATGATGTGACTAAGTATGTTGGAGGGTGTAAGTTATGCTGTATTTCGAAGCCTTCTAACAGGAAGAGGGGATTGTACCTACCACTACCGGTTCCTTCTAGGCCGTGGGAGAGCATATCTATGGATTTTCTAGGAGGGTTGCCAACTACCAAGCGCGGGCATGACTATTTGTACATTGTGGTGGACTGGTTCAGTAAGATGGTGTTTTTGATTCCTTGTAAGAAGACCGTGATGGGAGCGGGTGCAGCACAGTTATTCTTCGAGCATGTGTGGAAGCATTTTGGGTTGCTGAGTTTGATAATTTTGGATCGGGATAGCCGTTTTCTCGAACATTTTTAGGATTCTTTGTGGAGTTTGATGGACAATAAATTGAAGAAGAGCATGACCTTTCATCCACAAACAAACGGACAAACGGAGGTAGTTGTTAGCCCTTATGTTTTGATGATGTTTTACAACCACCATTAATGGTACTAATGGCTTATTGAGTGCAAATGTAGCAAATTCATTTATCAAGCTTGTTAGTGCCATTCATGGAGGATTGGATGGAATATACGCTACAATGATGATATCCAAAGGAGGAGGAGGCATAGTGATGAAGCAATGCTATTTCAATAACAACAAATTCATATAAAAGCTTCATCCAAACTCAAGCTATATCAAGACTCAAGAATTGTATTCTATGTGAGGATATTAGCTAGTTTTTATTCTCTCTCTAGTATTAGAATGTAGGCAAAGAGTTATTGATTTCACTTGAAGCTATTGGGACTCACACACACGTTTTCATACTTATGCTTTTAAGCGTTTTTCACAAAATACTATTTTTCACAAGTATGAGGATCTATCTAAAAAATTCTTTTTTTAAACAGTTTGTTTTTAGTATTAAAAACATTTTACAAAGTTTCATAATTTTCAGAGGTCAAATAAATATTTTCTAAATATTTCTGTTTGAGTCAAAATACTGTTCTGGAATGTATCTGAATGCGGTCGACCGCACCGGTCGACCGCACTTAAGATCATTCGTCACTGGGCTCCAGAGAGTTTGTCGGTCGACCGGTGTGATCGACCGAAAGCTCACTTTTTCTATCGGTCGACCGCACCGGTCGACCGATGAAGTCTCTGCTTGTTTTATTTATTTTCAGACCTGCTCGCGGTCGACCGGTTGTTTTGTCGGTCGACCGAAAATCCTTTTGGTCAACCGAGACTTTTTTCAACGGTCGTTTGCCTTGTTTACTGTGCTATCACTTAACTGTGTTTGGCATAGTCTGAGGCACAGTCTGTGTAGGAGATTATTTTCTTAATTGGGAAGATTGGGTTGTGATTTTAAAATGATTAATCTCTCCTATTTAAACCCATACTTCTTCATCTTCCTGTGCCCTAACTTCTGCAAAAACCAGAGAGATGCTTCTTTCTGAGAAAAATTTTCAAAATCTGTTCTCTGTGTTTTTTCTCTGTGTTTTTGTGTGTGTTCACTTCCTAGCTTCAGTATTCTTTCTCTTTGCTATAGGGACTTGTAAAGAGAGAGTCTTGCACTATTTCTACTGCTTTGTTAGTGTGATCTTGTGTAGATCAACTGTGAGGGAGTGTGATCTGTTGAGATCAACTGTGTAGTGTGAGATCGTGAGGGGATCGCTGTGTAGATGAAGTTCCAACTTCTAAACCGGGTGTGTAGTGGATTTTTCCTCGAGAGTGGGGAGCGGGGACGTAGGTCAGCGGACTGAACCTCATTAACACATCGCGCGTCAAAGAATAACGATTCCTAACCCTATCTCATTTACTTTGATTGCATTAGAATATTGTGGTTTGCTTGTCTTAATTTTTTATTGCATAATTAGAGCCTCTTGACCCTAATCACCCCCCCTCTAGGGTCCAACAATTGGTATCAGAGCTTTGGTCTCTATACTAGTTTTTGGTTTAACCGCCTTAGAGAAAAGATCTAATGGAGGCTTCTTTAAATATGCATATGTTAGAAGGACAATCCACCTCTAGACCACCACTCTTCACCGGAAGTAATTTTGCCTATTGGAAGGCTAGGATGAGAATTTATCTTCGTTGCATTGATCTTGACATCCTAGAGCTCATAGAAAAGAAATATGTAGAGAAGTCCAAAGTCGGGAACATGACCGATGGAGAAAGGCACCAAGCCAATCTCAATGCTAAGGCCATGAACGCCTTAATCTGTGGTCTTTCCCCCAATGAATACAATAGAGTTTCCACATGTGCAACCGCATACGAAATTTGGGAAAAATTATGTATCACACATGAAGGAACCCCCCCAAGTTAAGGAATCTAAGATTAGTGGGCTTATGCATGATTATGAGTTGTTTAAAATGCTTCCAAATGAATCCATTGATGCTATGTTTTCCCGTTTTACTAATATCGTTAATGAATTACATGGTCTTGACAAGCAATTGTCTATTCAAGAGATGAACTACAAGATACTTCGCTCTTTGACTCCGGCATGGGAGCCCAAAGCTACGGCCATTGAGGAAGCTCATGACCTTACCACTCTAGCTCTCGATAGTCTCATCGGAAAGCTCAAGGTCCATGAGAAGAAGCTCAAAGGGAAGGAGAAGGAGGAAGTGCCATCACGGGAAGTTGAGGAGCCATCACCAAAGTTGAAGACCATAGCTCTCAAAGGAGCTAGTGATAACTCCTCTTCGTCATCGGATAGTGAAGTTGATTTTTCTAGAGAAGTGGCTCATCTCTCTAGAAGAATCTCTAGACTCATAAAAATGAACAAGAAATTTAGTTCCCGATCTAACAACAAATTTTCCTCTCGTGTAGTAAATGTTTTGAGTGCAATGAACCGGGCCACATCGCTAAGGATTGCCCCAAGCTCAAAGAAAAGTACATGAAGTACAAGAAGAAGAAGGCTATGTATGCCGGATGGGAAGAATCCGAACCAAGTGATTCTGATAGTGATGAAGAAGGAGCAAAACTTGCTCTTCATGACCCCAACATTTGTTTCATGGCACATGATCATGAGGTAATATCCGAGACCAAAAGTGAATCTTTCTACATGTAATGTGACATAGCTACGGCTTTAGAAAAATTGAACTTTGAATTTAAAAAAATGTCTAAAGAATATTCTTCTTTTAAAAAGTTGCATGCTTCTTGTGATATTAAGCTAGAAAAATTAACAACCTCTCTTGCACTAAAAGATGAATTGCTAGGAGATCTCGATTTCGAGAATAAGCAATTAAGATCAAAGATTGAAAGACTAGAAATTGAGAGTTGTAGGACTAGACCCACTCATGCTTATGCTAACTATGTTCACCATGGTAGAAATAAGTTTCATGGTTCTCACACCCATACATACAAAAGAAATTTTGTGTGCACATATTGTATAAAACATGGACACATTTCTACTCACTGTAGGATTAAAGACAACCGTGATTTTTATGGAATGATATGGGTACCCAAAGGTACCAAGACTACTAACCACCAATGACCCAAGACTTGGGTACCTAAAGCTACTACATCTTCATCTTCATCTTTTGTAGGGAACATCACGGCAACGACATAAGGAGATGTGGTACCTTGATAGTGGTTGCTCACATCATATGACGGGCAACAAAGAGTTATTTGCAACCCTATCAAGGATTGAAGGAGGTAGTGTCTCCTTCGGCGGTGGTGAGAAAGGTAAAATTATTGGTATTGGTTCTATTGGTAAGAAACCCTCACCCGTTATTGAAGATGTTTATTTGATTAATGGTTTGAATCATAATCTTCTTAGCATTAGCCAATTGAGTGATAAAGGTTTTGATATTTCATTCAAACCGGATAAATGCATCATTAGTATTAATGGGAAAATTGTTTTTATTGCTAATCGCAAATCTAATGTATACATTTTTTAGATGAATGAATTAGTGAATCAAGATGTGAAATGCCTTGCGGCAATTGATGAAAACCCTTGGATTTGGCACAAGAGACTTGGACATGCAAATATGGAGTTAATATCAAAATTGTCTAAGAGAAATCTTGTAAAAGGATTACCTAGCTTGCACTTCATCAAAGATACTATATGTGAGGATTGTGCCAAAGGTAAACAAACAAAATCTTCTTTCAAATCCATCAATGAGGTATCAACTTCTAAACCCTTGTAATTACTTCATCTTGATTTGTTTGGTCCTATGCGTGTTACCTCTCTCGGAGGCAAACACCATGTTTTTGTGATTATTGATGACTTCTCTCGTTTTACATGGACAATATTTCTTACAAAGAAAAATGATGGTTTTGAAGAATTTGCTAATCATGTCAAAAGAATTGAAAATGAAAAAGATTTGAAAGTTGTTAAAATAAGAAGTGATCATGGTGGTGAATTTCAAAATGAATTTTTCTATGATTTTTGTGCTCATCATGGTATAACTCATATGTTTTCCGCTCCTAGAACACCACAACAAAAAGGTATTGTTGAACGGAAAAATCGCACAATACAAGAGATGACATGCACTATGCTAAACTCTTTTGATTTACCAAAATATTTTTAGGCGGAAGCCGTTAATACGGCTTGCCATGTTTTAAATCGTGTTTTGATTAGACCAAAGCTTAAGAAAACTCCTTATGAACTTTTTTATGAAAAAACTCCTTTTATTGGTTTCTTTTGTATATTTGGTTGCAAATGTTTTATTTTAAATACAAAAGATCACCATGATAAATTTGATTCCAAAATTGATGTTGGTATTTTTTGGGTTATGCACCTCGAAGTAAGGCTTATAGGATCTTCAATAAACGAAGTCTCGTTGTTGAAGAATCTATAAACGTTACTTTTGATGAGACTAATGTTGGTTCTTAAGTTGTTCTACCTAGGCAAAATGATGATGATGATGTTGAGGGAGGATTGGACTTCTTGCAAATCAATGATACTCCCTCTATAGAAGCTCAAAAGGATGTGGATAGCTCCAATGCTCATGAACAAGTTGAACTTCCTAAAACTTAGAAATTCGCATCACATCACCCAAATGAACAAATTATTGGGAGCCCTTCAAAAGGAGTTATTACTCGCTCAAAAGCTTTGAGTGAGTGTGGTAATGTTACATTCTTATCTCATCTAGAACCTAAAAAGATTAATGATGCTTTAAATAATGAATTTTGGGTTTTGGCTATGCATGAAGAACTAAATAATTTTCAAAGAAATAATGTTTGGAAGTTAGTTCCTAGACCTAACAATGCTAGTGTTATTGGTACTAAATGGGTTTTTAGAAACAAACTTGATGAACATGGTATTGTTACTAGAAATAAAGCTCGTTTGGTTGCCCAATGATACAATCAAGAGGAGGGCATAGACTATGATGAAACCTTTGCACCGGTTGCAAGGTTGGAATCTATTAGGATGTTTTTGGCATTTGTTAGCTTTAAAAATTTCAAACTATTTCAAATGGATGTTAAAAGTGCCTTTTTAAATGGTTTTATAGAAGATGAAGTATATGTTGAGCAACCCCCCGCTTTCATAGATCATGTTTTCCCTAATCATGTTTACCGGGTTCAAAAAGCTTTATATAGGTTGAAACAAGCTCCTAGGGCTTGGTATGCTCGCCTCTCTAGTTTTCTTGTTGAAAATGGTTTTTCAAAAGGAACTATTGATAACACTCTTTTTGTGAGAAAAAGAAAAAATGATTTCATTTTAGTTCAAATATATGTGGATAACATCATTTTCGGTGCTACTAATGAATCCTTGTGCAAGGAATTTTCTAAAGTTATGCAGGATCACTTTGAGATGAGTATGATGGGAGAGCTTACATTCTTTCTCGGGCTCTAAGTCAAGCAAACTAAGGATGGGATTTTCATTTCACAAAGCAAGTATGCGAAGGAATTAGTTAAGAAATTCAATTTGGAGAATTCTAAGCATGCGCCTACTCCCATGAGTACTAGTGTTAAGCTTGATGCAGATGAGAGTGGTGAAAATATGGATCAAAAACTATACCGATGTATGATAGGTAGTCTTCTTTATCTTATCGCTAGTAGACCCGATATTATGTTTAGTGTGTGTGCATGTGCACGTTTTCAAGCATCTCCTAAAGCATTTCATTTAATTACGGTTAAAAGGATCATAAAATATGTTAATAGAACTTTTAATCTTGGTTTATTTTATCCAAGAAGTACCTCTTTTGATTTATATGGTTTTTGTGATGCCGACTTTACCGAATGTAAGGTAGATCGCAAGAGTACTAGTGGAACATGCCAATTCTTAGGAAATTCACTTGTTTCTTGGGCTTCCAAGAAACAAAATTGTGTTGCATTGTCCACTACGGAAGCGGAATACATTGCCACCGGCTTATGTTGTGCTCAAGTTTTATGGATGAAACAAAGCTTAGTTGACTATGATTTGATTTTTCAAAATATCAAAATCTTTTGTGATAACACAAGTGATATAAATATTTCCAAAAATTCGGTTTTGCATTCTAGAACTAAGCATATTGATGTGCGCCATCATTTCTTACGCGATCATGTAGAAAGACAAGATGTATCCCTAGTCTTTGTTGACACAAAATCTCAATTAGCGGATATATTTACTAAGTCTCTTGGAGAGGATAATTTTTGTCGCATAAGAAATGGCTTGGGCTTATGCAATATGTGATAGTTCTAAATTGTTCGCTTCTTTTCTCTTTACCCCATTTTTGATGGTGACAAAGGGGGAGAGAAATCTCCTCATTTGTTGCATATACTTAGGGGGAGCTCATAGATAGGGGGAGCACCTATCTATAAGCTACTTTATTTTTGCTCTTATAAAATGGTTGGTTGTCATCATCAAAAAGGGAAAGATTGTTAGCCCTTATGTTTTGATGATGTTTTACAACCACCATTAATGGTACTAATGGCTTATTGAGTACAAATGTAGCAAATTTATTTATCAAGCTTGTTAGTGCCATTCATGGAGGATTGGATGGAATATACGCTACAACGATGATATCCAAAGGAGGAGGAGGCATAGTGATGAAGCAATGTTATTTCAAGAACAACAAATTCATATAAAAGCTTCATCCAAACTCAAGCTATATCAAGACTCAAGAATTGTATTCTATGTGAGGATATTAGCTAGTTTTTATTCTCTCTCTAGTATTAGAATGTAGGCAAAGAGTTATTGATTTCACTTGAAGCTATTGGGACTCACACACACGTTTTCATACTTATGTTTTTAAGCGTTTTTCACAAAATACTATTTTTCATAAGTATGAGGACCTATCTGAAAAATTCTTTTTTTAAACAGTTTGTTTTTAGTATTAAAAACATTTTACAAAGTTTCATAATTTTCAGAGGTCAAATAAATATTTTCTAAATATTTCTGTTTGAGTCAAAATACTATTCTGGAATGTATCTGAATGCGGTCGACCGCATCGGTCGACCGCACTTAAGATCATTCGTCACTGGGCTCTAGAGAGTTTGTCGGTCGACCGGTGCGGTCGACCGAAAGCTCGCTTTTTCTATCAGTCGACCGCACCGGTCGACCGATGAAGTCTCTGCTTGTTTTATTTATTTTCAGACCTGCTCGCGGTCGACCGGTTTTTTTGTCGGTCGACTGCAAATCCTTTCGGTCAACCGAGACTTTTTTCAACGGTCGTTTGCCTTGTTTACTGTGCTATCACTTAACTGTGTTTGGCTCAGTCTGAGGCACAGTCTGTGTAGGAGATTATTTTCTTAATTGGGAAGATTGGGTTATGATTTTAAAATGATTAATCTCTCCTATTTAAACCCATACTTCTTCATCTTCCTGTGCCCTAACTTCTGCAAAAACCAGAGAGACGCTGCTTTCTGAGAAAAAATTTCAAAATCTGTTCTCTGTGTTTTTTCTCTATGTTTTTGTGTGTGTTCACTTCCTAGCTTCAGTATTCTTTCTCTTTGCCATAGGGATTTGTAAAGAGAGAGTCTTGCACTATTTCTACTGCTTTGTGAGTGTGATCTTGTGTAGATCAACTGTGAGGGAGTGTGATCTGTTGAGATCAACTGTGTAGTGTGAGATCGTGAGGGGATCGCTGTGTAGACGAAGTTCCGGCTTCCAAACCGGGTGTGTAGTGGATTTCACCTCGAGAGTGCGGAGCGGGGACGTAGGTCAGCAGACCGAACCTCGTTAACACATCGCGCGTCAAAGGATAACGATTCCTAACCCTATCTCATTTACTTTGATTGCATTAGAATATTGTGGTTTGCTTGTCTTAATTTTTTATTGCATAATTAGAGCCTCTTGACCCTAATCACCCCCCCTTTAGGGTCCAACAGTAGTCAACCGGACTATGGTGCATATGTTGCGGGGGTATAATTCCAGGCATCCCAAGACTTGGGATGAAAGCTTACCATATTTACAGTTTGCTTTTAATCGTGCGATTCATGGATCTTTGGGAAAGTCACCGTTTGAGACTTGTACGGATTCTTATCGCCGAGTCCGTTTGATCTTGTGTTTTCGAGTGAAACTATGACAGACGACAAGGAGGGGAATGAAAGACAACATGCTCAGCGATTTCTGGAGAAGATTGCGCATATTCATGCCTCAGTTGAAGCACAGTTGAAGAAGTCACAAGCAAGGTACAAGGCGAAGCATGATCAACATCGGGTTCCTTGTAACTTTGGCGTGGGCGATATGGTGTGGCTGAAATTGAGTAAGGAAAGGCTCAAGGGAGAAGGGAAGAAGTTGAGACCGATACGTTATGGTCCATTTCGGATTCTCGATCAGATTGGCGATAACGCTTTCAAGCTCGATTTACCACCTTACGTAGGCATGTATTCGGTGATCAATGCCGAGTACTTGAAGTTGTTTGAACCTCCATTACTGGATGATGAAGGTGATGACAAGGTGATATTGCCACATGTTGAAGACTTGTGGTTTGATAGAGAGGAGCCGCTGAAGGAAGATTGCATTTTGGAGTGAAAAACGACCACGACGAGGCGGGGAATGAAGGAGTCATTTCTCATTAGACGTCAAGGTCAAGTTCCTAGTAAGGCTAAATGGTTCAACAAAGAAGGAGGGCCTCGCGAGTTTCCTCAGCTGAAGTTCTAACTTGAACGGGACTTCAAGTTTCTAAAGAGGGGACCCATGATACGGGTGTATCTTCTCTTCGGAACTTAGCGATCCTCATGGGAGCTTGAGGATAGATGATTCTCATGATAGCATGAGAATAGAGGTGTCAAACAGTACAAGGGAATGCAGGAGGAAGCGTGGAACGAGACGGCGAGCAGAAGAATCAAAGTATCTAGTTTTCAGCCTGTGAGTCGACTCATAACAGTCATGAGTCGACTCATCAGGTTGAGTCGACTCATGACTGTCATGAGTCGACTCATCACTGGTTTTTGAGTTTTGTCCAGTTTCTAACGAGTCGACTCATATCAGTCATGAGTCGACTCATCGATGGTTTCCTGGTTCGTTTGGGTTTCTGTTCACACGTATTCCTGTTGGTTTTGGGTCTGGTTATTTATCAAATTTCTATCCACGTTTGTACATCTATATAAGGGATTGTTTTAGGGTTTAAAACAATCAAAGAGTTTAATCAAGAGAGATTAAAATTGTAATTGAGATTTGGAGAGCCTGTTCTTCAATTCTAGAGTGAGATTGTGAGAGATTGTAAATTGCATACTCATAATCTAGAGAATGTATTTTCCTTCGTCTAAAACCTGAGTTATTCTTGTGTTCTTATTGTTTTCTTCTCTACCCACCTTTGATAATTCCACGATCAAAGGTGCTCGCACGGTAACTCGTATCAAGCGCTTTGACGCTCGTTGTCCCTCTCCCTTTTAGGTAACGAGCCAGGAGCCCGGGGAGTCGCAGGTTGATGGCGATGCATTTTAGCTTTAGCTATCTATGTAGTTACATGTTTCTTTTGAGCTCCATTGTAGACTTTTGTTTAGATATATGAGAGTTTTATTCTAGAAGTTGTAAAGACTGTGTGCCTTATTTCCTCTTGTCAGATATTATTTGTATTTGAGACTTGTTGAGTACCTCAGTTTATTTCAGACATTGAGTTGTACTTCAGTATGCTAGATGATGAGATATCAATTTGATCTTTATTATTTTATCTATTGATTTCTGTATTATCTTTTACCTGCTTTTGTATCTACACCTTTTATTGACTTTACTAGAGAGATAATAATTATGATAGTGAAACATGTTATTGTACGGTGTGGTGCATAGCAGGTTTGACATTCTTGGTTTCACCTTGGACTGCAGCCTTGTGTGAACCCAGGGGCGTCACACTTCTCTTCTCTAAAATTCAATTTATTATTACTTGCATATATTCACAACAATCACTCTCACTCATCATAACTCTCACACTTATTATTTAATCATATTTTGTCACACACACAACATAAGAACCAAATCTCCTAAAATCACCTTCCTCATGCGATCAATAACTTTTTATGCTATAACTTGATTAATTATGCACTTGCAATTTTGGTACGTAATTATACCGCATCAAGTTTTTGAAGTTTTTGGTGCCGTTGTCGGGGAAGGTGCTAAAATAGAATTTTATTATTTTAGTTCTTTAACTTGTGTGTTTTTCTTGTGAAGGAACCTTTGGAGCTTAAAAATCTTAGATTGAAGATCAAGAACTTGGAAAATTGCTTTTGGGTAAGTCTTCTTTCTAGCGTTTTTAATTCCACCTTTTTTAGTTAGCTTCACAATTAGAAACAATTAGGATTTAAAAAAAGATTTTATTTTTGTTGACTACAATAAAATCCATCTTTCACTTGGACATTAACTAACAAGATAATAAACTCAAATAATGTTCCCCCTTCTCATAGTTGTTTGATTGTTAACCCTAATAAAAATATAAAGATTTTCTTTTTACCATTTTTAGTCGCTTTTAATTTCTAGGGTTGCATTTCATATAGTTAGTAGGAATTCACCAAAGTGCTTGTAGCACTTGATTTGGCACACACTTAAAATATTCTTAAGGGCAAAACCCCCTAATCAAGATAAGGTAAGGGATTTCACCACCCTTTTAGCCCATAAATCATTAATTCCTCACTTCACAAACCCAAGCTTCCTAAAACTCAATAGACATTGGCCCCTAAGGATTCGAGCTCAATAAGGAACAAGAAATCCCTAAGTAAACCGATTTAAGTTTTCTTAGATTAGTTGGTGTCTAAGGCAAGGTTTAGGGGTTGCGTAAAGCGCTCCGTAAGGAACGAGGTACTTAATTGATCTTTGATCACCCTGTAGTACTATCGTTACCTAGCTAACTACCCGGGTAAAACTTTAATCTTTTTACTTTAGGAGTTTTTAGTTAGGAGCTGGTCTAGTTGAGTTAGGCTAAACCCTAGAATTAGAGTGATTAAAAAGTGATTGCTTTGATTTGTTTTAGTTAGAATTTTTCTTTATCTTTTTCTTCTCATAAAAAACTAATTTTTTTTCTTTCCTTTAAAAAATTATTATAAAAAGAAGTTGTTTTGGTGTATGAAAACGTGGGTTAGGGATAATTCTCATCGTTTAATCCATGTTGAACCAATCCAAGAAATAACAAATTAACCCGTTCTCTAGGATATGTGTTACCCCACCAGAAATACAATTCCATCTTGCATAAGGCTCTCTGAAGCAAATGGAGCAAATTTCGCGCTTAGACCTTATTACATAAACATGCTTCCCAAATTCATTGGAAATGAAACAGAAGATGTATATATTTTTATCTTGGAATTTGAAGAAGTGTGTATTATGATTAAAATGAGAGAATTAACCGAAAATACGATCAAGCTCAGATTTATCCCATTTGCTCTCAAGGACAAAGCTAAAAAATGGTTGTACAGCTTACCGATAAATTCCATCTTAACTTGGGGGGAATTTGTCACTGTTTTTCTCAAAAAAAATTTCCCAATTCATAAAATGATAAAGCTTAGGAACAGTATTCAAAACTTTAAAATTGTCCCAGGGGAGCCATTCTGGAAATATTTTGACCGATTTAAAGATCTTCTGATCCAATATCCTCATCATGGTCTCGAGAAATAGTGATTGTGCCAAGTCATATATGAAAGATTGGACTATTCTTCAAAAACATCTTTAGAATCGATGTGTCAGAGAGATTTTATGAGAAAAACGCTGATGAAACTTGGGAATTCATAGAGAGTCTATCCGAGAAAACAATGCAATGAGAACACTGTGATGACAGGGTTTCATCAATTCTCCAATCTAAATCCAGTGGTCTTTCCTTGGAGTCAAACATTACTTCTGAAGCGAAGATGGTGATGATTCTGCGGAGGTTAGAAGCCTTAGAAATTAAGGAACGAGCTCCAGTTCAAATCAATCATGTTTCTACCCCGGGATGTCATAACTGTCAGTCTTCTACCCACGTTTCAGAGGAATGCTCTCTCCTAGGAAATAACAATGCATTAGAACAGATGAACGCTGCATTCCAGCATCCTAGAAATGATCCATTTTCTCCAACCTACAATCCAGGTTAGAGAAACCATCCCAACTTTGCATGGAATTAAGAAAATTCTCTTGGAAATCAAAACTTCATTCTCGCGTCGAACCCACAATTTCCTAGGGGAAATACACTTCCATTCAACGCACCAAACAATTTCCAACAAGCTAACCCAGCTTTTCCAATCCAACATCCTCATCCTTACCAGCCTACAAATCCTCAAATTCTGGCCATGAAAAATGTTTGAGTGTCTTAGAAAAGGGTTTAGAAGCTATGATCAAAGCTTCTATACAAGCTACCAACATGTTGACCCAGTCATCCACCACTCTAAATTCCTTTATGCAAATAACCAGCCAAGTGTTCAACTTGAACACTCAAGGCATAGCCCGGTTAGAAACCCAATTTGGGCAACTAGCCACTACCGTGAGCGAGAGAGAGAGAGAGAAAAATTCCCAAGTCAACCTATTGCAAACCCTAAAGATAATGGATCCAGTTCCAACCAGCCAGAATTGAATACAATTCACACTATGAGATCTGGAAAACAAATAGACAATCAAGTTAGAACACCATCGGATCAAACCCCTTCTCCCATCCATCACACTCCTTCCGATGAAGAAATTTCTTCCGATGACTTAGACGCCGAATGTGAGACTAATCTAGATAGGTATAGGCCCGTTGCCCCCTTTCCAGATAGACTCAAACCTAGAAAAAACTCCCCGCAGGTTGAGAAAATCCTAAAAACATTTAAACATGTCAAAATCAACATTCCTCTCCTAGATGCAATCGAACAAATCCCCTCTTATGCAAAGTTCTTGAAAGACTTATGCACTAAGAAAAGAACCACCAATGTCCCCAAGAAAGTCTTCTTAGTTACCAACCTCAGTGAAATTTTTTTCAAAACCCATGCTGTTAAAATATAAGGACCTTGGTTGTCCCACAATTCCATACGTCATAGGTAACACTCACATTGATAAGGCACTTCTTGACTTGGGAGCTAGTGTCAACCTCC
Source organism: Asparagus kiusianus (assembly GCA_022839385.1). Taxonomy (NCBI): domain Eukaryota; kingdom Viridiplantae; phylum Streptophyta; class Magnoliopsida; order Asparagales; family Asparagaceae; genus Asparagus; species Asparagus kiusianus. Next base: position 61,570 of record BQKN01063864.1, on the reverse strand, counting down.
TTCCTTATTCAGTCTATCAACAGCTAGGTGTAGGAGAGCTTAAACTGACAAGATGCACTCTACAATTAGCTGATAGATCTATAAAAATTCCCAAAGGAGAGGTAGAGGATGTTCTGATCAAGGTTGGAGAATTTATTTTCCTTGTTGATTTTATTGTCTTGAAAACGCAGCTCGTTTCCAATCTCAAAAGTCAAATCCTAGTCATTCTAGGAAGACTATTCTTAGCCACCTCAAATGCTTTGGTCAATTATAGAACCGGGCAAATGAAACTATCTTTTGGGAACAAGACTATTGTTGGCTGACAACGAGAACCTTTAGAGATAGAACCCCGAGTCCAACTTTGCTCATCTGTGGAGGAACCCCCTAAGTTAGAGCTCAAACCTCTACCTAAAAATCTAGAGTATGCCTACTTAGGAGAGAATGAGTCTTTACCAGTTATCATTTCTTCTGACTTGACTATCGGCCAAAAGGAAGCTCTCTTAGATGTTTTAAGAGAGAATAGGGAAGCCATTGGATGGCTGATATCAAAGGGATTAGTCCAACCATTGTTAAACACCAAATCCATTTGATAGATGATGCCAAACCTACTAGAGATCATCAACGTAGGTTAAACCCAGTAATAAAAGAAGCTGTTAGGAAAGACATTCTGAAATGTCTCGATCATGGGATCATTTATCCCATTTCTTATAGTTCATGGGTGAGTCCGGTCCAAGTTGTTCCAAAGAAATCTGGGATCATCGTGATCCAAAATGAGGCTAATGAGTTGATTCCCACTCGAATCCAAGCTGGATGGCGAGTTTGCATTGACTACAAAAAACTCAACTTAGCCACTCGGAAAGATAATTTCCCTCTTCCTTTCATTGACCAAATGTTAGAGCGCTTAGCAGGACACGAGTTCTACTATTTCCTGAATGGATATCCAGGTTACAATCAAATCCCTATCGCTCAAGAAGATCAGGAGAAAACTACATTCACTTGCTCGTATGGAACATTCGCATACCGACGCATGCCTTTTGGGCTGTGTAATGCACCGGCTATATTCCAACCTTACATGATCAGTATTTTTTCTAATATGGTAGAGAGATTTCTTGAAATTTTCATGGACGACTTTTTCATTTTTGGTGACAAATTTTCCCAATGTTTGCATCATCTTAAACTGGTCCTAAAACGGTGTAGGGAGAAAAATCTTACTCTCAATTAGGAGAAATGTCACTTCATGGTCAAACATGGCATTGTATTAGGACATGTAGTTTCTAACAGGGGAATCGAAGTAGACAAAGATAAGGTAGATCTCATTTCTAACCTTCCTCCTCCTAAAACTGTCAAAGATGTCAGATCTTTTCTTGGTCATGCTGGTTTTTACAGACGTTTCATCAAGGATTTCAGCAAAATTGCTAGACCCTTGACCTATCTCTTAGCAAAGGATACATCATTTGTCTTCTCTCCCAACTACCTCAAAGCTTTTGAATATCTGAAAAAGGAGCTAACCACAACTCCTATCATTCATGCACCAGACTGGACCTTACCCTTTGAACTGATGTGTGATGCATCTGATTCTGTGATTGGTGCTGTTTTAGGATAACAGTTTGATAGAAAACTACATGTGATCTACTACGTCAGTAGGACTCTGAACGATGCCCAGCAAAATTACTCTGTCATAGAAAAAGATTTTTTAGCTGTAGTCTTTGCCTTAGAAAAATTCAGGTTCTATCTCATCGGTTCTTTAACCAAAGTTTTCACAGATCGTGTTGCACTAAAGTATCTTTTGACCAAAAAAGATACTAAAGCATGACTCATTAGATGGATTCTCCTAATTCAAGAGTTTGACATTCAAATTCTTGACAGAAGAGGAGCAAAGAACCCCGTAGCAGATCACCTCTCTCGACTCCCAAATGCACCAACATCAACCGTCTCGATCAACGAACATTTTCTAGATGAACAACTCCTACAAATCCAATCTGTTCCATGGTTCGCCGACATTGTGAATTACATAGTCATGAAACAGATTCCCTCTCATTGGTCTAAACAAGATAGATCCTATTTTCTCTCCCAAGTAAAATACTTTTACTGGGATGATCCGTATTTATTTAAATACTATCCTGATCAGATCTTTAGGAGATGTGTTCCCACTGAAGAAACTAGGATTGTTCTATCATTTTGTCATGATCAAGCATGTGGGGTCCACTTTAGCCTAAGAAAAATAGCTAAAAAAATTCTCCAATCTGGGCTATACTGGCCCACTCTTTTCAAGGATTCATACGAGTTTTGTAAAACGTGTACCCGCTGTCAGCTTTTAGGGAAAGATACTAGAAGAAATATGATGCCCTTACAATCTATCTTATTTGTTGAACTCTTTAATTTGTGGGGTATCGATTTTATAGGTCCATTTTTAAATTCCTTTGGAAATGTTTACATTCTAGTAGTTGTCGAATACATGTCAAAATGGGTTGAGGCGGTGCTTGCAAAACTAATGACAACAAAGTTGTTATCAAGTTTCTGAAGGAGAATGTTTTTGCATGTTTTGGAGTGCCTTGAGCGATCATTAGCGATAACAGTACACATTTCTATAACCATTCTTTTGAGGCTTTGATGAGGAATATTCAATCACACACAAATTGTTAACTCCTTATCACCCCCAAATCAGTGGTCAAGTAGAGGTCGCAAACAGACAGATCAAACAAATCTTAGAAAAAACGGTTAATTATAACAGAAAAGATTGTTCTGTAAAATTGTGTGATGCTTTATGGGCATATAGAATAGCTTTCCAAGCTAATTTGGGGATGTCGCCATACAGACTTGTGTTTGGGAAAGCTTGTCACCTACCAGTGGAGTTAGAACATCGAGCAATATGGACGATAAAATAGTTGAATTTTGACTCAGACTCGGTAGGTAAAAATAGATTGCTTCAAATAAATGAGTTGGAAGAAATTCGAAATGATGCATACATAAACTCAAAATTTTACAAAGATAAAACCAAAATTTTTCATGACAAATCAATTTTACGAAAAAATTTCTCTCCAAGACATAAAGTTTTACTCTACAATTTAAAATTGTATCTTTTCCCTAGAAAATTAAGATCAAGATGGACAGGTCCATTTATTGTCAAACAAGTTTTCTCGCATGAGGCTGTCGAGATAGAAAATCCTAAAAATGGTGACATTTTTAAAATAAATGGTCAACGTCTAAAACCATTTTTAGAATTTTCTACGCTCTGATAGGAGGAGGTATTGGTTCTTCATGAGCCACTTTATTTGTAAAAAAATAATAAAATATAAAAATATATAAAAAATAATAATAATTACATTTTCTCTCTTATTTGATTTCTTCATCCTCATATTAACAGTAATTACAGATTTTTATCATAATTGTTCTATGTCGACCGAACAAATATAAGTTCTTCGATTCTTATCTGCTTTACTTTGTGCATCAGCGAATTTGCATTGAGGACAATGCAAAATTTAGGTGTGGGGTGAGAATTAGTTTTTTTCCTCTTTATTTTACCATTTTAGTTGTATTTTTATCATTTCCTTTTTCTTAAAAAATAAAATAAAATAAAATAAAAATATTATCACTTGCCAAATTAATAGAGTTAAGTAATAATTGATCTAATTGATAGATTTTAAATTTTCTAATTCCTAATTAGTAATATACTCAAGTTTACCTTTTATGATAACTCCAAATAAATTTCTTAAGAAATGATTTTCAAAGTAGTATACTTTACTTAAGCCTGGACTTAGACTTTTAATTAAAAATAATAAAATTTTTACATGCTTAACTTATAGTTGAAAATATTTTTTCAGGTTGTCTTGATTTACACATTTTTTCAGACTATATATATACATACATACATATATATATTAAAAAAAACTAACCTTATAAAAGAAGAGTGTGGAAAATGGGCACCAAAAAGAAAAAAATAAATACTCTTGAATTCAAGGTGATTCTATCTTATAAAGCTTAAGTTGACTGAGTAATTAAGCCTAAGGAGTATCTCTATACTTAATGACCTAAGCCTAATTGGGTTGGGATCTGGCCCAAAACTCGTTAAATGGTCACTTAGAAAGACCGTTAAAGTAGAAAATAATCACCAAGAATTAAAGAGTGCAAAAAT